>JAHHUM010002148.1:0-187821 GCA_036173005.1 Crenichthys baileyi | reverse complement strand
TTTTGAATCAGCTGAAGGCTTTTAACTGCATTTTGTGGACATCCTGATAGTAAAGAATTACAATAGTCCAGCCTTGAAGTAACAAATGCATGGACTAGTTTTTCAGCATCAATCCTGGACAGGATATTTCTAATTTTGGCAATGTTCCGGAGATGAAAAAAGGAAATCCTAGAAACCTGTTTAATATGGGATTTAAATGACATGTCCTGGTCAAAAATAACACCAAGGTTTTTTACTTTATTATCGGAGGTCAATTTAATGCCATCCAGGTTAAGTGATTGACTAAGCAGTTTATTTTTTTAAATCAGGTCACTAACTAGCGAAGTCTTTGAAGAGAGAGATCTTATGTTCAGTAAGCCACATTTAATTGTTTTATTTTTATTTTTAGTCTGAGTTGTGTTTATTTTTATTAGATTTTCCTGATTTCCTCTTTTTAGATTATTTTTTAATCTATTCAATTTTGGCCGTGGGCGAGACACTGTCTTAATAGGGTAATGGGTGGGTAGCAGTACAGAAGCTGCAGAGAGGAGTGTTAAACTACGACCCTGCTTCCTGGTCTGAACCCTGGGTTGTCAGAGGTTTGGAGAACTAATAAATTCGGCCAGATTCCTAGAAAGAAGAGCTGCTCCATCCAAAGTGGGATGGATTGCCGTCTCTCCGGATCAGACAGGTTTTCCCCAAAATGTTCGCCAGTTATCAATGTAGCCCACATCGTTTTCTGGACACCACCTAGACAGCCAGCGGTTGAATGACAGCATGCGGCTAAACATGTCGTCACTGGTCAGATCGGGGAGGGGACCAGAGAAAATTACGGAGTCCGACATTGTTTTGGCAAACTTACACACCGAAGCAACACTAACTTTAGTGACCTCCGATTGACGTAACCGGGTGTCATTACCGCCAGCGTGAATAACAATCTTACTGTATTTACGCTTATCCTTAGCCAGCAGTTTCAGGTAGGTTTTGATGTCGCCCGTTCTGGCCCTGGCAGACATTTGACTATGGTCGCTGGTGTCTCTAGTGCCACGTTTCTGACTATGGAGCTACCAATTACCAGAGTTGGCTTCTCAGCGGGTGTGTCGCTGAGCGGGGAAAATCTGTTAGAAACGCAGACGGGTTGGTGGTGACCTGTGGGCTGAGATCTAGAACTATGCTTCCTACGTACCGTCACCCAGCCGGCCTGAGATCCCGGCTGCGCGGGCTCTGCTGGAGGACTGCTACGGGGAGCTACCCTCGGTGGCTCCGCGCTGGCTAAGGGGCCTCGGCTATCTGCTGGTTTTTCAACAGCGCTGAGCCGGGCCTCCAAATCCGACACCCTCGCCTCCAAAGCTACAAAAATGCTACATTTATTACACGTACCATTATCACTAAAGGAGGCAGAGGAGTAACTGAACATCTGACACAGAGAGCAAGAGAGAGGAGGAGACTCAGAGAGAGAAACAGCAGAACGGGTAGCCATGGTGGAGCTAAAGCTAACGCTAAGCTAGCGACCCCTTACCACTACTAGAAAAAACCGTGTAAAACACGGAGAGTCCCCAAACGTTAAATACAGCAACAGAAAGTATGTGTTTTAACGTGCTTATGTATTAGAACAAGTAAGAGATATCAAAGTAGAGAGAAATCAGATCAAACGAGAGAGCCTTCACACACCAGACAATCCACCGAGTGCAAAACAGGAAGTGACGTTACCCAGAGCTCCAGCAACCTGCTCATGGACTCAATGGCAGAATAGAAGAGTTGTCGGATTTCCCTAAACCAACCACAGAAGAAGCTGTACTTCCACCTGTGCTGGTCAAGTCCTTTGTTTTCTGTCTCCAATCCAATTATCAGAAATGCATCACAGCCCTGACTGATAGTTGAGCTCATCTGGTTTAAATATGAGCTGCATGTCTGAATATTTGAACAGTTTAGTCGATACCAAGGACAAAGTGACGATCCACCACCATGGAGAGCAGCATCTCAGAAGGTTGCTGATGTTCATGATGTGCAGTACACACCTGCTACATAAGTTCAGCTTTGAGAGAAGATTGCAGGCGTTGTTCGTTGAGAGAAAGAGGTTTCATATTAGAAGGTGATGAAACCTCATGGTGACCTGAAACAGAGAAGTCCTCCTGGGCCACCTGTATAATTCCTCCTTAATTTAGTCAGTGATTCACTCTGAACTATGACTACCACCTGTGGTTTATATTTCAGATCCTAGAATCAACTGTCGGGTCAGCACATGTTTTAACCTTCTGGGTTGAACAGTAGTTTCCTGCCTGCTTGAAACATGAGAAGTTTCAGATCTGAGCAAAGTGAGGCTACAGAGACAGGAAGCTGACAGATATTCAGACTGACCAATCAGATGGGACAATGAAAGTGGACAAGAAGGGAGTGAAAAGTGTGGTTAAACCCTGAAAGGGGGTGTACTTACTTTAATATATTAGCTAAAAGGCTTAGAAACCTTAAATCTCATCAGATGTTGTTTCTAACAGGGTTTCAACTCAGAACGCTTCTTCCAAGACCTTCAGATGAAGACGCAGAACATCTGAAGACCAAAGAGGTGCTGGAGCTTCTAAGCCAGGAGCAAAATGATGGAGGAGAACCAGGAGATGAAGACTGAGGTGGAGGAGGAGAAGCATGAGATGAAGACTGAGGTGGAGGAGGAGAGCCATGAGATGAAGACTGAGGTGGAGGAGGAGAAGCATGAGATGAAGACTGAGGTGGAGGAGGAGAGCCATGAGATGAAGACTGAGGTGGAGGAGGAGAAGCATGAGATGAAGACTGAGGTGGAGGAGGAGAGCCATGAGATGAAGACTGAGGTGGAGGAGGAGAAGCATGAGATGAAGACTGAGGTGGAGGAGGAGAGCCATGAGATGAAGACTGAGGTGGAGGAGGAGAAGCATGAGGTGAAAACGGAGCTGAAGCAGGAGAAGGATGAGGAAGTTGAAGTTGAGGAGTACCAAGAGAAGCATCAGGACAGAAAACCAGACCACCACACTCCAAACACCACAAGTCAGGCCGACCCCGTCGCCTCCTCTGGTCCTACTGATCTACAGGTCAGTGTTTAGGTCTTTTTATTTCTATAAGGATGAAAACTTGACAGGAAATGAACTAGACATTAAAAAGAAACAACAGCTTAGAAAAGTTCCCTCTAGTTAAAATAGAAAGCGGTGCCCAATATTTTAGCTTGGAGTCCTGCTAGATGAACATGTTGCATTCAGAAGATCAGCAGCAGGATGATCTTTCAGATACTGTTCATCTGCTGCAGATGCTAATTAAAACAAAGAATGGGGTGAAGACCGTGTCATGGAAAAATCGATGATCGTCACTCGATCAGCTTCCCATTATTAGCCTTGCAAGAGAGAACAGTTTACAGCCTCACACACGTGTCCAAGAGGTGTTCAGCTTCTGTTCCGTCTAGACAAAGCTAAGAAGAAGAAATGACAACACAGGCACGGCTTCTTCAAGACGGGCGATTTCCGTTGGTTTATTGAACGGCGTGAAAACTACAGATACAACACAGAAAGGCTTTAGGCACTTCATTGAGTTACAAATAACACATGTACTTTAACAGAAAGTTACCTCGTGGCCGCCTGCCTGGCGAATATTCCTGTAGTCTTACCATATAAAGTAATTAGAATGCCATAAATGACACATTTTCAGGAATATTACAACAAAATCATAGCCAATCAATACCTTGTACAGCTAGCAAATTGACCAGGCTGCTGCGGCTTCAACACAGTGCCAGAGTTAAACCAGAGTTCATGATCTGGAACCTCTGATTCTGATTCTTTTTGTTGGTGGAAATATGCGTCAGCGATTCAAAATCAGGTTAGGGAACAGGAACAAGCTCTGAACACATTGGTGTAAAGGGTTAAAGGAGAGCCCACCAGGAGTTGAACATCTAATGGGCTTTGTAACATGCTCTGTCCTGATGCTGACAGAAAAAGTGAAAGTGGACCCATGAGTGTGTTGCTGGGTATGCTTGGATATGTGGCTGAAGCGTGGAAACCCAGGAGGGTCATAAGGTGCTGTAGGTTCAGCAGATTTAACCTCGGGGCTGTCGACAACCTTCAGTGGCTGCTGCTGTGCTTGTAGGTGGGGCTGATCCTGCAGCTAGAAGGCCAGAGACTGCTGGTCCCGATTGGCTGGCATTAATCTCTTCCTTTCTGTAATCATAGGAACATGAAGAGCATCAGCAGACTGATGGAGACCTGACCGCACCATCTACTGGAACGGTTCATGGTCAGACTGGGAAAAAGCCATACAGCTGTAACCAGTGTGGAGCAACTTTCAAAACCAAACCTTATTTACGAAGACATCAACGGATCCACACTGGAGAGAGACTACACACATGTGACCAGTGTGGAGCAACTTTCAAAACCAAACCTTATTTACGGAGACATGAAGGGATCCACAGTCAAGAGAGACCCTACAGCTGTGACCAGTGTGGAGCAACTTTTAAAACTAAATATTATTTAAAGATACATAAACGGATCCATACTCGAGAGACACCATACAGCTGTGACCATTGTGGAGCAACATTTCAAACTAAGTCTTATTTAAAAGTACATAACCGGATTCACACTGGAGAGAGACCATATAGCTGTGACCAGTGTGGGGCAACTTTTAAAAGTAAACCTGATTTGCAGAGACATCAGTGGATCCATACTGAAGGAAAACCATACAGTTGTGATGAGTGTGGAGCAACTTTCCAAACAAAGACCTATCTAAAGATGCATAAGCTGATCCACACTGGAGAAAGACCATATAGCTGTGACCAGTGTGGAGCAACTTTCAAAACTAAATCTTATTTACAGATACATCAACGGTTCCACACTGGAGCTAGACCATACAGCTGTGACCAATGTGGAGAATCTTTTCACACTAAATCACATTTAAATATACACAAACAGATCCACACTGGAGAGAGACCATACATCTGTGACCAGTGTGGAGCGACGCTTAAAACTAAATTTAATTTAAAGATTCATCAGCGGATCCACACTGGAGAGAGACCATACAGTTGTGACCAGTGTGGAGCAGCTTTTAAAGCAAAACCTGATTTAAAGAGACACCAACGGATCCACACAGGAGAGAGACCATACAGTTGTGACCAGTGTGGAGCAGCTTTTCAAACTACATCTGGTTTAAAGATACACAATCGGATCCACACTGGAGTTAGACCATACAGCTGTGACCGGTGTGGCGCAACGCTTAAAACCAAATTTAATTTAAAGATGCATATACGGATCCACACTGGAGAGAGACCATACAGCTGTGAACTGTGTGGAGCAACTTGTAAAACTAAACCTGATCTAAAGAAACATCAACGAATTCACACTGGAGAGAGACCATGCAGCTGTGACCAGTGTGGAGCAACTTTTCATACTAAATCCCATTTAAGTAGACATCAACGGATTCACACTTGAGAGACCATACAGCTGTGACCAGTGTGGAGCAGCTTTTCAAACTACATCTGGTTTAAAGATACACAATCGGATCCACACTGGAGTTAGACCATACAGCTGTGACCGGTGTGGCGCAACGCCTAAAACCAAATTTAATTTAAAGATGCATATACGAATCCACACTGGAGAGAGACCATACAGCTGTGACCAGTGTGGAGCAGCTTTTCAAACTACATCTGGTTTAAAGATACACAATCGGATCCACACTGGAGTTAGACCATACAGCTGTGACCGGTGTGGCGCAACGCCTAAAACCAAATTTAATTTAAAGATGCATATACGAATCCACACTGGAGAGAGACCATACAGCTGTGAGCTGTGTGGAGCAACTTGTAAAACTAAACCTGATCTAAAGAAACATCAACGGATTCACACTTGAGAGACCATACAGCTGTGACCAGTGTGGGCAAACCCCTGGTAAAGGCCATCACACAATGGAAAACAGCTCTACTGGTGTAAGCTGTATGGAAAACAGGGACTAAGGTGATTAAATACGTGCAAATTAAATCTGTTTAATCTTAAAATATGTGGATGAGTACAACGGCCACATATAAGCCTTTACTTTAACTGCCACACTTTTTAACTTTTGTAATACAACCTAATCAGGAAAGGTTTCATGTGGGTCATAGACTCCTTTATAACCATATGCTGAGAAGAGGCTTCAGCAGGAAGATGTGGAAAGTGGTGAAGTATTCACATATGAGGTTGTGTTCATGTTATTTGTCTTATTTACCTCGCAACAATTTTTACGATCATTGATTTGTTTAGTAAAGAATGATGAAGAAAAATATGCTGGTTAAATGGTTTGAAGGTAATGGAGAAAAGTTGAGCATGATTAAAATCAGTAGTGGTTGGGCAGAAGGATGATTACTGATCATTGTTATGGTAATAGTCATAACTATAATGAACCATGATGTTGGGACCCCAGCCATGGATTACAACACTAAAGGCCAGTACGAACTCTTCTGGAACTTTCAAAATAAATCGCATTAACCTACTTCCAGCACAGCCAGGAACAGGGAATAACAGCGGACTTCCCGTGACGTCACTGAAGCAAACTGTGTTCCAGAAGTTCCCACCCTGTCTCTACGACGCCGAGTGGAGCACTTTTTCCCCGGTCTGAAGGAAGGACAACGAGACCACATCACCATGGTTACAGCATTACAGCAGTAACGTGCAGTTTGGCCGGCCCAGCAGAACGAGCAGACCCCCCCCCCAATCTACAGACGACAGACGTCCTTGACAACTTTTATCAGCACGGCTCACGTAAGAGGTTGTGTTTTCGGCAGAGAGAAGTAATTTACAGTGATATAATCGAAGCAACTTTAGTTTTATGACATTGTGTTTGTGTTGAACTCAGATATCTTGGTGCTAGCAGGCTATCTGCAGCACACGTGCTCAGTTTGTGTTCTGTGTTTGTGTTTTTAAAGTTAAGACAAACTTGATTTAAAGGGTGGTTTTAAACACAGAAGATCGGCCATAATGCGCTGTCCACGTTTATGCATTTTAACCCTTTTATTGACGGTATTTTAAAGTTGTTTGTTTGATTCTGGATGCTAAGCTATCAGCCTCTTTTGTTAGCTTTAACTGCTAACAGCTAAGAACACGTGCTTGCTGCTACAGAATATTTACCCAAAAAGGTTGTTAGTTTTTAATCTAGTAAAATAATATTTACCTAAATATTATTTTACTAAACTTGACAACTAAGTAAACACCATAGCTATAACATTTATCCAAAAGGTTTGGTTCTTAATCAAAATATTGCCTTAAATATTTTACAATTTCCTTAATAATATTTCTTTAAATATTTTAATAAATAAAGGCAGCTAATTAAACACCATTAAGAAATTATTCATCCAGAAGGTTGGTTTTATTCAGCAGATCATTCTTTAAACATAATTTTATTAAAAAAAATTTTTATCTGATCTTGCATTGTGAATGGTTGTCTAAACGTTTGCTGATTATTGCCTAAGTTGGTTCCAAGACTAACTTAACTTCATTTCCAGATTCTTCAAGATAATCCTTGGTTCTCAGACATAAACATTTCATGGTAATGTTGCATCACTCTTTTGTCATGATTTAAATCATCTTTAATCAATTTGTTTATTGTACATAACCCATTATCTTCCTTATTCTTTTAATTCTGCTTGGTATTTATTTTTGGATTGTTTTAGCATAGTAAAGGTTTGTTGTTGAAAAATGTTTGACTTTGAGTTGACTTATTTTTGTTATAAATTCTTGTATTTAAAAAATTTGTGAATTTTATTCCATGTGTGGGGCGAGTTTATGCTGTTCAATAATGTCAGAGCTTGGCTCACACCTTTCTGTTTTGTCCTAATACCATCGCCTTACTGGGCTGGTATTCACAGGACAACCCTTAACAGACCAACATATTATTTGATAAAATATTAAAATATTAATATTAAATAATATATTCATAATCAAAACAATGATAATTGCAATATATGGTGATTTCTGAAATGATTATGGTAATTAATGTGATGATTTGGTTTTAAATGCTTAAAATGTAAATGCATAAGTTAAGGGACAGAATGTGCAAAGCTGCAGGCTGAGTAAATCAGGAAGCGAGTTTAAGCAATAGAGCCCAGGTCCGAGTGTGACTGTGAAGAGCAGAAGTTTTCCAGTCTAAAAAGCAGAACAGCAGAGATGTGAATGTGACCGTTGGAGTAGTGAGTGATAGAGAAGTACTGAGAAGTCCAGTAAATTATGTTTAAAAGGTAAATATAGAAAAGCAACAAAGACTCCAGCAAACAGTCACATGTAAAAAAAAAAGCATGAGATTTCTAAGGGTATGTAAGAATGATGTGATGACTTATGATCGGTTGTTACCCCGCAAGAGCTTTGGGTCAACAATCAGAGATTCTTTCAGAACAACTGCAAGAACACAGCCAATTTCTGGGAGTTGGTAGAGCCTCAAATACAACTGAAGAGTCTGCATCAAAAAGGGATTCAATCCTTAAGTTCAAGAGTTGAGGCTTCTGAAATTGGAAAGCTCTAAGAATTATTGATCACACTGTGATAACTGAGGTACTTGGTTGATGGACTGCTGGAAATCTGATTAAGGTCATGTTTTGGACTTTCAAGGAATTATATGAATTTGGCTTTATCTTATTCTAAAATAACTAAATTACCTCTTAATTTTAAAACTTTACAGACATCATACCCTCTTCTGTGTTTGTGATGTTTCATTATGTCATCTGACTATTTGATTACTATTTATTTTATTGGATTTATTTACTTATTAGCGAACCCTGGATTGCAGCATGTTTTCTTCCAAGGGTCAAATGAGTTACAGATGAGACTGTCAGGATCCTAACTAGTTTTTAAGCTAATTTGGTCTTATTCCAAATTCCTCAAGATAAGCCCTGGTTCTTAAACATAAATACCAACGCTGAACAGTGATATCATTGCAGAATTTCATTGCTTATTGGTTTCAGATGGTTTAGTTTTCCTTATTCTTGCTTAGTAGTTTTAGTAGAGTGTTACTAGCTTAGTTAAAGAGTTGACTGAAATATTTTAACCTGAAGTTGGATTATTCTGTAAATAACTTCTCATATTTTGGAGAGAAGTTGTGTTTTTATGAGTGCAGGGCTAGCTGTTAAAGAACCCCAGAGCTAGAATCCCCTTTTCACCTATTGTTATGGGCTGATATTCACAGAACAATCCCTGAAAGACATAAAAATTAAATATTCAGACATTGTCAATCATTGATTATTATTATTATTATTATTATTATTATTATTATTAGTTGCTAATATAGTTACAGCGGCATGGGACTGCCAGGATGGTATGAACCCCTGTCTCTGTATCAATTCCAATTATTACATGAAAAGATAGTTTACGTGTTATTCAATCCAATTCAATTCAGTTTATTTATATAGCGCCAATTCACAACACATGTCGTCTCAAGGCACTTCACAAAAGTCAGGTACATACATTCCAATTAGTCCTAACCATTGAACAGTGCAGTCAGATTCAGTTATTTATTCAAATTGGATAAAAAGTTTTTTCTATCTAGGAAACCCAGCAGATTGCATCCAGTCAGTGACTTGCAGCATTCACTCCTCCTGGATGAGCATGTAGAGCAGTGGACAGTCACTGGCGTTGACTTTGCAGCAACCTCATACTGAGCATGCATGTAGCGACAGTGGAGAGGAAAAAACCCCTTTTAACAGGAAGAAACCTCCAGCAGAACCAGAACCAGGCTCAGTGTGAGCGGCCAAACGCCACGAACCGACTGGGGGTTAGAGAGAACAGAGCAGAGACACAAAGAGAACAAAGAAGCACTGATCCAGGAGTACTTTCTATGGGAAGGAAAAGTAAATGTTAATGGATGTAGCTCCTTTAGTCGTTTCACCTAGAAAGAAAGAACAGATAAACTCTGAGCCAGTTTTCAAGGTTAGAATCTGAACAGAGCACATAGAGTTAGTTACAGTAAACTCCACCCTCTACCGATGTGGATTATCGGTAGAGGGTGAGCATTAAGTTGTTGCCAGCAGAAGCTCGGAGGGTTCCTCTCTCCAGAAAGGTGTTACAGGTAGACACAGAGTCAGGCCAGGTGTAGCTTCTAGGAAGAGAAAAGAGAGAACAAAGTTAAAAGCTGAAATAACAGCAAATGATGCAAAATTGGAGAGTAGTGTGAGAAAGTAGCGAAGAGGGTGAAAGTGGTCATTATGTCCTCCAGCAGCCTAAGCCTATAGCAGCATAACTACAGAGATAGTTTCAGTTCAGATAATTTAGTTAAACGGCGCTTATTTTCAACAATGTCGTCTCAAGGCATCCCACAAAGGGTCCCACTGATGGCCATTGTTATACTAAAAACCACAACGATTGGGATACCTCTCTCTGTCAGACTGATTATAACCATTGGAAAAGAGAGGGGGTCATACAGGTAGCAGAAATGGAGGGTGTGTTTGCACCTCAACCATAACTGAGCCGGTTTAGGCTAGACCTGACTCCCACTTACTCCATCCCACAGGGAAGGAGGAAGGCTCCCTCCCTGATTATCTACTTTTTCCTCATATGCTGAATTAAATTGTATACTGTGGCTGTTAAGCTGTGTTACAAAGAGCAGTCAAAGTTATTCTAGAAGCTGTGGACATTCAGTCATTGACTTTTTTGTTATTTTAGTTTTTTTAATAACAGTAAAATGTCTTGGTGCTTATGTTAAAAAAGTTTCAGGAGGTTTTGAAAGTTGTCTTAAGCCAAAGCTTCTAAAAACAGCCCTGGGGCTTAGTTCCAAAACACAAAAATTAATCTAGCCTAAGATTACACGTGCAAATTGTCATAAGAGAGGAGGCTGCTATTAATGAACAAGTAGGAAGGTAGCTGTCTGCTGGACTACTCAGTCGGGCTCATCCACCAGATGAAGGTGGGTGTGGCGATCGGATGGAGGCAGTGAAACTCACATACTGAAATAGTCCAAACACAGACCCTCTTGTACAACTGCTGTAATGTTACACTTGGCGATGACTTGAGTTAGTTATTAAGTATGATATAAATTGTATGGTGTTTAGCTCATAGACAACAGTTGGTTATGCTAAATGCACTGATGTAATACTATCAACAAAGATTTGTTTGGAGGTAGAAATGTCCTTTAAACGTTGTTGCTGCGTTGTCTGATAAAGATCTACTTTAATGAAGTCTTAACTCTAGGATAGAATTTTGAAAGGTTCTTAAAAATTATCAGATTTTCTGTAAACTGCCCTGACTTTAAGGCCCGGTTTACACTGCAGGCAAATGTGGCCCAAATCTGATTTGTTGGGGTCAAGTGACCAGTTCAGACTTTTTAGAACAAGTGTGAACGCTCATATCTGGCCCGTATCTGACTTTTTCAAGTTACATTTGAGCCACATTCATATGTGGTCCTGAATCCGACTCGTATCTGATGTGACTCCAGTGGGAATGACCAAGGCGGATTAGATGTGACTTTGATGTCATTTTCCATCGCATTCTTCACAATTGTGCGCCACTCAGCAGGAGATGGTAGCAGTTAGCAAAACAGATGGGAGGCTAGAATAGAACTGCACAGTGAAGAGACAGCGAGACGTTAGAGCTCGTTAATAAACAGAGATAAATCTTCATTTAACCCTAATTGAAAGGCTCATAGTTTGTATTGTAAAATTAATTTACAACCCTTCAAACAGAGGACTTTAAAATGCTATCGAGGTTGCCGAGCTTGTAATGATCTGCCCCTGCTGCAGTCCGATACACTGGATTCCATCAAGTCTTCTGCCTGTTGAGAGGAGAGAGTTGAGAGGAGAGGCCCTGAGATATATGATTAAAAGTTACCATCGACATGATAAAATTCTGAGTAAACTCGGTCTCTGTAAAGTTAACATCCCTGCCCCACCATTGCTGGCTGTGTCTCCGCATCCAGACAGTTTGTTGTGCTGAAATGGCAGTCAGAGCTCCCTAAAACTGGGTTTCACTCTCCTTTTATTCACCTGTTTCCCACACAGCACCCGCTGTCAATAAATAGCTTCTGTTGTACACTTAAACCATAACATCTATTTCTCCGCGTTTACTGTTTATTTTCTAAGTAATGTGAATGACCACACAAAAAAATCTGATTCCTGAAAAAATGGGATTTGAGCATTAAGACCAGTAGTGTGAACATGGCCTAAGATAACATTAGAGCAGGAGAGTCAAACTCCAGTCCTCGAGGGCCAGTGTCCTACAACCTTTAGATGTGCCTCTGCTTCAACTCACCTAAATCTAATAATTAGGTAATTAGCAGGATTCTGGAGAACTTGACTGCATACTGAGGAGGTAATTCAGCCAAAGATTCAGGTGTGTTGGACCAGGGACACATCTGAAAGTTTGAGGACACCAGCCCTCGAGGACTGGAGTTTCACATACCTATTTTACAGGCTGGTCTGGCTGCTAAGCTAAGCTAAACTAAGCTAACTGGGCGGTTGGACTGGAACTTCCCACTAACCGCTGCCTGATCTCCGCCCGGCATTCTGGGATTTCCCTCTACTCATTATGTTTGTGGCAGCTGAAAGTGAATATGAAGGGTTTAGTAAGTATGTGGTGAATAACCACAAGTACCAGAAAAAGAAACAGAAAATTTTTTCCCTGAAACTTGTGACATCCTATTACCCGGGTGAATTCTCTGTACTTCTGGACTGATTATCAGTTTTTTTTATTATAATACAATTTTTACTAAAATCATGTTCTGTAGTTTTCTGATATGAGTTTACCTGATAATAAAAGTGTGTTAATCAGTGTTCAGTAGTTTTTGAAAATGAATCATGCAGTGGTAAAGCAACAACTCTGGCCAGATGCAGGTTGGTGAACAAATTAATGTAAAATAATGATTTAAACTTTTCCTGCTTATGGATCCAGAGCAACGTAAGGAATAATGGAGGGAATTAACTGTATAACTCTAAAGCTGCTCATCTATTATTTATCAGTTGAACCAAAAATGATTTATTAGCTAATTGTCTTAAAAGGAGTAGGAGTAATGCCATCAGCTGGAATTAAGGTGTATTGCAGTTTTTTTCACTACTTCCCCAGACATCATTTGGCTAATTTAAATAAATAATCCTGGCCTCTCTAGGCAATGGAAACGATTGTATGATATTCACTGGGATTCCTATTACCCGGGTGAAATGATTTCTGGGGATTTAAGTGAAAAGGAGCTATTTAGGTTTTCACTTTCAGAGCTTACCTGTATGTTAAAATCCCCAATCATAGTGACTGACGCCAGCACTAAATCATATCAGTTTGTGAATTGATCTGAAATTCAGAGTAAACATAGATGATGCAAACTACAGGTATTTACAGGTCATCCATGATTGATTATAAACCCCCACCCAACCAACGACATTACATCTGAATGTAAATGGATTTGGCCACAGGTTACGTGTTCCTGCACCAATGCAATGAAATTTAATAAAAACATGTGACAACTTTTAGACTAATTAAGGAAATCGTGAATCTACAGGGCAATTATTTGATGGTCATCAGCTTTCTAAAAATAGTTTAACTGTTGATGCCATAAAGAGAGAGATAAAAACTGAAACTCCATAAGTATCAGTAAGAACATAGACCCTCAATATCTAAGATATTAAAACAAAAACCATAAAGCTGGCGTTATAATACATGCTACTTATTACTTAAAAGATTTCTAAAGAAGTCTGGTAGATTTGTAATTAGACCAAAAAAAATCCCTGCCAATTTGCTTTCAGTTTAGGTTTTTCAGGAGTAAAACCAACAAATTGAGCAACATTTCACTTTCTATGCTAATATTTAGACAAAATGATGTACTGAAAAACCAAGGTTGTAAAAGGTCAGTTTATTAAACCTGTCAAGAACAGCAGCTTACAGTTAAAAACAAAAATCGTATTTTACTGCAACTAACTGCTTTAAGCCATTATGTCCCCAAGGAATCTTTGAAAATAGACCAGTAGACCTCCATCAGCCACAACATTATGGTTTCCCTCCAGTGTGTATGCGCTGATGGCGCTGTAAATCCGTTGGATACCTAAAAGTATTCCCACAGTGCTCACACCAGTAGGGTCTCTCTCCAGTATGAATGCGATAGTGAGATTTTAAATAATCTAAACATGTGAATGTTTTCCTGCATTTGCCACATCTGTATTTTCCTACAGCTGTGTGAATGTTTCTATGTCTCGCTAAATTACTTGAATATCTAAAAGCTTTCCCGCATTGGCCACATACAAAAGACCTTTCTCTAGTGTGAACCCTCTGGTGTGACTGTAATTGGTCACTGCGTGCAAAACCTTTCCCACATTGATCACAGCTATATAGTTTCTCACCAGAATGAATAAGCAGATGAGTTTCCAGTCCTTTTTGTCGTGCAAATTCTTTTCCAAATGATAAAAACTTAGGTTTTTTGGGTTTGAATGCAAATCGGTGTTTTTCGCCGACGGGGAGTGAAAATTTTTTTCCCAATTGACACACTATATGTTTCTTATTAATTTGACATGCAGGGTTTTTTAGCTGATTGTTGGATGCAAACGCTTCTCCACCGTGATCCAGACTTGGTTTCTCTCCCGTATGCTTGTGTAGATGGCGTTTTAATTTCTGGTTGTATGCAAAGTCTTTCCCACATACATCACATTTATATGGTTTTTGTCCAGTATGCAGGCGGTGGTGGATTTTTAAGCTTTCCATACGTGAATATTTTTTTCCACATAGTTCACAACCATATGGTTTTTCTCCAGTATGAACTCGCTGATGCAATTTTAGTTTATCCATCCGTGTAAAACCTTTTCCACACTGATCACAGCTGAATGGTTTTTCCCCAGTGTGTATTCGTTGGTGGCATTTAAGAGTGAATGTTTTTCTGAAGCGTTTTCCACACTGGTCGCAGCTGAACATTTTGTCTTCTCTGTCTGCTTCTCTGTCAGCAAAGATCTTTTTGCATGAATCATTCTTGGGCTTCTTGATTCCAGCTCTTCTTTTCTGGATCTAATTAAATGAAAATGAAAGACATGTTAGACATCGTGGTGGAATATACAACTGCAGTAAAGTAGAATGAAAAAAGGTTCAAATGTAGAGGGAGGACATGGTTTGGCTGCTGGTGTTTCTGTAAAGCTAGGAACACATAACTAGTGCAACGCTCCATGACTATTCCTTCTTGCAGTCAAAACGAGCCCTTAATAGGACATTGATGACAGATCATCTTTAAATGGGTCACACGGATTGGGTTAAAACCAAAAAAGTCAATCTTGAGCCCCTTTTTTTTTTGGGAACACAAATACTCAAAACTCCCATGAAAAGCAGAGAGAAACAAGATGCCTGAATTCTGTCTTGCTGTTTTGGGGAACCATAAAGACATTTCTTGGAGCCACAGGATAATATAATTAAAATGTTAAAGTGATATAATTTAAGGAAGTCTAAACACAAACCTTTGCATTTTTTGGGTACCCGTTAATGGGTTTCCCAGTAGGATGGGTTTTTGGGGTTTCCGGTTTATATTTGTTTTTTTATTTTCGGTAGGGGGTAGTTTCATTGATAAGATTCACACCTTTTCTCAATGTTGGTGTGTGGATTGAGTTGATGGAAAAATGAGAACAGCCCCCCCCCAAAAAGGAACCCACGCCCAAAATTTGAACCCAGTTGAACCCGTTTTTTCACTGAAATTCTTTCCCGGGGTTTTTAGAATCCTTTTCCATTAAAGCCATTGCAGTGCAGGCCACTAACAATTAACTAGAGGATATTTCAGGTCTTTGCTGAAATTATTCTCATTTCTAAAGACATGGATGTCAGATATTGTCAGATGCTGATTAATAATATATTTAAAAAGACCCACAGAAAGCTTATCAAGCTGCCAATTAAAGCTACTTTCAATGATTACAAAAGTGTCTGGCTGCTGGAAGGAATTACTAATTCCAATCCAATTCAGTTCAGTTTATTTATATAGCACCAATTCACAACGCATGTCGTCTCAAGGCACTTCACAAAAGTCAGGTACATACATTCCAATTAATCTTAATCATTGAACAATGCAGCCAGATTCAGTTATTTATTCAAATTGGATAAAACGTTTTTCTATCTAAGGAAACCCAGCAGATTGCATCCAGTCAGTGACTTGCAGCATTCACTCCTCCTGGATACTGTAGAGACTGGGCAGTCACTGCGTTGCTTTCAGCAAACCCTCATACTGGGATGCATGTAGCGCAAATGGAGAGGAAAAAATCCCTTTTTAAAAGAAAAAACCCAGCGACGGCTCATGTTGGGGGGCCCCTTGCCACGACTATGGGGGGTTTGAGAGAAAAAGCAAAAACACAAAAAAAAGAAGCACTGGATCCAGGAGTACTTTCTATGGGAAGGAAAAGTAAATGTTAATGGATGTAGCTCCTTTAGGTTCGTTTCACCTAGAAAGACAAACAGATAAACTCTGAGCCAGTTTTCAAGGTAGAGTCTGAAAGAGAGCACATAGAGTTAGTTACAGTAAAAGCCCCAGTCAGTAGCTATGTCTAGGAGAGAGAAAGGGTTAAACACTGAAAGACAGGGCCATGTGGATCATCGGTAGAGGGTGACATTAAGTTTTTGGCAGCAGAAGCTCGGAGGATTCCCCTCTGAAAAGGTGTTACAGGTAGACACAGAGCCCGGCCAGGTGTAGCTTCTAGGAAGAGAGAGAGAGAGAACAAAGTTAAAAGCTGAAATAACAGCAAATAATACAAAATTGGAGAGTAGTGTGAGAATGTAGCCGAAGAGGGTGAAAGTGGTCATTATGTCCTCCAGCAGCCTAAGCCTATAGCAGCATAACTACAGAGATAGCTCAGGATAACCTAAGCCAATCTACTATACGCTTTATCAAAAAGGAAAGTTTTTAAGCCTAGCCTTAAAAGTAGACAGTTTGTCCATCTAGAGCCCACTGATGGTCATTGTTATACTAAAAACCACAACGATTGGGATACCTCTCTCTGTCAGATTGACCATAACCATTGGAAAAGACAGGGGGTCATACAGGTAGCAGAAATGGAGGGTGTGTTTGCACCTCAACCATAACTGAGCCGGTTTAGGCTAACCCTTACTAATTCTAGGAACTTTTTCACAACACTTATGTTGGATGTTTTCTTCCCTATCCCAACTATTTATCAGTGCCTGAAGGTTTTATCATTAAGGTTTAATCAGGATGTTTGCAGTCATGACGTCTTGGTAGGCCTAGATTATTTTTCCCAGTAGAAACTGAACAACATCAATTTCTAATCATTTGAAAACCATAAAAATTGGTTTTCCGTGGGGTTTATGTGCCATCCCATTTAACTTGACTTCATTTAGGTTTGCTCCTATTTTCCTAAAAACCTACTGGTAAACCCAGACATCAGAGCTGTATTGAAATAACTGAAGTTCGTTTTAACAAATAGAAAGTTTCAGTGTATTATGGTTTATAAATTATGGAGCTTAACCAAACTCTTCTTATTTAAGTATTTATGTTAAATTAAATCACGTCTGCTGACCTTATTAGACATAAAAACACAGAGAATCAGGAGGAATTTTCAGGTTTTTCTGGTGGTTTCGGGTGCTTCACACTTGGAAAACAACTAAAGTTTCCTTTAAATCATTGAGCCACTCATTCATCCTGGGGGTCATTAGGGCCATTGTTCTCTGTGTGTTAAATGACAAGCTAACAACATGTGGGCACATGTCTGGAGGTGCTAACAGCTCTAAAACCATTTGTGTCGAGAAGCTGATTAGAACTGAAGAGAAACATGAAACTAATCAACACTTCATTTCAGTTCCTTGATGGAGAAGATGAGTTTCAGTTGAATCATGATGGCCGTCGTCTCTAATCACATCATTCCAGAGTTACTGCAGACACAGACAACCTCCCACCTCCACCAGCCTAAGCATGAAATAAGAGCTTTAATGGTTGCTACTGGTAATAGAAGATCTGAACAGGTCATATTGGGATTGTTGTAAAAAGGCCTCATCGCCTCTAGAGTTTAGATCAGAAAGTTCTGCTGAGTCTGCATGCTCCTCATATATAAATAACAATCATACTTAATAATTTATCATTCCTAACCAAAATCATCCACAACCTTTAGATATTTGACATACAGTACTGTGCAAAAGTTTTAGGCAAGTGTGAAAAATGCTGTAAACAAAGAAAGCTTTCAGAAATGGAAGTTTTAATTATTTATTTTCATCAATTAATAAAATCAGTAAAGAACAAAAGAGAAATCCAAATCAAATCATTCTTTGGTGTGACCAAAGTTCTTCTAGGTAGACATGCACACAGTTTTTTGAAGGAGCTCGCCTGGTAGTTTGTTCCAGACATCTTGGAGAACCAACCACAGATCTTCTGTGGATGGAGGCTTCCTCACATCCTTCTGTCTCTTCATGTCATCCCAGACACACTCCATGATGTTGAGATCAGGGCTCTGTGGGGCCAGACCATCACTTGCAGTAAGGCTTGTTCTTCTTTATCCTGAAGATTTTTAGCATTTTGTAAATTGATCAAAATAAACATTCATCATTTATATTTCTAGAAGCTTTCTTTGTTTGAAATTTTGATGGTTGGGCTACTAGCATTTAATAATTATAGCTAATAATTGGGCACTAGAGGGAGGCAAAATGTCGACGGTGGCAACAGTGGTAGGAGTTCGTCCTGTAACAGGTGGGTTGCTGGTTCCAACCCCTGTTCTGTTCATCTCAGTCATTATGTCCTTAGGCAAGACACTTTACCCTTGTCTGCTGATGGTGGTCAGAAGGCCCAGGGGCTCCGATTGTATGGCAGCCTCATGTCTGTCAGTCTGCCCCAGGGAAGCTGTGGCGACAATGTAGCTCATCACTGTCAGTGTGTGAATGGGTGGATGAATGGGTGGATGAATAGGTGGATGAATAGGTGTATGAATGGGTGGATGAATGGGAGGATGAATGGGTGGATGAATGGGTGGATGAATGGGTGGATGAATGGGTGGATGAATAGGTGGATGAATGGGTGGATGAATAGGTGGATGAATAGGTGGATGAATGGGTGGATGAATGGGTGGATGAATAGGTGGATGAATGGGTGGATGAATGGGTGGATGAAATGGTGGATGAATAGGTGGATGAATGGGTGGATGAATGGGTGGATGAATAGGTGGATGAATGGGTGGATGAATGGGTGGATGAATAGGTGGATGAATGGGTGGATGAAGGGGGATGAATGGGGGGGATGACTGGGTGGATGAATAGGTGGATGAATAGGTGGATGAATGGGTGGATGAATGGGTGGATGAATAGGTGGATGAATGGGGTGAATGAATGGGTGGATGAATAGGTGGATGAATTTGGGAGGATGATGGGTGGATGAAGGGTGGATGAATGGGTGGATGAATGGGTGGATGAATAGGTGGATGAATGGGTGGATGAATGGGTGGATGAATGGGAGGATGAATGGGTGATGAATGGGTGGATGAATAGGTGGATGAATGGGTGGATGAATGGTGGATGAATGGGAGGATGAATGGGTGGATGAATGGGTGGATGAATGGGTGGATGAATGGGTGGATGAATAGGTGGATGAATGGGTGGATGAATAGGTGGATGAATGGGAGGATGAATGGGTGGATGAATAGGTGGATGAATGGGAGGATGAATGGGTGGATGAATAGGTGGATGAATGGGAGGATGAATAGGTGGATGAATGGGTGGATGAATGGGTGGATGAATGGTGGATGAATAGGTGGATGAATGGGTGGATGAATGGGTGGATGAATGGGTGGATGAATGGGAGGATGAATGGGTGGATGAATGGGTGGATGAATAGGTGGATGAATGGGTGGATGAATAGGTGGATGAATGGGTGGATGAATAGGTGATGAATGGGAGGATGAATGGGTGGATGAATGGGTGGATGAATGGGAGGATGAATGGGTGGATGAATGGGTGGATGAATAGGTGGATGACTGGGTGGATGAATAGGTGGATGAATGGTTGGATGAATAGGTGGATGAATGGGTGGATGAATAGGTGGATGAATGGGAGGATGAATGGGTGGATGAATAGGTGGATGAATGGGAGGATGAATGGGTGGATGAATAGGTGGATGAATGGGAGGATGAATGGGTGGATGAATAGGTGGATGAATGGGAGGATGAATGATTGTAGGGGGAAGTCCTCGGACTTGATAAAACGCTGTACAAGTTCAGGCCGTTTACCATTTTACAAATGTAAAAATGTAAAATACAGATATTAAATGAATTTCAACTTTAGTAACAACCAACACACACATTAAAGGGAGGCCAAGTGTCTGTTCACAGGTGGTAAGATTCAACTACAAATGTAGTTACCAATGAAGGACACTAGGGGGAGAAAAAGCATCTTGTAATACAAACAATCAGGACTGCAGAGAGAATCATCAGGGCTGACCTTCCCTCCATCCAGGACTTATACAGGTCAAAGGTCAGGAAAAGAGCTGCTAAAATCTCTGCAGACCCCACACACCCTGCACATGAACTGTTTCGGCTTCGACCTTCAGGTGGCGCTACAGAGCACTGTCTGCTAAAACCAGCCGCCACAGAGACAGTTTCTTCCCCCAGGATGTTTCTCTGATGAACTCTTGACAGTCAGAGCTCCAGAACAACTCCATGCATACTTGGACTGATCTCATGTTATATTCTATTGGAAAGTCACTGTGTTTATATGTACATTTAAAAATATATTCTTTATTATGGAGAGCAAAGTGTGCTGGAGTCAAATTCCTTGTTTGTCTGAACAAACTTGGTAATAAAGGTGATTCTGAATCATGAATTATTAACTATTAACCAAATCAGCAAAACGTAACTGTATTATCAGACAGTTCACAAAAAGGGATGATTTGAGCACAGACCGTCAGACAGCAAAGCACTTCTATACAAAATAAGCATAAAACACTTCTCTTTATATAAGTGTGAATTTATTAACTAAAATGTTTTAACCTTACAGTCAAATATGCCAGTTAATTTATTCTCCTCCTAAAACTAGTAGCACTCACTAAACTACTGAACAAAGGAGAAATAATAGTAAAATGGAATATTAATCATTTGATAATTCTGACTTCACACAGGAAGCGAGCGGGAGAGGTGGAAAGAGGGAAATAGAACCAGCGCACCGCAGAATAACAGGGTCCAAAGCGTGGAACTGTTGTATTATCCCCAAATAACTTCAAACAGTAAGAAAATGATCTAATGGTGGTCTGAAAAGCTGGTCAATGGAGCCCAGGTTAACATAAAAATACAGTAAAAACCACTGTTATAAACATTTTAGTGCCTTGCTTGATTTGCTCCTTGATATCTACAGGATCTGACAAAAGTATTAGAACCCCTCAGTGTTGTTCCATTCTTCTCTTATATAGTCTTAGAGTAATGGTTTCTCAGCCTTCTCCTTGCACCTGTGTGAGATAATATGTACGCCACACTGTTAAGATTATGTCTGGGACCTCGTCTCTCTGGGTCTCATGAGAGTCACCTTGAAAACTGTTGTAGCTTATAGGAGAACCTTTGCTTTGTCTGGTCAGAACGATTTGGCAGCACTACTGAGCGCATCTCCAATGCTGTAAAAATCCTTCTCTCTTGCAAGATTCTAATAAAGCTGATTCTGAGTGACAATCATCAGTCTGTGGATGCAAATTTATCTACAACACTACCAACATTCGATAGGAGCTGCAGCGAAACAGTCCTGGATCATCCTATTTTCAGCCCAAGTTTTATCTCTGCCCATACCCAGAAGCCATACTTACCGAGTGTGTTTTTGTGAGCAGGACCCATCTGGAACAGTAGCTCTGTCCTGCACAAAAGTACATCTGTCTTTTCGGTCCAGTGAGCTGGAAACTTGGGACTGCAAACGGCTAAACACCAGTTCTAGGCCGGGATGACAGATATGAAAAAGATCTGCTCAGTACACATACAGCTAGATCGTAAAGCTTTCTTCGGCTTCTTCTTCAAAGGTGAAAAGAGGAAAGGTTCCAGCAAGTTAATCAGTCCAGTCATGGTGAGATGCTGTGATGTGCCTGGCCCGAGATCTCATTTTATGACCTCGGTCTGTGACATCAGCAGGGTCCTAGAACTGCAATGAATACTGGGAGGTGTAGTTTGATCAGCCTTCTCTCTAGTAATGGTGGCCCAACATTTTCTTGTGTTTCTCTGCAGGTTGAGTCTGAAGCAATGATGATGTTTTGGTCCATAGTCCTGAAAAACGACAACCTGCTGTCTGAAAACTAAAATTCTTATAATGTATGATAATATTATTTTTTTTTTTTAGTTTTCAGTCAGTTTTAACATTTGCAAAACAATATTCAATGGAGCTTAGCAGCAAGTTCCCAAGAAATAAAATGCAGTTTGAGAGGACTGGAAATGACCTGAGAGGATGTAGGGAAACCCATGGAGACTTGACCTCTGCCCCTCAAACTTTATTTAATATTTCATTTAAAAATTAGTTTGTTGCTGTTAGCTAGCCTTGTCCAGGGTCATGTTTCAGAAAGCAGGGTTAGTGAGAACTCAGAGTAATTTATGGGATAAGTATGTTCATACCCTGGGTTTTCGGTTTCAGAAAGCCAGGTAGTTACCCTGAGTCAAGTTACCCCTGTAACTTACTCCATGAAGCAACCCTGCTCGGTAGCAGGGTTTATTGAACTAACACTGGGTTTGGTCTACTTTCTAGCTGAGATCTTCTCTGGAGAAGCCTGGAGATGTTGGAGCGCAACTACTCAACCCTTTCTCTCTCCTAGACATAGCCACTGACGGAGCTTTTACTGTAACTAACTCTATGTGCTCTCTTCAGACTCTAACCTTGAAAACTGGCTCAGAGTTTATCTGTTCCTTCTTTCTAGGTGAAACAACTAAAGGAGGCTACATCCATTAACATTTACTTTTCCTTCCCATAGAAAGTACTCCTGGATCAGTGCTTCTTTGTTCTCTTTGTGTCTCTGCTCTGTTCTCTCTAACCCCCAGTCGGTCGTGGCAGATGGCCGCTCACACTGAGCCTGGTTCTGGTTCTGCTGGAGGTTTCTTCCTGTTAAAAGGGAGTTTTTCCTCTCCACTGTCGCTACATGCATGCTCAGTATGAGGGATTGCTGCAAAGTCAATGCCAGTGACTGTCCACTGTCTCTACATGCTCATCCAGGAGGAGTGAATGCTGCAAGTCACTGACTGGATGCAATCTGCTGGGTTTCCTTAGACGGAAAAAATTTTTATCCAATTTGAATAAATAACAGAATCTGGCTGCACTGTTCAATGGTTAGGATTAATTGGAATGTATGAACCTGACTTTTGTGAAGTGCCTTGAGACGACATGTGTTGTGAATTGGTGCTACATAAATAAAACTGAATTGAACTGAAATTTTCACCAGGAGAAGGTGATCAGACCACGATTAGATGTCTCATCATCTTCTGGATGAATATATTTTCGAGCATTTCTGTTTATTGCCACAGTCAATAATTTATCTCAATAATATTCTCAGTTCTCGTTTTTATTCAATAGGCAGCTTTTTGTAGAACATAGCTGAAAATCCTTCAAAGGTGGTGCTGTCAGGGATGTTAATGTTGCACTGAAGCTGCCCCTCATGTGGATCACAAATGTTCAGATTGTCCTCCTCAGCAGAGTGGTTCGTGTCTCTGGCTGACATGCTGGATACTGTGGTTCAATCTCTGACAGAGATTATAACTTCATTCTGTTTTCTGTTATCATCAGACACAAATACTTTAGGGTTAGTCACATTTTATTTGAAAACGACTGCAGATCTTTGTGACTTGGACATTTCTAAGTCTCTTTCCAATCTGAAAACTGTTGCCCCCCTGTTGTTCAGGTTGGTGGTGTTCTCTAGTCACAGACCCACAAGACTAATAAAAGAAAAATGTCAGAACTGCAGGTATCAGTGAAATCAGTCATTTAGTCTGGATCACATTTTGAGACTCATCATCTATTCATATATTTCTGGGTTTCCAGGCTGCATACATGACAGTTACATTCACTGCTGCTTCACTAATTAAAGGAGATTATATTTTGTTTGTTTTCTATTATATTGCACAGTTTTACATTGATGCTGCAGCTCTAATTTAATGAATCAGAGTCACCTTGTTGATGACCACACAGTATGTTCAACAATAAATGTAATTATCCTGGGTTTTATTCTCCTTTACTCTACAGCCTGATTGTTTTTCCCGACTGGTTCTTATAGCTTTTACTCTGGTAACTTCTTCTATGGTTTTAGAGATGAATGAACTTGGATGCTTTCACTGCCTTTTGCTTTGTTGATGACACACATCAATTTCTCCACAGTAAATTATTTTCGATTCTATTTTGTATTAAATACAATTCATCAATACAAATGTAGTTGACATAGCAGCTACTTTTAGTCTGTGAAGACCAGCTGTGATGCAGCCACATGACCAACAATGTGGAAGATTCAGTTATTTGAATAAATAACTGAATCTGACTGTTTGATAGTTAGGATTAATTGGAATGTATGAACCTGACTTCTGGATAGTTTGATTGAATTGACTTTGTAAAGAGCCTTGTGTTGGGAATGATGCTATATAAATAAACTCAATTGAATTGTGCATTACTCACATATTCTTCGGGAGCATACACTGAGTGCTGGGCTTCCCTGTTGTTAGTTTATATATAAATGTACAGGGGTTGGACAATGAAACTGAAACACCTGGTTTTAGACCACAATAATTTATTAGTATGGTGTAGGGCCTATTGGTGCATTGTCATCCTGATACACGGCACGATACAATGTTTGAACCATTGGATGCACATGGTCCTCAAGAATGGTTCGGTAGTCCTTGGCAGTGACGCGCCCATCTAGCACAAGTATTGGGCCAAGGGAATGCCATGATATGGCAGCCCAAACCATCACTGATCCACCCCCATGCTTCTCCACACCGTAACTCTCCTAGATGTGGGGAAAACAGTAAAAGTGGACCCATCAGAGAACAATACATGTTTCACATTGTCCACAGCCCAAGATTTGCGCTCCTTGCACCATTGAAACCGACGTTTGGCATTGGCATGAGTGACCAAAGGTTTGGCTATAGCAGCCCGGCCGTGTATATTGACCCTGTGGAGCTCCCGACGGACAGTTCTGGTGGAAACAGGAGAGTTGAGGTGCACATTTAATTCTGCCGTGATTTGGACAGCCGTGGTTTTATGTTTATTGGATACAATCCGGGTTAGCACCCGAACATCCCTTTCAGACAGCTTCCTCTTGCGTCCACAGTTAATCCTGTTGGATGTGGTTCGTCCTTCTTGGTGGTATGCTGACATTACCCTGGATACTGTGGCTCTTGATACATCACAAAGACTTGCTGTCTTGGTCACAGATGCACCAGCAAGACGTGCACCAACAATTTCTCCTCTTTTGAACTCTGGTATGTCTCCCATAATGTTGTGTGCATTTCAATATTTTGAGCAAAACTGTGCTCTTACCCTGCTAATTGAACCTTCACACTCTGCTCTTACTGGTGCAATGTGCAATCAATGAAGACTGGCTACCAGGCTGGTCCATATATGTGCATTGGTGGTAAAACCGTAAAATCGTGCCACGGGCAAGGAACCTGGAGAATCAGTTCCTGCTCTGGTCTTGACTGATTTTCATATTTCAGCTTGTGCTCTTCAAGGGACGTTCTGTAATAGATTTTTATTTCTCTCAACTGATGAAAGTCATGAAACATGGCCTCCAACAACAATGCAGATAGAAGGACCTGGGTTCACCAGGTACTCCGGCTTCCTCCCGTGGTCCAGAAATATGTCTTTTAGGTTAACTGGTCCCTCTAAACTTCCCTCAGGAAAGAATGGGTGTGTGCATGGTTGTTTGTGTGTTGCCCTGCGATGGACTGGCGACCTGTCCAGGTGAACCCCGCCTCTCGCCCATAGACTGCTGGAGATAGGCACCAGCTCCTCCATGACCCACTATGGAAGAAGCGGGTATAAAAAATGAATGGATGGTAAAAAAATATAGCTCATTTAGTCCAAAGAAAACAGGTGGAGCAGAAAATGAAGAGACTACAGAGGGCTTTGTTCCAACGAGAACAAAGTTTTGATTTATTTGACTTGAAAAAATGTATAAAGACATTCATTATAAATAGAATATACAGAAGAGATTGATTCTCTGTTTAAATGTATTGTTCTTCTTACTATCTTTCTGCTAAGGCATGAACTGTTCAACTGGTTTTCAGTAGAAAATAAAAAATGTGTCCTTGAAATAACAAAAAAAAACAACAATGATGCTTAATGCTTTATATATAAATGTTCATAAGTGTTCAGCTTGTGTTATTACTCTAAGGAATAGCTATAGTATAAATGATGGATGTTTACCTTTGTTTATATAAATGATCATTAACGCTTTATAGAAAGTTGATAACGCTGTTGACAAACTGTGGAGCTCCATGAATAACAGGATCATGTGATGGTTTATTTCTGCAATAATAAGATCCCGTCTTACTGACATATTTCTGCTAATGTTGCAATGGAAAATGTGTCCTGCGGAGAAGATGAGATGACATAGCAGATTATATTACAGAAATATGAGGAAGAAAGAAGACAACTGATTCAAAACCTAAACAGAGTTAAAGTAAAGCTGATTTAGTTGATTCACTTAAAATAATTCTAGAAGTAAAAGTTATCAGACAAACACATTTATATGAAAGGGTACAGCTTTTAAATCTCGTACTGATCCACATTCATCTCCAGTAGGTGGCGGTAATGCGCCATTTAGTTGTTTGCCAACCAACAATAAACACCAAGAAGAAGAAGAAAACCTCTTTCCGCTAACCAGCAGCTCCTTTCATTGTTTGCGGTTGGACGGGAAAGGCTCGGTCCATTACTAACCAGACCCAACAAGGAACCAGTTCAGCAGTCGTCCCGGTTCCGACTGACCACTGGATCCGCTCCATAACTCAGAGGAAAGGTCGGACGCCCACACGGCTTGTAGCTGAAGCTCCATCGAGTCTTAAAGGTGGGTGGCTGGCAAGATGGCGGCCGAGAAAGTGGGAGGAATGTTTTGGTTGTACCTTTAAATGTTTGACTCGCCTTTTACTCACATCTTCATGCGGACAAGTTGCTTCAGGATCTAAAGGCTCATCACAGCCTGGCATACAAAGACAGACTTTACTGGACCGCTGGAAAAACTACTGCGAGGTGGGAGACATGACCGCTGGTTTAATCCTCGCTGTAATTGTTCATGTTTCCGTTAGTCGTGGACCCCGCTGTTACTTATAGTTTCATTTAGTTTTTATTCAGGCTTTTATATCCGGGTCAAATGAAAACACCTAACTGATATCAGACAAATAATTTATCTCATTGTTCAAGATGGACGGAGCTACTTCCGGTGTGATCGAGCGCAGATAATTCTGAGGGTAGGTGGCTGCCTCGATGCCTGATTAAAAACACTCGCCGCTGACCAGAACCACCTCAACTTTCGACATACTATATCCTGTTCACATCGAAGTATACAAGATTAAAATAATTTAAACGGTGAACATGCATAAATAGCCGAAATATGACCCGAATTGAACCGTCTGGATTTTGCGACCAACGTATTTGAGGAAATTTCACAGTGAAGGAGACGGATGAACTCGTCGCTGTTAGGTAATCTGAACGTAAACCCGCGTGTTGTTAGCAGTAGTGTGAGCTGAACGTTAGCACCAGGTCCTGTCACCACATCAGACTGGTTCTGAACTGGTTCTGAACTCTAATCACGTGTTTGCATTACGGAGGTTGCATCAAATCTAAGTCGCATATCTCCTGATGAGGCATTTGTGTTTAATGTCCTAAATAATAAGTCACGTAAATAAATTCAGTCATCCTGCAATTAAACATGATGCTAATAACTCAAAGTTAGCAGTTAATGCTGCAGTGGATTTATCGCGGTTTGTTGTGAGGTCCAAATGGACGTCGTTCCTGACAGGTTCTGAGTCAGATCTACAGAACCCACTGTCAGGCAGCCTGTTCACAGGAGCAACTCCATCAGGAAGACACATTCAGAGCTAGACAGATGTTTGTACAGGTTAGGTGGCTGTGTCATTGCCTGATCAAAACCCCGCTAACGTAAAAACATGGGTTTGAAAAATGTCTAGCGTGTCCTTTAGGATCTATCCAGCATGTATGTTTTAGTCATATGTGAAACAGTAAATTAAATCCGATTTAAAGATCATCATTATATAAAAATGAGACGGCGATAAACCTGTGATCCAGCTGTATCTGGTGTTATTTGGACTGAAACAGACCGAACCATGCGAGATAGCATTTAAAATGAATAAACTGGGATTAATTTAGGTTTAACAATGGAAATTAGTGATGTTATCCAGTAAAAAAACGTTTATTTCACGTCTTGTTACAGTCGTACTTTATGATATAACTAACATGTTCTATAAACCCATATATATACACTGCTCAAAAAAATAAAGGCAACACTCAAATAACACATCCTAGATCTGGATGAATCAAATATTCTGATTGAATACTTTGTTCTGTTCAAAGCTGAATGTGCTGATAACAAAATCACACAAAAATCATCGATGGAAATCAAATTTATTGCCCAATGGAGGCCTGGATTTGGAGTCACACACAAAATTCAAGTGGAAAAACACACTACAGGCTGATCCACCTTTGATGTAATGTCCTTAAAACAAGTCAGAATGAGGCTCAGTATTGTGTGTGGCCTCCATGTGCCTGTATGACCTCCCTACAACACCTGGGCATGCTCCTGATGAGACGGTGGATGGTCTCCTGAGGGATCTCCTCCCAAGACCTGGCCTAAAGCATCCGCCAATCCTGGACAGTCTGTGGTGCAACGTGACGTTGGTGGATGGAGCGAGACATGATGTCCCAGATGTGCTCAATCGGATTCAGGTCTGGGGAAGGGCGGGCCAGTCCATAGCTTCAATGTCTTCATCTTGCAGGAACTGCTTGACCCCACTCCAGCCACATGAGGTTTTGCATTGTCCTGCATTAGGAGGAACCCAGGGCCAACCGCACCAGCATATGGTCTCACAAGGGGTCTAAGGATCTCATCTCGGTACCCAATGGCAGGCAGGCTACCTCTGGCGAGCACATGGAAAGAAATGCCACCCCACACCATTACTGACCCACTGCCAAAACCCGGTCATGCTGAAGGATGTTGCAGGCAGCAGATCGCTCCCCACGGTGTTCTCCAGACTCTGTCACGTCTGTCACATGTGCTCAATGTGAACCTGCTTTCATCTGTGAAGAGCACAGGGCGCCAGTGGAATTTACCAATCCTGGTGTTTCTCTGGCAAATGCCAAGCGTCCTGGCACGGTGTTGGGCTGTGAGCACAACCCCCATTTGTGGACGTCGGGCCCTCATACCATCCTCATGGAGTCGGTTTCTAACCGTTTGTCCAGACACATGAACATTTGTGGCCTGCTGGAGGTCATTTTGCAGGGCTCTAGCAGTGCTCCTCCTGTTCCTCCTTGAACAAAGGGGAGGTAGCGGTCCTGCTGCTGGGGTTTTGCCCTCCTACGGCCTCCTCCCGTCTCCTGGTGTACTGGCCTGTCTCCTGGTAGCGCCTCCAGGCTCTGGACACAAACGCTGACAGACACAGCAAACCTTCTTGCCACAGCTCTCATTGATGTGCCATCCTGGAGAGCTGCACTACCTGAGCCACTTGTGTGGGTTGTAGAGTCCATCTCATGCTACCACGAGTGTGAAAGCACCACCAACATTCAAAAGTGACCAAAAACATCAGCCAGAAAGCATAGGTACTGAGAAGTGGTCTGTGGTCCCCACCTGCAGAACCACTCCTTTATTGAGTGAGTCTTGATAATCACCAAAGATTTCCCCCTGTTGTCTTTTCCATTTGCACAACAGCAGTGAAACTGATTGTTAATCAGTGTTGCTTCCTAAGTGGACAGTTTGATTTCACAGAAGTTTGATTTACTTGGAGTTATGTTGTGTTGTTTAAATGTTCCCTTTATTTTTTGAACAGTGTATATTAAACTGCTAAGAAAATAAAGAAATGTATCTCTTTACCTGAGCTGGAACTAACATCCTCTATACTGACGTTTAAACTGCTCCACCTTAGCCGCTGCGCGACCTTCACCTGCAGGTGAGCTGTTCCCTACCCGTCTCTGACTCTAACTAACTGACAGCTGTTGGTGCTTTAGAAGACGACCCCAGGTCAACTAGTGATGGTCGGCTGATCACGGGAATTACCTTCGTCTCAATAATCAGTTTGGGTGACATGTTGACTCAATGCCGATGTTAATAAGAATCGTTTTTCAGTGTTTTCAGCCTCTTTCTACGAAGTATTAGGGACACTGATGACAAGAATTAAGAGGAAAACTGTTCTGTCGTCTACATGTTTGAAGTTCAAATGAAGAGAATAAACCATCCCAGCAGCAAGGTGGAAATGAAACTGGCACAAAGACTGCGGCGGCCGTGTCTTCTGTAAATATGCTAGAAACTTCATCACAAAGAACTTCTCCCTCATTTACAAAATGACCAGTTGGAAACACACAGATGCTACTCTGACACATTTAAAACATGCTTGGAAACAACACGGCTGTTTCAGCATTTCACTCTTATTCTCCACACAATAAGTTCATCCTGCTTCCTCACCACAGTTTTTCTGGAAATAACATTTCAAGACTTCTGGACATTTCTGCTTCATTCTGAAACAAAGAGGACAGATTCTGATTGTGGGTTTGTTGAGAAGCTGCTTTTGAAGTCCCATCTTTAAACTGCAGCCAGATGCTACTTCACCTTCAGGGTTAAAACCAGGTAAATGGACCTGTTCTTGTACAGCGCTTTATCAGGTCCAGACACAACGACTGAGATGGACGGAGCAGGGGTTCAAACCAGCAACCCACCGGTTACAGGCAGAATCTCTACCACTTGAGCCACCGTTGTCCTCATAGTTTGACTCCCTGACAACTAAACACACTCACCTTTGTTTGTCTAAATGCTTGTTACTAAATCTTCTGAGATCTACACATATATACCCATCAAACTTCAGCATTACAGCAAACATGGACTCAATAGATTTTTAAGAACAAACGTCTAACAGTCAGTGCAGGGTGGGCATGATATGCTGTATACTAGTGATGGAAACGTTGCTCAAAAGGGGAAAGAGTTTTTAAGATTTAGGTCATTTCATCAGTTTTCAGCAGTCATTTTTAGAATGAATAAAATTAGGGGGACATTTCTGTATTTTATCTCTGGGAATAAAAACATGGCCAGACACAAAATAATATTAACTCTCAGCTCCTCTAGTTTTGTTCTAGGAACATCCCAAAACTAACTACACGGATCTTAGTTTAGTGGTTGAATATTTATTTGGTCGTCCGGGAAACAGTCGGTTACATTTTTGGTCTAAGATCTGGACCCCTTGGATTGATGGGGGGGGGTTGGTTGTATAATTGGGTTGGTCATTGGGTCTCTAGTCAGAAATATAAATAATTATGCAGACGTGAAAGTGAAGGTTAGGGTTGAAATCATATTTGTTGCAGAAGCGTTCATAATGCAGCAGATGGACTGCAGACCAAATGTCCGCTTCAAACCAGTCCTTGAACCATAAAGATTAGTTGCGGGGCAGCAATCATCTGTTGTTCCAGGTGAAAAGTTGTTTGTGAAGAATAGTCTCCAGTAGAACAACATTTATAGAGAAACAGGGTTTAGCGTCCAGGTTGGAGGCGAAAGAGGAAGTTAGGGATACATTTCCAAAATGCACCGTGATGTTTGAGCCAAGATTTTAACCAGTTCATTTTCAATGCTGCATGAAGGCATTCTGAATATATAACTTCAAGACCAGCCTGTCTTGTTTCTTTGACCACATTACGCTTCTTCAAGTAATGTGACCTACTTCTTCAGATGGCATTTAAATTAATCTGATCAAAAGATTGTATTGATTTATTTGGAACTCCTTTGAATAAATTGGGAAGATGCATCTTGATAAACTTTCCATTTTTGTTAAATATACCGACCTAAACCTGACAAGTGTCTTTGCTTTCAACGCTGGGTAGTTGACTGGTGTTGGTGTTTGGTTAGGTGGATGCCAAGATACTGTCAGATCTGATCAGAACTTGGTGGAGTTATTTAAATTTAAGGCTAATCCAGAAGTCTTGGAAAATTATTAGGATCTGATTTATTTTTTTTTAAGCAACATCAGATCCATCTGCCAGATGACAATCTCTGTTCCCAGAACATTCGAAGGCTTCCTGTCCTTGTTTTTAATGTAAATGGCTGACAACTCAGTCACTAGAATGAGCAAATACGGTGAGATGGGGCCGCCCTGAGGAATCCCTACTTGAACTGTAAGGTAGAGTAGAACCATTAGAGAGAATAGCACAGCTACTGTTTTGTATTGTCCACTAATTCAGTTTCTAAATTTAATAGCCAAAGTATTTAAGTGTAGATATAATCAGCAGGTGTTATACCGGATCAAAAGCCTTGTAGAAATCCCCAAAGAAAATTAAGCCATGATCTTTAATTAGAAGTTCGGTCCATAAGGAGCCCTAAATTATAATGTATTGACCTACCTTTCAAGAAACCAGACACAGTTTCTCAAATAATAATTGATAGACCTGATTGAAGATGTAGTCTGAGTGTCTGGGTGTAATAGGTCTTCTGTTTTCTATTATTCTTCATTAGACCTGAGCGGCTAAGCGTTGCACGGCCTGTTGTAATTCTAATGTTTATCATTATTACTCTTCTGTCAAATGAATTGCCTTTCTGGCAGCTTTAAAATGGTAAATGGACTGAACTTATTTCCAGTCATACCGACCATTCAAAGCGCCTTACACTAGAGCCACATTCACCCAGACGCACTCACTAACGCATTCATACACCGATACGAAGATCGGTAGGCAATTTGAGGTTAGGTGCCTTGCCACGGCCACATCAATATGTGGCAGGAGGACGCTGGAATCGAACCCACAATGCTCTACAACTAGCAGGAAGTCGGATTAAATTTGCGATTTTGGCCCCGTTTATAGCCTCTACATTTGATTGAACTCTGCCTAGAGCTCTTGAGTTACAAGCTTCAAACTTCCTCAGCATAGACTAGAGGCAGTGAGGATTAAAAGTTATCAAAGGATTTTTTCTTTTACATGAAAGCATGTGGGCGGGGCCAAGCCTGAAAATCTGACTTCTCGCCATAAAACATGGTGTAATAACTTCCACAGACGAGGCTGCAGCTGTACCAGACTTCCTGTGTCCTCTCAGACCAGCACCCGACGCATTCACATGCTCATTTGCTGACATCACTTTAGCCCCGCCCACTTCTAACAGGAAGCCGCGCGTTTCACTGGCGGGTGTCCTTTTACACTTCGACTCTTACATGTTTGATCACGCAGAACAAGGTGGTGTTGAGTCTTTCTCTGAACAGCGAACGTTGACCAGACAGTGTGGGCGTGGCACATTTTAATATCTCGTCATTTGCCTACGATTGGCTCTAAATCACACATGGATGATCCGATCGGCTTCAAACTGGAGATCAATGATGTTTGGCAACCTACAACAGCTCAATTAAAACATCAACGGACATGGCTCTAAATCAGACATGCATGGTCATCACGTTTACATGCCCAAAATTTCACCATCGGATTAAGATGTATTCGGATTAAAAAACGGAGAAGAATCGGATTGTACTGTTTACATGGACATAAGTAATTGGAATAAAGCTGCCAATCGGACTAAGAGTGTGTCATGTAAACTTACCGATCAGAATATTCTGTTAGCATGTAGCCCCTCAAGGTGGAAATGCTCAGGCCAGTTTGTCTCATTCAGAATAACTTGATCCTGTCAGGCGTTTAAATGCATGCCGATCGGACTCTTTCGGTGTAAACCACCTCTCTGTCGGATTACAATTTCATTCTGATCCTGCCTCTGCTCGCATCGTTGGTGGCAGTGTACAAGTCTTGAAAATTTCAAGCAAAACATGGTTCCCTGTGAGCCCATCTGAACCCAGAGCTTCATTAAGAGAGAAACAATTAAGGTTCAGCAATTAGAAGTTGACTTTCCCATCTTTCTTTGTAGTATCATTTTTTTTTGGAACATATTGATCAATATTTGTTAGCCTGTTAAGCCCTAAGCGATTTTGCCTGAAATGACATAACTTGAATAAATCAAGTATAGCTCCACAGTTATAGAGTCTAAATGCAAACCTTTGGTGCCCGTATAAATTAAGACATAAAAGAATATTCTCTTTTAATTCTTGCTGAAAAACACGTTTTTTCTTACTACCTAACTGGAGGTTTAACCTCTTTAGATGACTGGATTTCACTGATTAGTCATTTTGGCAGTATGTTTCACTTTTTAGCAGAGAGTATTGATACAAATAGAAGAATGTTCTCCACGGCTATAAACTTGCTGCGGCCATCACTCACCGACTTCATCTGTGCACTGTGAATGAGTATTTTCTACATTGGGCAAAATCATTTTGAACTACTGTTCCCTGGTGATCTAGTGGTTAAGATTCAGCCTTTTCACCTCCGCAGCCTGTATTTGATTCCCAATCAGGGAATAGATCTTTATAAGTTTATCTTTGAACCTGGTTATTATAAGCATCATAAGCATAAGTAACTGAAGCAAATACACATCTCCGTCCCATAATTGTTCTAATTTTCCTCGATTCAGGCATTTTCTCATAAAGACAGATTAAGATCATACTGACACCGTATTCAGAAGTTATTGGCATCACAAACACCATTCTTTTATTTATTCAACTAAATAATAAATCTATGTTCTTCAGCAGAAAACATGGATTATCAACAACAACGATAAGGCTGCTACCAACAGCTCCAGCAGAGATAGAGATAACCAGGCAGTTGGCTGAGAGAGTTCATCACAAAAGGTCTCCCTGCTGAATTAGACAGGAGACGTCACCTGCCCCGCCTCCAGGTTCACTAGAACATCTATAAAGAGAGACTCCACAGATATAACTTCCAAAAGATGCTCATCATCAGCAAAAACATTAACAAGGCTCGTGCATTATTTGCCACGGTCGACAGGTTAACAAACCCTCCTGTAACTGTAGCATCTGAACTCCACTCTACCAGGACCTGCAATGAATTTACTAACTTCTTCACTGAAAAAACCCAAAAGATCAGAGGGGCAGTCAGCACATCCACATCATCTCCAGGACCAAAGTTGTCTCCAACTAGAACTGATTTTGAATAAATGTCCCAATTTCACCAAATAAACTACAAAAACTTAGAAGAAATCGTACAGCAACTAAGCTCTTCTTCCTGCTGTCTCCATGTTTTACCCACAGCTTTCCTTCAGACAGCTTTGCCTGTAATAACATCTGATTTAACACAAATAATAAACACGTCCCTTTTGTCAGGTGTTTTCCTCCAGGCCCTGAAAACAGCAATAATCAAACCTGTATTGAAAAAGAGCAACTTGGACAAGCTGCTACTACAGAACTACAGGCCTATATCAAACCTCCCCTTTATCAGTAAGATTATTGAAAAAGCTGCGTTTCAACAGTTAAACAACTTCCTAACAATGACCAACCGCTTCGATGTCTTCCAGTCAGGAAGCGCTGTGTTCAGTATCTTATTAAAGGAACCAGTCGACGCTTTTAATTTAGACGCCTGCTACAGAGGTTTACCTAAAACTCCTTCATGTTTGAGAGAAGATTGCAGAATTGAGATTTTATTCCTGCAGATCTTTGTTTGAATTAAAACCCCAAATACTGTGAAAGTATTAGGAATTTTTATGATGTAATTTTAAACTCAGGCCTGAGGCTTATCCAATAAATCAGTAAAGTATTAGATCCTTTGCATAATTTGGATCCTCCTATTAGCTCTCTAAACGTGTCCAGATATGTTCAAAGTGAGGCTACAGAGACAGGAAGCTGACAGATATTCAGACTGACCAATCAGATGCCTTAATGAAAATGGACAAGGAAGTGGAAGTGAGGTTAGATGTGAATCAGTTTATAACTCTGCAAAGAGGGTTAGTAGAGACGCCCAGACTTCCCTCTCCCCAGACGCAACCTCCAGCTCCTGCAGGGGCATCCCAAGCCTCCCGATGATTATGTCCCGATAATTCAAACCCTGAAAAGGGGTGTACTTAATTTAGCATTTTAGCTAAAAGTCTAAGAAACCTTAAACCTCATCAGCTGTTTTTTCTAACAGGGGTGCCACTCAGAACGTTTCTCCCAAGACCTCCAGTGGAAGAAAAGATTATCTGAAGACCTGAGGTGCTGGATCAGGCAGAAGCAAAATGAAGGAGAACCACGAGTTGAAGATTGAAGTGGAGGAGGAGAACCACAAGTTGAAGATTGAAGTGGAGGAGGAGAACCACAAGTTGAAGATTGAAGTGAAGGAGGAGAACCATGAGATAAAAATTGAAGTGAAGGAGGAGGATGAAAAAATTAAAGTTGAGCAGTACCAGGATGGATACCAGGACCGAAAACCAAACCACCACACACTGAACACCACAAACTGGACCGAACCATTGGCCTCTGGTCCCACTGATCTACAGGTAACTGGTCAGGTCTTTTATATTTTTACAGGATCAACGCGTGACTAGAAATGAACAAGAATAATAAACTGGACCCTGGAGTTTAAAGATGATTTATCATTTACATGAACAAACTGGAATCTGTCAGACAAATAAGATTTAAACCAGCCTAGCGCTGTTCCCCTGATCCCTACAGCATATTCCAGCCTTTCTAAGAGAATATTATGATCGACTGTATCAAATGCAGCACTGAGATCTAACAGAACCAGTACAGACACAAGTCCATTATCTGAGGCAATAAGAATATCATTAGTGACTTTCAGCAGAGCTGTTTCAGTGCTATGATGAGCTCTGAAACCTGACTGAAACTCTTCAAACAGGTCATTGCTGTGTAAATGCTCACACATTTGATTAGCAACTATTTTCTCAAGAATTTTAGATAAGGATAAATATTGTTGTGTCTTTACACTCAATGCCATATGTCAGCACAAGGTCCAGAGAATGAAGACAAAGGTGGGTAGGTTTGTTAATGTTTTGAGTAAAGCCAATTGAGTCTAAGATAGCATTAAAGGCTATATTTAAGCTATCACTTTCAGTGTCAACATGAATGTTAAAATCCCCCACTATAATAATTTTATCTGTATTTAACACTAAATCAGATAAAAGGTCTGAAAACTGATCTAAAAATTGAGAGTAAGGGCCTGGTGGACGGTACAAAACAACAAACAGAAGTGGTTTTAGTGCTTTGCAATTTGGATGAGGAAAACTGAGGATTAAATATTCAAAAGAGTTGTAGCTATTGATTGGTCTGGGACTAGTCAATAAATCGGACTGAAAGATGGTTGCTACTCCTCCTCCTCGCCCAGTATTTCGAGGAATGTGAAAATTTAAATAATTAGTAGGAGTTGACTCATTTATAGTAACATAATCCTCTTGCTGCAGCCAGGTTTCTGTGAGGCAAAATAAATCAATCTGATTGTCACAAATCAGGTCACTAACTAGCAGTCTTTGAAGAGAGAGATCTTAAGTTTAATAGTTTAACATTTAATTGTTTTATTTTCTGTTCAGTCAGTTGGGTTTTTTTAAATTAGATTTACATGTTTTGGTCCATTTAGATTAGATTTAAATCAATTTGATTTTGGCTGTGGACATAACACCATCTCAATGAGGTTACCTGTTTGTTTAAGACATTACATTGTAATACTGTTCATTCTCTGTAGATGCTAGTTAAAACTATAAAATAGATGCTGATGCAGTGAAATATTCAGCACAAAGGGGAAAACTGTGGTCATTTGCATCGTAGCCCTCAGTCATGGAAACATGGCAGTCTATACCCAGTCATCATCCTATGTTGTATTAATTCCTCTTAGGCTCCATAGCATATGACTCTTGATCACTGTCGGGTATTTATCCGCTTTAAAACACTCTCCAAATGCTTTAAAAAATGAAGACATTCTCAGGTGCCTTGGTACCTGAAGGACTAGCTCTGATGTTTGGCTTTTAAGATTGAGATGTTGCATTTATGCCCTTTATGTTTGAAATTCTGTTTGTCTTCCTACCTTAAATCTTAATGAAATATATGTGCCAATTATGCTTGCATTAAATGTGTGTCACTTATAAAAAAGTAGACATTGCTTGAAACATGCAGCTGTAAGACAGCATTTATCTCTCCCTGTCTGTAATCATAGGAACATGAAGAGCATCAGCAGACTGATGGAGCCCCCACCGTATCATCTAAAGGAGCAGTTCATGGTCAGACTGGGAAAAAGCCATACAGCTGTGACCAGTGTGGAGCAACTCTTAAAACTAAAACTGATTTAAAGAGACATCAGCGTATCCACACTGGAGAGAGACCATACAGCTGTGACCAGTGTGAAGCAGCCTTTAATACTAGTAATCATTTACAGAGACATAAACGGATCCACACTGGTGAGAAACCATACAGCTGTGAGCAGTGCGGGAAATCATTTCGTAACAAAGGCACTCTTCAAAAACATGTAGTCTCCCTTCATCGAGAAGAAAAGGCCCACAGATGTGACCAATGTGGGAAATGCTTTGCAATCAGCGAAAGGCTGAAAATCCACCAAAGAATTCATTCTGATGAGAAACCATATAAGTGTGACACTTGTGGAAAAACCTGTAGGGAAAAGAGTGATTTAAGGCGTCATGAACAGACCCACACCGATCAGAGACAGTATAAATGTGAAGTATGTGGGAGAACATTTAATCGCTTAGGTACCCTTAAAAGGCATAGTCGAACACATACTGGAGAAAAACCATATAAATGTGACGTGTGTGGCAGAACCTTTGGGAGAAAATTTACTTTGGATACTCACAGACGGTCACACACTGGAGAACGGCCTTACTGGTGTGAACTGTGTGGTAAACTCTTTTCTTTGAGGGCATCTTTACAGGTACATCAGCAAACTCCCTGCAACTAAATTTAGATAACCATTTTTATGAGTTAAAAGTGAGCAGTATGGAAAATGGGGGATAGGATAAAGTTTGGTGGCCCACTGCTTGCTGTTACACGATGTGGACGAAATTGATCAACACTTATAAGACGATGTTTTAACCGTCACACTTTCACTTCTGTATTGTAACTCAATTCAGGAATGATACAGTGCGTTGTGAAAGCATTCGGCCCCCATGAACTGGTCAACCTCTTGCCACATTTCAGGCTTCAAACATAAAGATATAAAATTCTAATTTTTGTGAACAATCAACAAGTGCGACAAATTCGTGAAGTGGAATGAAATTTATTGGATGTGTCAAACTTTTTTAACAAATAAAAAACTGAAAAGTGGGGCGTGCAATATTATTCAGCCCCTTTACTTTCAGTGCAGCAAACTCACTCCAGAAGTTCAGTGAGGATCTCTGAATGATCCAATGTTGTCCCAAATGACTGATGATGATGAACAGAATCCACCTGTGTGTCATCAAGTCTCCGTATAAATGCACCTGCTCTGTGATAGTCTCAGGGTTCTGTTCAAAGCGCAGAGAGCATCATGAAGACCAAGGAACACACCAGGCAGGTCCGAGATACTGTTGTGGAGAAGTTTAAAGCCGGATTTGGATACAAAAAGATTTCCCAAGCTTTAAACATCCCAAGGAGCACTGAGCAAGCAATCATATTGAAATGGAAGGACTATCAGACCACTGCAAATCTACCAAGACCCGGCCGTCCCTCTAAACCTTCATCTCAAACAAGGAGAAGACTGATCAGAGATGCAGCCAAGAGGCCCATGATCACTCTGGATGAACTGCAGAGATCTACAGCTGAGGTGGGAGAATCTGTCCGTAGGACAACAATCAGTTGTACACTGCACAAATCTGGCCTTTATGGAAGAGTGGCAAGAAGAAAGCCATTTCTCAAAGATATCCATAAAAAGTCTCGTTTAAAGTTTGCCACAAGCCACCTGGGAGACACACCAAACATGTGGAAGAAGGTGCTCTGGTCAGATGAAACCAAAATCAAACTGTTTGGCCACAATGCAAAACGATATGTTTGGTGTAAAAGCAACACAGCTCATCACCCTGAACACACCATCCCCACTGTCAAACATGGTGGTGGCAGCATCATGGTTTGGGCCTGCTTTTCGTCAGGAGGGACAGGGAAGATGGTCAAAATTGATGGGAAGATGGATGGGGCCAAATACAGGACCATTCTGGAAGACAACCTGTTGGAGTCTGCAAGAGACCTGAGACTGGGACGGAGATTTATCTTCCAACAAGACAATGATCCAAAACATAAAGCCAAATCTACAATGGAATGGTTCACAAATAAAGGTATCCAGGTGTTGGAATGGCCAAGTCAAAGTCCAGACCTGAATCCAATCGAGAATCTGTGGAAAGAGCTGAAGACTGCTGTTCACGAACGCTCTCCATCCAACCTCACTGAGCTCCAGCTGTTTGCAAGGAAGAATGGGCAAGAATTTCAGTCTCTCGATGTGCAAAACTGATAGAGACATGCCCCAAGCGACTTGCAGCTGTAATTGCAGCAAAGGGTGGCGCTACAAAGTATTAACGCAAGGAGGCCCAATAATATTGCACGCCCCGCTTTTCAGTTTTTTATTTGTTAAACAAGTTTGACACATCCAATAAATGTCATTCCACTTCACGATTGTGTCCCACTTGTTGATTCTTCACAAAATATTAGGATTTATATCTTTATGTTTGAAGTCTGAAATGTGGCAAGAGGTTGAAAAGTTCAAGGGGGCCGAATGCTTTCACAACGCACTGTACATGTGGGGCTGCTTTAAGTTTTAGTTAATCTAAAACTATAATGACTTCCACATTTTCTCATCGCCCCCCTTTGGACTTCCTGTTCAGCAGAACGGTTCCTGTAAGGGGTTGTGTCTAGGCAGGTAACGTTAGCGTAGCATAAAACGATTTTTTATTTCATTGTGTTTTGCTTGTTTGTGTTGCTTAGCTATTCAAGTGTTAGCATGCTACCTGCTACGATAATGCTAAAGGTCATTGAGCCTAGTGCTGCAAGTTTGTTGAAGGTTGTGTTTTTAAAGTCGAGGAGAATTTTATTTCAATGAGTGGTTTAGTAACATGAGTTTTCTCCATTTTATGTTTTTCATTCATCTGCTGAAACTAACCTGATTTAAAATATGTCCAAGTAGTCCAGAAGACTGTGCTAACGTGTGTCTGATAGCTGCTAAAAGCTAATGGCTCTGCTATTGTTAGACGGTAGTCAACATTATTCACAACAGAGCTTGTTTTGTTCGTGCTCCAACCAGCCCCAGCACGCCCCCAGTGCTATGCCTGTTAATATTTATATTAATGCTAGTTGAAGGTACATGTGACTAAAGGAGTTGCTTAACTAGCTATAGCATGTATCTCTTTGGCTAAACCTGTTAACCTGGATGCGACATCCTCACGTCTATATCGATGATGCATTCACCCTCTTGTGAGCATCAGCTCCGTTCAAACCCCCTGAAATGACTGGTTAACAACTATGAAGAATCAGTTGTCCAAAACGCTGTAGACTTCTGATTTGGCAAACCATTTCTTTAACATTATTTTATCATAAAATTGTCTTTTTTACCGTTAAGATTACATTGGCAACTGGTTGTATTCACACAGACAAACTGTTGTTCTTAATTAGTTTTCAAACTAATTTGGCCTCAACGTAAACTTTGGTCCATAAACCTAAATATTCACACTGAACGGAGATGTCATTGCATCATTTTATTGATTCTAGGTTTCAGTTTCTTGTTTTAGTTTTACTGGAGTGTTACTAGCCTAGTTGAAGAGTTTCTTGACAGAAATATTTGAACCTGGAGTTGGATTATTCTGTAAATAAATTCTCATTCTGGTGAGAAGTTGTTTCTTCTGTTTTATGAGTGCAGGGCTGTTACCAGATGCCAGAGCTAGAAAACCCTCCATCACCTGTTCTAGAATACGGCCATATTGGACTGATATTCACAGAGCAATACCTGAAAGATACTAAAATTAAATATTCAAACTATATTCAAACCAATTATTAAGTGTAATTTTTATTAGCTGCTACTGGCCAAACAATCCTTACTTCACAGCACAAGAACCAAAAGAGTTACGGCAGGATGGTATGAATCCCTCTTTCTGCACCAGTTCTAATGATCACGTCCAGAGATGGTTTAACAGAATTTGTAACTTTTACATGTCATTTACTTTTCTTCATATGTTGAATTAAACTGTATGCTGTAGTTTTTAGCTGTGCTATAAAGAGCGATCACAATGATTATAGAAGTTGTGGACTCGGATAGGTCTGAAAGGTCGCTCTCAGTAAAAGCTTCTAAAAACCTTCCTGGGCCTCAGTTCGAAGCCACTAACCTGAATCTAGTCTAGATCACGAGTGCAAATACTCATAAGCATTGTTGGGCACGTTACTTTAAAAAAAGCAACTAGTTATAGTAACCGAGTTAATAACCCAGTTACTACACTGCCTGAGTACCTAGTTACAAGGCAAAGTAACAATTACATTTCTGATCTAAAATGTTGATGAATTTGCATGACTTTCTAGCTGTTGGAACTTTGAATAAAACGCAGCTCAATTATCAAATATAAAATGATTAATATTAATGAAATGGACCAAATGTCTGAGAACATGGTTCACTAATATGCACCATTTTACTGTGGTGGAACAAGTGAGCCAAGACAGCTATACCTTATTTACTCCTGACTTGTTTTATTGGTTTTTAATCAGTTTTCTGCAGTAATATATGGTCTGTAGAGGTTATAGGTCGTTACCCAACATCTCCCCTGCTTCAGGGACCGACAGCAATGGTAGGTAGATGTTAGATCATAATGACCTCTGCAGCTTTTGCTTTGACTATAAAGTATTATGATATCTGGAGTCTTGAAGCACTGCGTCAAGAAGGTGTTTATCCAAGCAAGGAGTGGAGAAGACATCCTCTGACATGAGACTAACACCCCGACTGCTGAGGGATTGGCGGACATGGGAGACGGTCGTCTCTAAGCCTGTAAAGAGGGGCTGTGTCCATACGGCTGGCTGATTCTACTATGCTCAGCAGATCCATGCCTAGTTCTGCCTTTATAATCTGGGCCTGAATTATAGTCCTTCTGGGGTAAAACCAACTCCGTGTCCATCAGTCTTCCCTGGAACATTTCACATGGGTGGGGTCTCATAAACCCTCAAAATAAACACCAGTATCATAAAAAATTAATAGCTGGTAGTCCCTCTGCTTCAGTTTCAGTTTAAATGGTCCAATACGATCAGGGAGTGTAGGCTGATTTATCTGAGTTTCACTTTAGAACAAAAGATCAACTGTCATGAATATGACCTGAGTTACGTTAGCCTGCATCCAGCTTCAGCTTCACTCTGAATCACCAGCTTCAGTTTCACTCTGAATCACCAGCTTCAGCTTCACTCTGAATCACCAGCTTCAGCTTCACTCTGAATCACCAGCTTCAGTTTCACTCTGAATCACCAGCTTCAGCTTCACTCTGAATCACCAGCTTCAGCTTCACTCTGAATCACCAGCTTCAGTTTCACTCTGAATCACCAGCTTCAGCTTCACTCTGAATCACCAGCTTCAGCTTCACTCTGAATCACCAGCTTCAGCTTCACTCTGAATCACCAGCTTCAGCTTCACTCTGAATCACCAGCTTCAGCTTCACTCTGAATCACCAGCTTCAGCTTCACTCTGAATCACCAGCTTCAGTTTCACTCTGAATCACCAGCTTCAGTTTCACTCTGAATCACCAGCTTCAGTTTCACTCTGAATCACCAGCTTCAGCTTCACTCTGAATCACCAGCTTCAGTTTCACTCTGAATCACCAGCTTCAGCTTCACTCTGAATCACCAGCTTCAGTTTCACTCTGAATCACCAGCTTCAGCTTCACTCTGAATCACCAGCTTCAGCTTCACTCTGAATCACCAGCTTCAGTTTCACTCTGAATCACCAGCTTCAGCTTCACTCTGAATCACCAGCTTCAGCTTCACTCTGAATCACCAGCTTCAGCTTCACTCTGAATCACCAGCTTCAGTTTCACTCTGAATCTTCAGCTTCACTCTGAATCACCAGCTTCAGTTTCACTCTGAATCACCAGCTTCAGCTTCACTCTGAATCACCAGCTTCAGCTTCACTCTGAATCACCAGCTTCAGCTTCACTCTGAATCACCAGCTTCAGCTTCACTCTGAATCACCAGCTTCAGCTTCACTCTGAATCACCAGCTTCAGCTTCACTCTGAATCACCAGCTTCAGTTTCACTCTGAATCACCAGCTTCAGCTTCACTCTGAATCACCAGCTTCAGCTTCTCTTTTGTTTCGCTGGAGATGCTTTAATTCTTGTTGAATTTATGTTTGGTCCAGCAGCTGCAGGTCAGTTGATGAGAGGTTGAACAGAAATGTTCTCTGAGATGGTAGAAAACCTCGTTCAGGCTCCACTTTTACCGTCATTCTGATTTGGGACATTTTGCCCTGCAGAATACTAGAAATGACTCTTTTACATAACAACACGTTAAAGTTCAAAAGCTCTTTACAGGAACAGAAACTTATTGACAGAAAAGAACATTTCATCATTTTTTCAGCTCTATTTTAAACTAAATATATGGACCCAGTCTAGAAACAAGAAGGAAGTAATCAATCAGTCATCTTTGAGTCTTCATTCATTTATGATTTTACAAACACATTCATACAAATATAAATGGGGTGAAAAGGGCAGAAGAATCTTTATTTTCCTTTGACGAGTCCGAGTCCCTGACACACATTGTTGATGAGGTGTTTCAGAAGGTCCGCTGGACATGTCTCATCAGTAGAGAACTGCTTTGGTTTTCCTCATTAAGCTCCAGATTGTAATGAAACCAGCAACCACAAGAACAGCAACTGCAGCAACTACAGCAACTACAGCAACAATGTGAGAGCTTCCAGCTGCATCCCTGCTCTGGGTGTTACCATCAACATCCTCTGGGTGGATGAGGCTGTCCCTCATGTTGCCCCGTGCCTCATCTGCAGAGAACAGAAACCAGCAGTCGGATCAGAATCCTTAAGACCGGACCAGAACTTCCCAAGCACCAAACTCACCTGCATCAGTGACCGTCAGGTTGATGACTTGGCTGATCTCAGAGTACGACCTCTTGCTCTCCACCAGCTCCCTCACCAGCAGGTGACACTGGTATATCCCAGCGTCCTTGAAGGTGGCGTTCTTCAGGATCAAAGAGGCGTCTCCGCCCTTCATTCCGGCGTCCCGCAGCATCACTCGGCCGTGAAACCAGGGGTGCTGGTAGTTTTCAAAGCAGCGCTTGTTTCTGTAGAAGTAGACGTACCCGTCAGAGTTCAGGTCAGATCTGCTCCACTTCAGCACGGAGATGTTCTCCACGCTGCTGCTCTGACACACCAGGGTTACATCCTGCTTCAGGTGCACGCTGACTTCCTGCTGCCCTGGAAGTCGGAGAAACATCAGAAACGTTTCAGTTTTAGCTCCACAGGAGGAGTTTAAGGACATGAAGCTGATCTGGAAACCTTCATCTGGTTTCATTTAAACTATAATAATCTGTAACATCTCTTTTACAGTCAGAAACCTTAAGAAAACTGGTCCTTTGGAGATTATAATTTGCTAAAGATCTGTTAAGAGTAGCCATCTTGAAACATTATGCATCTTTCAGTCTCTGGAACCTTCTGCTCTGCTTCTGGATTCATTAAAGCTTAACTGAGAATTTCACGCAGCAGATGACTCCACTGAGGGAGAAATTATGAGTTTATGTCAAACTGAGGAGGAGAGCATGAAATCCAAACATCACCATGGTTAAAAAAAATGTTCCTGAAGTCCAGAAGTAAAAAGATCACAGGAGAACACAGGAAAGTCACTGAGATTTCATTGGCTTCATCAGAGTTGACCTCAACATGCTCCTAAATTAAGTGTTAAAGGTTAAAGGTTATTAACTCTTTTAACAGACATATATGTAAAAACAACACATGTATGTAGTGAAGCAACTCCTGAACTTTCTCTCGAGAGAGAGAGAGAGAGAGAGAGAGAGAGAGAGAGAGACGCCCCATCCAGTTCAATCCGCCGTCTGTTTTCTGTACCTTCTTGAGACTGGCAGGGTCTCAGGGGCTGGTGATGCCCACCAGGCGAGCCGCAGGTTCACCCTGGACAAGTCCCCAGTCCGTCCCAGGGCAACATGGAGACACACACACACACACACACACACACACTGAATGATGATTCGGGGAGACCACAGCCGGTATTTGACCCAAGAACCTTTCTGCAAAGCCAACAACAGCCCCGCCTTGCAGCCCCAGACCAAGTACAGGAAACTACAACTAACTGACAAGACGGCTCTTTGTAATGAAATAAAGGATCACTGCATTAAAAAACCTTTTAAAAGTCTTTGAGTTTATATTGTCTCACTTACCTTCTGCCAGATAAATGAAAGATAAAATCAGAAAGCATTTATTCATGATTAAAGGAGATGAGGAAGAGCTGAGAGTCTGCAGTCTGAACCACCGTGACAAAGAGAAGAGCTCTGGTGGACGTCACCTTAAAGTTAAAGTGAAACCAGCCAGTTCCTGTAAATCATCATGACTTATTGTAAAGCCTCAGCCTGACTTTCACTTTTAGCAAATCAATTTCTATATCCGGGCTATTACTGTACCTTAGTTCACCTTAATAATGGGTCCAAAGCAAAACATCAAAAGAAGAAAAACTTCAGTAAAACCAAATTGAGCTTAACGCCGGTCAGAGACACTATTACACTATTTCTAGAGTCCTTTAACACACATACACGAGTTTTGTTGTATAGCAGGTAATGAGGATAAATCATCACCTAAACATCTGACCTGGTCTGCTCCATCTCAGCATCTTTAGAAGCAACCTCATCTATCATTGTTTGCTACCGTGAGTTTCACTATGCTGCCTTCACTGGCCAGGCACTAAGCTTTAAGGATTCCCGTTTTCACTGAAACAGTGAACACACCACACTAACCTCTCAGCAGATTAAGGGGGCCCAGTCTAACACAGCAGGGTTAGGGTTCTTTCTGGGCTGTCGAAAAGAATCCAGGATACCGTGAAACAGGAAAACCCTGAACAGGATGTTATTTTCCTTCTCTGCATCATTCGTTAGGAATCTCTGTAAATAAGGATTGCAGCTTCATCACGTCATTAATCCTGTCATAAAACTAGTCAGTCTGACTCGGTCTTAAAGGAGAAGTTCAGCTCTCTTTAACTGAATAAATTTTATGCTTCACTGAACGAAGCCACGTTTCCAAACCTGCGGAGGACGGCGAAGATGTTGCTGGTGTTGTTTGGCTCAACCTACAGGGGTTGGACAATGAAACTGAAACACCTGGTTTTAGACCACAATAATTTATTAGTATGGTGTAGGGCCTCCTTTTGTGGCCAATACAGCGTCAGTTCGTCTTGGGAATGACATATACAAGTCCTGCACAGTTGGCAGAGGGATTTTAAGCCATTCTTCTTGCAGGATAGTGGCCAGGTCACTACATGATACTGGTGGAGGAAAACGTTTCCTGACTCGCTCCTCCAAAACACCCCAAAGTGGCTCAATATTATTTAGATCTGGTGACTGTGCAGGCCATGGGAGATGCCCGCTCCTTTTTATTATTTTGGTAAACGGAAACAGTTATAAATATAAAAGTGTAACATCAATTGGCCAGCGTGGATGTGTGTGAATCATAACGGTGAGCAGACTGTAGTGACGGGGAAACATTAGACTGACGGACCTCGACTGCTACATGCTAAGCTAACAAGCTAAGCTAACATGCTAAGCTAACAGATCCTAGCTCACTGAATAAACTCTATTGTGAAAAAACTCTGGTGTCTGAGAGATAAAAAAATAAGCTCTCATTTGGACCAGGGAAACGGTGCTGTACTGCCTGGTTGGCCAGAGTGTGTGAAGGTGTGGGGGGTTGAGAGAAATGACTGAGACATCACTAGAAATGAGCTCCCTGCTTGTTCTGTAGGAGCAATTTTTGGAGACAGGGAGGAAAAAATTTATTTCCCCCCACAAAAACGCTTTTAACAAGTTAAAAACAACAGTTTGATGGAGCTTGTTTGAGCCCCGAAATAATTGTCGACTCACCAAAAAGGGTAAGAAAAAATTTTTTTAACCATTAAAAATGACACAAAGTGGTTCCACTCTAAAAATGCTGTTTTTTACAGGGTAATCAAACTTTATGTGGCAATGTTCGTCCATTTTGTCTGTTTTTTTTTGTGAAATGAATGTTTTTCAGGTTTTATGGAAAATTGGGGGATATGGGCAGGATACATTGATTTAAATTGTTTTCTGATATGAAAACCAATTGGAAATTTTTTGGGTTTTTTAGGTCTGGAAAAGCAGTCCTGCCCTGACCGCCGTTTTTAAAAGGAAAAAAACATTTTAAAAACTGTCTGACGCTCAGTGTTATTTTAAAAAAGGTATCAAAATAACAATTAGAGATTACAAGAGCAGGTCTGATCCAGCAGTACCCAAATATATAGGTCAGTTCTTTAATGAAAACAAAAGGAAGCGCCAGAAAAGGACAATCTCTCACCTCAAAACATGATTTTAATAGAGGGTTTTGATTTTTTCCAGTCAGAAAGATTAAATTAGACTCAAAAAATTAACACAGAAAAAAAATGCACCTTAACAGAATTTTATGGACTGGACTAAATGAAAAAAACTTTAGTTACTTGAAAAAATTTTAAAAAGTATAATAAAAGGAAAACTGTACGGTGTGTTTTAAAACGGGCAAGCAAACTAAGATTATAAGACAAAACATGACCCCTTTTTTGGTGCTCAAATTTCATTAAGCCTTTCTAAACAGATGAGGATGATTTTTTTCCACAGACTCAGTTACAGTTAAATTTAATTATTCCAGTTTTTAAAAGGAGTATCTATGGTTCAGTTTAAAATACTAAAATTCCCAATTTATAAACCAAAAACCCTTTGGCCCCCTTTTTGATGCCTACACTACACAGAAGAGAAAAATCGAGGTATGGAAAGAAAAAAAAGGTATAAGGGCAGCACTGAAAAAATGGTTATTTCAAGGGGAACCCCCTTTGAGATGCACCATCTTTTTGACAGGGTCCTTTCAAAACGAAGAAAAAAACAAGTAAAAGAATAAAAAAATATGAAAAAAACAAAAATACCCACATTTTCTCAAGGCCCCACAAACACACACTCTCACAACCACATAGTCACCACAAAAAAACTCAAAACCCCCAGCATAGCAACTGCATGACACTTAACATCCGAACAAAAAAACAAAAATACAGAGTTCATGTTCACATCTCTGTGAGGTTAAAGTCCAGAATAAAAAACCTTTATTTTACTGAAAGCAAGAAAAAAGAGTTTTACAAAATAAATATGAAAAAAATTTTGTTTTTAGGGAAAGGTAAATTTTTTTGGGATAAAAGGCCCAAAGTTTTTCCCCCAAGGGTCGGGTTGAAAATTTTGAAAACTTTTAATTTTTTTTTTGAAAAAAAACCCAAAACAAACTTTTTAAACTTTTTTTTTCCTATTTTCTTGGGAAAAAACAAAATAAAATAAACTGGTTTTAAAAGGTATTTTAAAAAGGGTTTTTTATTGTTTGGAAAATTAAAAATTAAAAAATTAAAATTTTTTTATTTCTAATTACGGAAGGACCCCAAAGTTTTTAGGGGTTTTAAAAATTAAAAGTTTTTGGTGACCAAAAATAACCCCCTTTTGGTAAAAGGCTTTTTTTGGGTTTTCTTTTAAAAAAATTGGGAAAAAAAAGCAAAAGTTGTTTGAAAACTTTCCCTTTTTTTTTTTGGGAAAAGGAAATTTTCCCATGAAAAAAAACGGTATTGGAGCATTCCTTTTTCCCAAAAAGCCTTAAAGGGAAATTTGTTCTTGATTTTATGGTTCTGACAACAAGGGAAAAAGGATGTAGAGATGTGCCTGACACTTCCACCAGGTCGGCTGAGAGAGCTAATCACCAAAATTTAAAAAAACCATTGGCTAAAGTTTTGCTGTAAAAAAAAAAAAGGGGCTGGATGCCCTGCCTTTGGTGATTTTTTTTCATCCCTGCTGATTCAGGGTTTAACCCCCATAAGCTGCTGACAGGAAAAACCCCCCCTGCCTTTCCCCTCCTCTCGGTCGGGTGAACCCTGTCTGGAAAGAGAGGGAAAAAAACCTATGTTAAAAGAAATTAATCTGCTGAGAAGTTTTTGTCTCATAACCCAAAGGCTCTAACCCAAAAAGAACCAACAGGAGAAACAAATGGAGCTCTGGATGGGGAAAAACTAAGGTCAGCGCATATAGCAGGAAGGAAACCATCCTCTGAAGGGAAAAACCTCAAGAAAATCAGAAAGCACCTGAAAAGAAACATATGAACAAGTTTGTTTGGAAATCTTTTGACTTAAATTTTTCATTTCAGCTAAACATCAAAAAGTTTTTGGGGAAATTAAATGAATTATTCTAGTAATCATAACTTCAACGGTAAAATTAACTCATCTTTTTTGCTTTCAACTAAAAAAAATCTATTATGTGGAACCTGTTTCATATTTTTTTTGTGGGGGGATTTAAAACGAGGGAACGTGATAAAGATTAAACAATAAAATTATACTTTTGGGTTAAAGCTTTGAAGGATTTTTGTCCTGGTAATTTTTTCACAAAAATCAAAAACACAGAGAGGAGAAGGTTTTCTAAAGTAAAACTGTGTGAAAAATCAACAAACAAATGTTTATTTCTGTGAATGTGGGAAAATTGTAAAATTTTGATGAAGGTTTTAAAGGAGTGTTCAACTATTAATCAATTTTTAAATAACTTCATGAATAGAAATTATAACTTTCCTGTTTGCTTCTGAGTATTTTTTTTATGGATGCTGTTGTTTGTAACTTAGATTGAAAATTAACTTGATACAAGACCTTTTGAACTTTTACTCTCTGCTGAACAGAACTGTTTATGGGGAATAATTGCTTTAAAATTAATAATAATTGCGATTGACAGGACAGGAAAGATGTGCCTGGTTACCATCTCCCCCAGGATGCCCTGACCCCTTTGGCCTACTTTTTCAGGGGGAACCTTTCAGAAAAATGGTTTTAAAATTTTTGATATGTCTGCTAGAATACAAACTGCTTCCTGTTAAAACCGATTCTAATCTTTTAAAATGACACCAAGGCCAAAACAGGAGAGACAGCTGAAGGCTGTGTAAACAGGATGTTGAAATTTTTTATAGTAAAAATGAATAGCTTTGGAAATAATTAAAAACCTAGCAAAAGAAAAAAGGTTTGTGGTGTTTGTGGAGATGTTTTTTTGTTCTTTTATTCCCCAAAAAATTACAGCACCTGATGGTTCTCTAAGAAGGCCCCAAAATGAATCGCAATCATTATCATTTGAATTAAATCGCACTCAGGAATCATGAACAATTCAAAAAAAAATGTTGAGAGGGTTGAAAATGGGGAAACCTACTGGTGGTTTTTTCACGTCATTAAATGTTGTTGGTGATCGCAGGTTGTTTGCTGTTGTGCAACGTGTATTCCCCGCTCTCATCCTCAGGTGTATGATCGTGTGATTGGTTTTTTCCGTGATACCAGAGGGTTTTAAAATTACCAGAATTCAAATGGATGTGGTGCCGAGCACACTGATGTTGTCCCCCTGAATTTTAAACAAAGTGGGGTGATGTGGATCTCATGGAACCAAACCCAAATGTGGGGAAATGATGATACTGTGCTAAAAAGGAGGAGGGGGACCAGACACTGCAATAGATAATTAAACAGGGTTTTTGATTCAGGGTCTACAATATACTGATACAATTGTGCTGCTCATTTTTTGCTGTGCTTCTAGCTTTTTTTTTTTTTTTTTTTTCAACATGGATTTTTTTTCTATTTTCAAATTTTTAATCATCAAATTTCAGACACACATCAGCATGTGTCGTTTTATGGGAAACTGGGGGGGGGGCCCCACACTGAGGGGGTGCAGGCAGTTTCCCCAGAGAGATGGTACTCCGTTTGGAGGACGGAGTTACGTGACGGACGGAAGGAACTGCCCCATATTCTAGCTTAGGTCCATATGCACAGACACATTGATTGATGTGAGGGGTTTTTTTCCCACCTCAACAGGGGATTGTTATGAAAGTATGATTCTGGGGCCTTTTTTTATATTCTTTCTGCTTTTAATTAAAAATATCTGCCCTTGTTGCTCATCTGCCGCCCCCCTCACTGCTACAGTTACACACATAAAATGTTGAATTTTCAAAGATGCAAAACACATAGTCAAAAATAAACTGATACAAGAGGATGGGCCCCTTAGGCTCTATCCTTAGGGGAATAACTACAACCAGGGCTCAGGGGGACGGGAGTGACAACCGCCGGTCAGATGCCGATGGTTTAAGGGGGGCGGGCCCCCCAAACAATGATGTAAGAAAGAGGGGGGCCGTGATCAGGCTCACTGGATTGACAGAGGATAAAAACCTAAGGGAAAGGGGGCCCCCCTTTTTGTCTGACCCGATATCTTTTACAGTAATTTCTGTGACTTAATGATAATGTTGATATTAAGGAATCAGAATTTTTCATTTTAATGGTATGAATGATGTACAGATAATCAGATAATTTTTAATGACAGATTGATTTTAAAGAAATTTGGTTAAAAAATTCATGAAGAAAGTATTAAAAGACCTCACAGGTTATGTTTAGTTATGTGTTTTACCTCTCCAAGGTTGATTTTTAGGACATGTGTTACAATTGGGCGTAATCGCCCGGTATGAAAAATATGATTCTATATTCCATGTTTTAAGACTCACCTTTTTAGGTTAGCTGAAAATGCAAAAGGGGTTTTAAAGGTCAGTTCTTTGAAAATTGGCCAGGATTTTTTTTAACTTTTAATTTTTTAAATTTTTTTTTCCTTTTGATTGCAAGTGTTAGGAATAACCTTTATTAAAATGCTCCAAAGCTTTTTTCCCTTTTATACTATAGTGAAGTAAAATATAAAATTCCCAATGTTTCCCTTTTGTACAATAGGAAAAGAATGCTCTAAACATAAAGTAAAGGATAAATACCCCAAGGATTGTTAAATGACCTGAAGACGGGGGGTGGGGTAGATAGTGGAGCAGCTGGTATTATGGTTTTTATTAGAAAGCTACAGCAACACTTAGATAAGGATGGGGCCCCCTACTACACAATCTAAAAGATGACCAACCCAAAGGTGACACATAGTCTACTGATAATCACTGAGGGGGAGCACATCCATTGCATTGGATTGCCAGATATAAAAAGTAGGTGACCTTCTATCGGGGCTCTTCGTCATCCTCTAACAGACTGGGGCCCAGACGGGAGCCTCAGCGCTGATCTCTGTAATCATTCCTCTGCCTTAACTTAGAATAAAAAGAGCTAAAAGTTAGAAACAGGTTGAGAGTCGTTCCTTTAAGAGTCTTTAGATAGAGTGTGTGATCGCTTCATGGGGAACAAGTACCGGAGGAGCTCCGAGGCGTCTGACCGCCAGCAGGTTGCGGTAGCTCGAACAGAGATATGAGGGAGAGTGGATGCATTGGACAAAGGATGGATGAAGATCAGAACTAAAGAGCAGAACTGACTCACCATTTCTCTGCACACTCAAGCTTCTTTTAGTCCCACAGCTAAACTGGGACATTTTCAGGTTTTAATTGGTAAACAGACAAGAGGCGGTTCGGTCAGAGTTTCCTCGGAGTGTCGGAGAAAACCTTCTAGTTGTTGGAGAACCAGGTCACACCTCCCCATTTCAGCGTTTGTTAAATGTAGCAGGGCAAGAAGTGAAGAAAACGGACTGGTTTCAGGTGGTTCAGTCCTGTTTCTAAGAACTTCAGAAGGTCCGGTGGGAGAAGAACTGGTGTTGTAGAGCTGATAACTAGGCTATTTAAAAAGTACAGATTTATTATGTCATTGTTTCTTGTCGCTGTTTTTATGAATCTTCACCCTTGGTGTCTACTATCATCAGTTAATAATCAGTCAAACTTTATTTGTTGAGCAGATCCCAGACAAACCAGTTCATCACTCAGGGCTTTAAAACAGACGGACATAAGAAGAAGACAAAGTTAGTGAAGGTTAAATCATTAAAGAATAAAGATGTATTAATTCATTAACTGGTGTCAGTGTTTTACTGACTGGAATATCATTTTCCTGTTCCAGTTAGCCCAACAGTCACGTGTTTGGACTGTGGGGGGAAGCTGGAGTACCCAGAGAGAGCCATTGCATGCACAGGGAGAAAATGCACCCCAGGCCAGGACTCCAACTCAAATTAATTCATGAAACATATTTTTATGTTTCTGGTTTTTTTGTAAAAGGTTCTGGTTTTCCTGCCGGTCTGATAAACACACACCACAGGTAGCGTCTCAACCTGACAGCTCAGTGACGAGAACATCGGCTCCTTATTGACTCAGTCATGAAGTCAGGAGAAGATCTGGAGGAAAATGTCGCTGAAACATTTCTGGATTTTAGGAACAGAATCATTTCAGAGGTTCAAGTGAAGGTTGGTGATCTTTAAGACGTCCGTCTCAGACGTGCTGCAGTGTTGGTGTGAGCTCAGATGGAGAAGGTTGTCCTTCTGCTCCTGCACACATCCTGGATTCTGTGACTGAAGCACTGAGGTGTCTTCGCTGTGCAGCTCTTTCACAACCGTGTGAGCTTGAAGGGTGAGAAAATAAAGCGTGTGGGTCTGGAAATGATCAGAAGCAACCCTGAAGAACAACCTGTGTAGACGCTGATTCACTTCACACTCTGGGGAGGTTTCTTCACACCTACATGCTCGATTAACATGCATGTGGTGCTCTTCCACCTCACATCTGAGATGACTGTGAAACTCTCTGTTTCCACCTCGATGGGTTTCTGGTAAACCTGAAGTTCTTCTAGTAGAGCATCTCCAGGTGCACACGTGACTTCAGATGTTCCAGATTTATGTTTTATATTGTCCACATAGTATCTTCTGAAGGTTTTCCTTCTAAACGTTTCTTCTGAAGGTTCATCGAATGAACATCCTAAAGTCAATAACAAGAAAGCGCCACTGAGGTCTTCGGTACCAGCCATAAACCAGGTCAGAACTTTCCGGGTTCATTCACAGTCCCAACATGAAGACTAACAGGAGGAAATATTTCTGGATCTTACCAACTCTGCATTTGGACCTTCATGGTTCTGTGAGCCCAGTTTATTGACCTGAATCAATAACAGAACCTCTTCAGCCCTTTTATTTGAATCTCAACCCGAACAGCACAAGAAGACCTCTTTGGTTCCGTCCAGTTCTGACCAAATCTAAGACCATCTTCTACTGTAAAAACAAGTGACCCAAACTGGTGAAGAACCTCCGTGATCCGGTCCCAGTAAACCAGCCCAGTCAGCAGTTTGACCTTCTTTACTTCCTGCGGAGGAAATTCCACATATTCTGCATGTTGACCTTTTGACCTTTCAAAATACACTTCAGCCATTTTAAATGTAGTTTTTATTTCCCAGAATCACAACTTTTCTTCCCACATTTCAGATACACATAAGGTCCGAGGCGGGACGGTCCAGTGGAACCTCTCCAGCCTGTCTTCCATTTAAAGGCAGATCAAAGTCCAAACCTTCACCTCAGGTCCTTCTTCATGAAGATCTCCTCCAGACACGTTACTGGACCTTCAAAGTTTGAGTAGACGCAGAAGAAGTTTAAGATCAGAACTTTTTGTCCCTGGATTGTTTTGTAGAACTTTTTGATCCCGCTCTCATCCACAGCAGGGTTCTGGGGCTGAATCAAGAGGAACCACACAGGGATTGGGTCAGGATGCTTTACTGTTGGCATCACACAGTTCTCATGGTAGCTCCTCAGCTTTTCTTTTCCAGATGTTCCTAACAACCAGCTGAATCTTTCAGAGAAAATAACTCAGCACCTTTCTCCTCCTGTCCTCCTGCAGAGGTTCTGTTGGTTCTTCTTGGACAGAAGTAGCATCTTTCGGTTCCTCTTGGTCAAAGCAAACTTTATAAGACAATACATTTAATCACCTTTAACTCTGTCAGTGTAAAATGAGACGTTTTCATCTGCAGCGTCAGAAACTCACCGAGCCGTGAATTCACTTCTGGCAATCATCTCAAACTTCCATCATTAGCTCTCCTGGATCCCTCCTTATCCTCCATGCTGATCTGGTTCTGATCCAGATCCAAAAAGCTAAATAATCGCAGGGGATTAATGACTGATTCTCTCATTTATGGCGGCGCTTCCTGATTACGTGTTCAAGCAGATGTCAAGAGGACTGGAGAGAAGGACAAGGTGGAGATGAGGAAGCATCCAGATGAAGAGATGAACAGGAAGGCGTCTGTCTCACCTTTTCTGACACGTTGCTCTGAACACGGAGGAGCTTTATGGAAAGTAGACCACAGGAGTGACCACCTACCTCCAGCAGCATCTATCCGCTCCACGGTTGAACTCACCGGATTTAGCTGGAGTGTTTTAGGTTTTATGGATTAATTATTCAGGTTATTTTTCTGAGGATGAATTTTATTCTTGTCCAACAGGTTCATAAACACCAGACCTGGATATTCAGGAGAGTTAAAGCCTGGTTATAAACAGACAGATCTGTTTGGAACAAGGCGTCCCAGGAGTCCTCTTGTTCTGTCTCCAACTTCATCTCCTACCAAAGAGCCCAGCTCTAATTAAAGGTGAAACACCAAAATAAAGCAAGTCAGGAACCAATCTTTTCCATCATGCAAACAAGTCAGTGCTCGAGATTTGTTAAAAAGACATCTGATGCCGGCCCAGCGTGATGTCATCAGACCCAGACCCAAACAGAGTGTTCTGCCTCGTCTCAGAAAGAGTTTCCTCACAGTAGAAAACTGGAGCTCATCAGAATAAGCTGGGATAGAATATGTTCTGCTGATAGAGTCCATCACCAGACAGAAAAACCCGGAGGAGCTGATTCACCAGGAGAGAATCTGTTGATTCTGAACTTTCTGAAGTTTGTTACCCAGCATCCAGTTTTCAACTCCAAGACCCTGACTGATGAAGTCAGGAGGACATCGCTGGTATCTGTCTTAAACTGAGCCATTCAGGACTGAGAGTTCACAGTTCAATATCTTCTGGGATGGATACGGTAACCACCACAAACAACAACCAGAAATACAAGCAATTATGTAAATAAATCTGCAAAACAAATTCAATCAATTCAGATCTTTTAGTTTACTTTTGTAATTAGTTTCCATGAACAATCCAAGGAACACAAAATGAATACAATGAACCAACGTTGGTTTTCAGTGTTAATGGCTCCTAAGCTTGATTTCTGACGGGTGTTAATGTTAGTGCTGAACTGTCATGGTTAGCTTTATGGCTAACAGTAAAAGAAAAATTGATTCAAATGGTCAGAAATAATGAGAGACAGCTCTGGATCAGACCGACAGGAAGTTAGGAGACAGGAAGTCACATGACTTCCTGTGGCTACACTATATACCCTACAGGCAAGCAGAAACTACGCAGTTTAGTAACCAGGTTCAGGTCCTAAACCCTGGATTACAAAACTCTGGGAACTTTGTGGTTTTCTCAATAGAAACTGCTTCAGCAGTGACTGGAGACGATGGCTGCTGTGTTCGCAGTTCTTCTTCTCCTCTTTAGTGTTTTGTGAATTTAGCAGGAGGTGGTGGCAGGACCAGGAATTCAAACATTACGTTTCCTTTCGGCACTCAGACTCATCACTGTTAAAGCCAAACATTGGTTGTCCTCTGCAAACATCTTCAGCTTCCTGGGAACGTAACCTTCAGCAGACTGAAGAGAGGGAGTTAAAGTACACAACCTTGTGGTTCTCCAGGACTGATTGCTTATAGAAGTCATGTCAGTGATCCTCCAGCAGATGGCATCGATCACAGATACACAAAGCTTGTTTCACCAGCACCTTAGGATAAACTCAGCTTTCAGAATAGCTTCATAAACATGTCAGATCTAAACGTTTAATCTTGTTTGGTGGTATCAGAGCCACTGTTGGTTCCTGAATGCGCCACAGTGTTGCTGTTACTGGTTAATAGGTTCCTGCTGCCCACATCACAGCCGCTGTGGAGCAAACGTCAGCTAGCCACAGTTTACTGGCAGAGGGTCTCGCTCAGGAAATCTGAGCTTCACCACAGTGGTTCCTTCTCTGATCAGCTGATCTGCAGAAACCTTCAGCTGCTGCTGTTTAGAGGAACGAAGGAAGTGGGGTTTCCTGCCATGATAGAGAAAGCTTTGACCTTTTCTTCATCAGAAGAGACAATGGAGACAGCATCTCTGCTGAGGCTGCTCTGTAAGTACAACCTGGTTTATGTACATCTACTATGTCCATGTTTAAAATCTGAGCACTCTTTCATTTTCTATTGACCTGATGAATATGGTTATTCAGAAAAGAGGAAGAAACTTAGTATAAATCGGCTCATAAAGGGGAAATTAAAGGACATTTAAGCACTCAAGCTGCACAAGCAGACAGACTGGCTTCAAGCTGAAAGGTTGCATTTCATGCTTTTAACTTATTCATGTTTCACTGTAAGCCATTATTTTAGCTCACAGTGAATCGTGAAGTTTGTTTAAATGTTTGTCGTTCTCCTCTTCAGGGCTGACCTCGTCGCTGAGCTGCAGTCCTGAAGGTGGGTAAAGTTTTTTATTTGACTCTGGAAGCTGCTTCTCACTCAGAAATTCCCACTTCCTGTTAACGTTACTGTGGGACGCTGTCACTTTAAAGAAATCTGCGTCAAACGCTAATAGATAAATAAATAAGTAGAAAATGAAAACATAAATTAACGAAATACAAATAATGTTTGTATCATTGTATATGCTACAACGTTGTCTCATGTATAAAATAATGTATTTTTTTAAAGAGTCTTTCAGAGGACACTGTACAAATTAAGCAGCGTAACAAGAGTTAAACCAGATAAAAACGAAAGACATTTGAAGTTACAAGGAACAGATAATCACAGTGAGTGAGAGAACAGCTGGGTTTAGACGTGAACAGAGGATGAATGTCTGGAGGGAGAGATCTCCAGAGTTTAGGATCAGAGCAGGAGGAAGATCTGCTCCCCAGGGTGCTGAGATGGGCAGGAGGAACAATAAAATGGATGGAGGAGGAAGATCTCAGGATGTGAGAGGGAGTAGCACCAGGAAGGTTATTCTGATGTGATGAAGAGAGGGGGTTTTGGTCATGGATCTGAACCTCTTTGAGCTTAGAGAGGGATTTTTGAGGAAGACCAAAGAGAAGAGAGCTGCAGTCATCAATGGATCAGAATAGATGAGGAGTGCAGGGAAAGAGAGGGATGAAGATGATTAATCTTGGGTAGATGAAAATAAGCAGAACAGGTTAATGTGAAGGACATAGTGCTATGGAGGAGGACACCCCGAACCTTGACCTGAGCTGGGGGGGGGGCTGTAGAGCTATCAAATGAAAGGCAGAAACTGTCAGCTTTGGATAATACAGCTTTGGTTCCTACAAGCAGGATCTCAGTCTTGTCACTGCTGAGTTTAAGGAAGTTAGAGGTGGACCAGGATTTTATTTCAGACAAGCAGGAGGGTAGTGGCACAGGGTGGGAGCGGGAAATTTGGCTTATGAGAAAGATAGAGCTGGCTGTCATCTGCATAACAGTGGAAATGGTTGACAAATTTTCAAAGATATTGCCGAGGGGAAGGAGGTAGATGATAAAACGTAGGGGTCCCTGGACAAAGTCCTGGGGAACACCGGTTGTGGCAGAGGATGGATGGAAACTAAAGGATTTAAGCTGAACGAGCTGAGAGCGACCAGAGAGGTAAGAATGAAACCAATCGAGGGGGGAGTGAGTGATGCCAGCTGAAGGTGATCTGCGGAGAAGGATGGAGTGAGAAAGGCCGCTCTCCAATCCAGAAAAATGAGAATAGAAAGTAAATCAGAGTCGGCTGCCATCAGAAGATGGCTGGTGATTTTTATGACGATGGCTTCAGTAATGTGGCGGGGATGGAAACCAGACTGGAATTGTTCATAAAGGTTATTAAGTAGGAGTGAAGTTAGGAGGCAACTGTTTTCTCGAGTACTTTGGAGAGAGAAGGTCAATTAGAAATGGGGCGGAGATTATTGTAGTTGTTGGGATCCGAGCCAGAGTCCTTCAGTAGAGGATGAGAGCAGCGATTTGAAAAGGGTAGGAACCATTCCTGAGGTGAGTGAGGAGTGAATGATGGCAGGTATGAAGGGGAGGAGAACCTGAAGGTTGCTGGGATTGAGGTGGAAGATTTAGATTTACAGATGATGTTGGAGATATTAGAGATGCTTGGAAGTTGAAAACTGGAAAATGGCTGACGGAAAGGAAGTATTTCAGAGAGGTGACGTATGAGGAGACAGACGTTGGTTTAAAAATGTCTCATGTCAGTTTAACAAACAGCTTGATAGAATTTCAAGAGTCAGCTGAGAACAAGTGGGGGTAAAGCATCCGGAGGCTGGAAAATGTTATGAAACAGTGAAAACAGAGTCCTGGAGTTACCTTCATTAGAACTGGATTAGAACTGGATTTAGTTATTTAGTTATAGTATAAGGGAGTTTTTCCTCTCCACTGTCGCTACATGCATGCTCAGTATGAGGGATTGCTGCAAAGTCAACGCCAGTGACTGTCCACTGTCTCTACATGCTCATCCAGGAGGAGTGAATGCTGCAAGTCACTGACTGGATGCAATCTGCTGGGTTTCCTTAGATAGAAAAACTTTTTATCCAATTTGAATAAATAACAGAATCTGACTGCACTGTTCAATGATTAAGATTAATTGGAATGTATGAACCTGACTTTTGTGAAGTGCCTTGAGACGACATGTGTTGTGAATTGGCGCTATATAAATAAACTGAATTGAACTGAATTGAGTTATTTGGATTTATTTATACTGGATTTTGTTTGAATAATTCATTCCTTATACTGTAGTAGGTGAGTTTTGTACACTTCTTTGTGAATTGTTATTCCAGTTTTCATTTGGAGTCGTTCCAGTTGGTGACATTTAACCTTCATGGACCAGAGTTCAGGGTTAAACCAGGAGGCAGACTGGGAGAAGGCAACAGACCGAGTTTTCATGGGAGCAAGATAGTTCAGAATGGTATTTAGACAGTTATTATACTGAGACACAAGCTCATCTGGGGTCAAAGAAGGATCTGGAATCAGAGATCTGAGGATATGAGAGGAGAGGGCATCCATGTTAATGTCCTTAATATTCCAAAGAGAGATAAGTCTTAGTTATGGAGAGACAGAGGGAAACGTGGAATGAAAGGAGGAAATAGTCAGTTATCTGAGGTAGAGGTGTGCCATACGGGGAATTCTGGTATCGATCCAATACCAAGTATGTACAGGGCTAGTATCAACGCTACCAATACTGATACTTTACTTGAAATGTCATGATCTTTGAATATTTTAGTATTTTCCCTTTCCTTAGTAGATTATTATTAAGATAAAACAAAGAACAAAGATTTTAGGCAATTAAACATGTTTTATTAACTAACTATATCAATATAAAAGTATGTAACAGTATAAAAATACTAAAATAATTCCCTGATATATGGATCTTTGTGAATTATCTGGGTGAAATAACAAAATGACCCGATGCAGGCAGTCTGATTACGGGCAGCTGCTCTCTGCCTGCTCCCTCCTCCTGCAGACGCTGGTTCTCTGAAGGACCGTAAATACCGGACCAACACCAAACATTTAAAACCCCAGTAGCTGACCAGGCAGCTTCGACACACACCCAGTATGTCTGCTACAGTCCACCCAGGATTCACTCAACCAGTAGCAAAAGAAGACCATCATCCCTCGCAATTGAAAACCATAATGTAAAACTTTCTTACCTTGGTTATTTTTTTCTCCAAGTCTTAAATCCAGCTGGAGAAAACCACATGAATATGTTGTTCATGTGTTGAGCTGTCAATCATGATTTCACTCCCCCGTGATCTGAGGCCCCGCCCCCCACGCCAAAACAGGGCCAGAAGTTTGAAGCCGAAAAAATAAAACGTGAGAAAACAAACTTGAATCTGAAAAGTAGTTTTGAACTTTTTTTTTTCCAGTTTCATATCATTTTTTTCAGTTGCAAAACGTTTTTCCAGTTTTCAAATTTTTTGGGGGGAGTTTCAAAATAATTTTTCAGGTTCAAATTTTTTTCTTTTGAACAAACTTTATGGCCCCAGTTTAGCTCCATAAGTGTGCACACATCAACTCATCGCCACGCCTCAGTTCGGCGGACCGCCGAGTGTTTCCGGTGGGAACGCCCCCTGTCAGTTTTGGACCAGTGAGAAGAGGAGATGCCTTCTGACAGCTCAGCTGGCTCTTAAACAGGAAGTCTTCCCTGTGGATCCAGATGGCGGTGAAGAGCCTGACCGGCACCGGTATCGTGAGTCCAACCACCTGTTTGTCTCTGCGGTCTCTGCTCCAGGTTGAACTTTATGTGCCGCTGGTCACGGTTCGTTTGGGTTTCTCTTCCTGGGTTGGTGAGAAAACATGAAGTGGATCTTTTTTGTTGCATGAAACTACTGGATTGGACTGGCGAAAGATAAAACGCGGTTTGGATTTATCTTTTTCCCTTCCCTCTCTTTTTGTTTGAACTAAACTGAGCCATGAACTATTTAACATAAAGAACTGATTATGATTGTATGATCATTATTTATGAACCAACAGATAGAACCAACAGTGGCTCCGATGTTGTGTGTCAACACATTTGAGGCTTTTGAAAGAAACTTTGTTTTGTTGGGGGGGGGTTATTTCATTAATATTTAGGGTGTTAAGCACTGCTCTATGTTTACATCCTTTGTGAGGTTTATTTGTTTCATGGGAAAAACTCATATTAATCCTATTTGTCAGGAGAGAGACCTGACTGGCACCTCAAACCTGGATTATATGTAACCATCACAACACTAGTTTCTAATTGTGTTAAAGTTGAGTAAAAATAAATGTGGGTAATTTAAAAATGAATATTGAAAAAGACAGGACAGGATTTCTAGACGCAGCCAAGGGCTGGAGGGGTCTGGTTTGGGGACCAGAGGATTTCGTCTCTTCTTTTTACAGATGACGTGGTCCTTCTGGCCCCCTCTAGCCAAGACCTACAGCATGCACTGGGGTGGTTCGCAGCTGAGTGTGAAGCGGCTGGGATGAAGATCAGTTCCTCCAAGTCAGAGGCCATGGTACTCGACCGGAAAAGGGTGTCCTCTTCAGGTTGGAGGGGAGTTCCTGCCTCAAGTGGAAGAGTTCAAGTATCTTGGGGTCTTGTTCACGAGTGAGGGAAGAATGGAGCGGGAGATCGACAGACGGATCGGTGCGGCTGCTGCAGTAATGGGGGCACTGTGCCGGTCCGTTGTGGTGAAGAGAGAGCTGAGCCGAAAAGCGAAGCTCTCGATTTACCGGTCGGTCTACGTTCCTACCCTCACCCTCCGTAGGGTGGCCGGGCACTCCCTTAGAGATAGGGTGAGGAGCTCGGCCATCCGGGAGGGGCTCGGAGTAGAGCCGCTGCTCCTCCACATAGAGTGGAGCCAGTTGAGGTGGCTCGGGCATCTATATCAGATGCCTCCTGGACGCCTTCCTCGGGAGGTGTTCCAGGCACGTCCCACCGGGAGGAGGCCCAGGGGACGGCCCAGGACACGCTGGAGGACTATGTCTCTCGGCTGGCCTTTGAACGCCTTGGGCTCCCCCCCGAGGAGCTGGAGGAGGTGTCTGGGGAGAGGGAGCTCTGGGTGTCTCCACTGAGTCTGTTGCCCCCGCGACCCGTTCCCAGAGGAAGGGGAAGACGACAAGAACGACTATTCAACAAGACGCTATTTTAGACATTTTAGCCTTTGCTAAAACCTCTATAACTTTGCTTTAGTTTACCTCAGCTGCATGAATCTTTGCATAAGTAATGTCCACAAGTGGATTTAGGGTTTCCAAATGTTTGTAGCCTTATTCATGGTACACTATTTAACCAGAAGAATTGGGTCCCCCTTGCCTGGCCTGCACAGAGTGCTGACCTCACCTTTGGGATGAATTAGAGCAGAGGCTGCAGTTCTAATTTTCTCATTAACATTGAACACACTCCTAAACCTTGGAAGACTGGCAACATTGCTGGCAACGGTGGGTCCATCAACAAACTGGACCTTATAGATTAAGAATAGGATGCCATATGCAATATGGTGTATTTCTAAAAGAGTTAAATTCTGGACAATGCAGGAAAACGTCTGGTGAGGGAAAAATCCTTCTTATTTTCTGTGTTTCATCCTCATTATCTCTGAAGCAATAGCAGCTGCTGTTATACTTACACTTCTATGGAATCTCCCAAGTCTTTTGATACCAAGATTATTTGGCTATGGCCATATTATTTCAAGCAAAAACTTCATGGAAACCCCCTAGGGCTCAATGTTTGCATCAAAACAGATTAAACTTATTAAACTCACTGATAGTAAGAACTTCTACCTTCTCTTTGAGACTTTGACTGCTCAGGTCAGCTGTTCCTTAATGTCTGTCTCATGAGGTTCTTCACTGTCGTTACTGAATGGTGGATTTACCAGCTGTTTGTTTCCCTCACAGCTCATCTAACTGTGAGTCCCAGTAGCTCTCAGTTCTTTGAAGGAGACTCTGTGTCTCTGAGCTGTGAGGAGGACGACCTTTCTGCAGGATGGACCCTGAGGAGGAACACCACCAGAGATAACAGCTCCCAGTGCACCCACTGGGGAGAACAAGTCGGTTCTTCCTGTGAGATCACTTATATCACAATGTGGGACAGTGGAGTGTACTGGTGTGAGTCCAGAGAGGGAGCAGCCAGCAGCAGCATCCAGCTCACTGTCTCTGGTAAGATCAGACTGTGGAGTTAGTGTTGATGAAGCTGTGTGGAAATGGATGAAATGCTGTAGTTTGTCTCTGTGTTGAGGTGGATCAGTGATCCTGCAGAGTCCTGTCCTCCCTGTGATGGAGGGAGATGACGTCACTCTGAGCTGTCAAACAAAGACTCCCTCCAACCTCCCAGCTGCTTTCATTAAAGATGGCTCCCTCATCAGGACTGAGCCTGCAGGTCACATGACCCTCCACCATGTGACCAGCTCTGATGAAGGCCTCTACAAGTGTAACATCAGTGGTCATGGAGAGTCTCCATCCAGCTGGATCTCTGTCTCAGGTCAGGAGGTCAAGTAGAACAAAATCTTTGCATTAAGGCTTCTTTGCTCTTGAGTGTGGAGTTCCACAGGGTTGTGTTCTTGGCCCTGATTTATTTCTGCTTAATTTGCTCAGTATATCTGATGCTGAGATGGACGTGGTATTTAATGCTCTTCGTTTTCCCCCACAGATAAATTTAGTCATTTAGTTGTTTCCTGTTCATTATATCTTATCTTGATTGCCTGCAGCTAGTCCAAAATGCATCTGCGAGCTCTCAGACTCGATCCACCAAATGGTCCCATTCCACTTTACTGGTTACTCTGCTTCTGTATTTTCTGGATTCAAAAGCAAAAACGTTAACCTTCATGCAGGTTTCGATCTTCATGTCTTCCAAAATATATCTCAGTACAAGGACCTCAGACAGCAGGCTATAGAGAAGAACACAGAGAACCTTAAACATGGTTCTGTCTGTGGGAATCTCTGACACCATGGGTTTAATGTCTTTCCACAGAACTTGGTCTGAACACATCCTTCAACCACAAGACCTTATCAGATGTTTCGTGTTTGTTTCAGGAAAAGTGACTCCTGCTGCCCAGCCTCCACATCTCCCCCTCTCTGTGTTATTACCTGCTGTGGCTGGTTCTGTTCTGCTCTCTTTGGTGTTACTGGTTGTACTGGTGAGACTGTGTGTTCAAGGAAAACATAAAGGTCAGACACCTTCATTTTGTTCTTTTTAATGCTTGTCTTTCTACAGCTGATTAATTCACACGTTTACTGTAATTTACTGGCTTTATTGACGTCATCTTCAATCAGGAGGAGATCAGATGTTTCCTCCTCCAGCTGCTCATACAGATGATGTCACCTACAGCCAGGTTCACATCAGTAAGCCCACCAAGCGACCGGACCGACCCAGACCAGGTATTTATAATCCTGAAACTGAAAATACCTCAGATTAGCATCTGTCTGGTTCCTACCAGCTGGTGCACCACATACATCTGAACAGTCATGTCTGTATCTGTTCAGGTTCTGATCCAGATACTGTGTATGATGGAGTGAGAAGAACTAGTGCTGTTTGGGATGGACCCACAGGAACCATCAGCTGCTGATTCTTACCAAACTGGACCTGCAGGTGGTCCTGCAGCTGTTTAACTTATCCACAGAAGTTTGACCTCTGTGACCTCACTTCCTGTCCATCCAGGCTCCTCATGACCCAGAAGCAGCACCCAGCAGGTGGAGATAAAGGAGGTTCTGGTGGTATCGGTCCTGCTGCTTTCTTTCTAGGTTTAATCTGTAAATACTTGAAGTGAGAAACGTTCTAACATTTTTTAACTTATTCAAGTTTATTTATGAATTTATTTAATGGTTACAGTCTTCTACTACAGGAAATGATTCGGTTCTGTTTCACGTTTGTGTCAAAGACTGACAAAAAAAATGTTCTTCGACGTTTATTATTAGGATAATAAAAACATAGATGTCATATAAACACGTCTGCAGTAAAACGGAGCATTTTTCCCATTTATTCCCTGTTTTAATCAGCAACAGACTCAGGATCCATTTGCTCAGGTTCATCCTGCACCTTGTATCACACAGAAACTGTCTGAATGGTTTGGACTGGGTTGGACCAGAACCAGATGGTTAATGAAAATATAACATCAAATCATTCCAACAGGAGATGTGCAGAGCTCAGATCGTCTGGATCTTCTGACTCTTACGAACAAAACCAACCTGGACTGTCAGCTGTTTCTGTTCACATGCTGTTGTTGCCGGGGCAACAACACAGGAGTCACCCTGAGTTCACATGAGACGCGACTTTTGGTTTTGTTTCTCTGCAGCAGGAATGACGAGGAAACTCTGCGGGTTTCACTGTGTAATAAGATCAATACTGAGTCTGGTTTTGTTTTGGTTCCACCAGAACTGGGTCAGGTTCTCTGTGCAGATAAACAGAACCACAGAAACCACAATGAGCTCATGAACTTCAGCATGAACAGACAAACACTGACAGCTGACTCAGTTTCTGCTCCCTGATCTGATGGTTTCTGCAGCATTTCTGATCGGTTTCAGAGGTTCTGATGTTTTCAGTTGGTTTCGGTTGTAGGAACCTTATTTAATAACGTAACGCCTCGGGTGTATTTTAAAAAAAGATTTCTGCTCGGCTTGGACCGAGTAGAACTTTGTGTGTGTAAGAAGCCTCTGAAGAACATGCCACCTACTAGTCTGCTGACATGCATCTACCGTCCCAGGAACAGAACTTCAGGTTCTGGTCAGGCTCCTTTTTTGTGTTGGGATCTGAGCAGCTTCGCCATCCATCCAGAAGAACCTCTGCTGAACCTTACGGTGGATGTCAGAGAAACAGAACAGTGCTAGAGGTTCCCAGAAACCAGGGAGACTGAAAAGTTCCTTCAGACCGGGTTCTGAAAGCTGTGGGTCGTCTGCTGTAATTCTGACATTATTCAAACTCAAGAATGGTTCCGTTTTCTTCTCTTCCCTGTTTCCCCAAAACTATCTGAAATATGCAACATCTAAAGTTGAAATCACGTTGCTCCACTTTTAATCTGCATGTTTTCTGCTCACTTTATTTTTCCATCAGTAATTTAACTGATAATAAATCAGCGTTTAGTCGGTTTGTTCCTCATTCAGAGATTTTAACGTCTGATAAACCAGATCTTGGTTTTAAATGAGTCTGTTTTAGATTCCTTAAAGTTTCGCTAACATCTTTATTCCTGCAGGACTTTGACTAAGAAAGATTCAGCCTCTAGACGAAGCTGCAGAGCTCAGTGTTGATGCTCCTCTGTTCATTAAAACACAAACTGCACAAACTTAATCCCTGATGCTGCTGACCTGAAACGTGAGGAAAAATCTGTTGGTTTCGGTGAAAACAGGAAGTTTAACATATAAAACAGACTGGGTGAATGTGACCCTCACCGACATGTTATTTCTCTTTTAGTTCGACAACATGATGGATTTGATTCGATGTTGTTTAGGACAGATTTAGAACTAAGATAAACCTTTTCAGCTCTGAAACGGCCTGATGCAGTTATTCCTCAGCTCTATTCTGCAGATTAACACAAACAGATTTTACTGTAGTCTGGAACAACAATGCTTTGCTGAAAAAACTGGTTCTGGTATTCTGATCTCTAAAATCGATCCATAAATGATTCAGTTCAGTTTATTTGCATGATCCTTGTTTTCAAACAATGCAGTCAAGTTCAGTTTCAAACTGGTTAAAGGTTTCTATGGAAACCCAGCAACAAATCATTAACTTTGCAGTAATCCCTCATATCGAGCATGCAGGAAAACAGGAAGAAACCTCCAGCAGAACCAGAACCAGGCTCAGTGTGATCAACCATGAGCTGCTACCAAATGGGGGGTTGAGAGCACAGAGAACAAACACAAAAGAACGCAGAAGCACTGATCCAGGAGTACTTTCTATGCTGAAGAGAGGGAGAGGGAATGGGAGTAGTGGCTCCTTTAGAGAGAAATATGGCTAAACAGATGAACTCTGAGGTTCTCATTTACCTTCAGGTAGTTTATTTAATTTACATTTATTTATTTCTTACATGAGACTAATTCACAGCTGAAAACATCCTCTGCAGCAGACTGTCAGCATGCATGCAGAAGGCAGAGGGCAGCACTGAGCAGCGAGGATCTCTATCATATCCTGTTTAATAGGAAGAGTTTTACTAAAGAGTCACATGATCAAACTGGACTTCGGTACCTGAGTGGATTTCTATGGAGCTAAAATAGTCTCAATATTCACAAATGCACAAAACAAGATTCATTTATGTATATCTGATCCACACACAAATATATCTTGATTTACAAACTGCTCGTGGTCTGTGAACCTCGCTTCATCTGTGTGGATTTTTGAGACTCCCCTGACTTGGCTCAACCCACACAAGCCTTTTTAAAAGAATGAATGATCTGCAACCAATCAGATAGCCTCATTGTTTAAGCAAATCACAAGAGTGATGATTTACTTATCAGCCAATCGCATTAACCCTTTCAAACAGCGGTGCTAATGCGGCAGGAAGTTCAGGCAGTTGAAACCTCAACATGGCTTCTGGCAACGACAGGGTAGCGGTAAGTAAAACATCCAACTTAACATGTTTAGCTACTTATCTCTTGTTATGAGAGGTTGTTTAATTAGTAGTGTTAATCGATGTAATTGTACAACTATCGACGCAAGCTACCGAGCTAAGTGAGGGAGCTACTCTAGCATGCTATGCTAGCGGTTCTGCATGCTAATTGGGTGAGGCTAGTATCTTTCTATTAAGTTGAATTTTTTTGTGAATGAACTGACTGTTTGACAGGGTCTGTCGCCCAAAGCCAGAGTAGCAGCTCGGGCCTTTGTGCAATTATTGGCCCAGTGGCGGAGCTGCCACCGGAACTGCCACAGCCTGCCGGAGGGAGCCAGGGGATTCTGCGAGGATGCCAGAAGGTGCCAGATAGCCTGCCACGGCAGTTGCCGCTGTTTTTGTGGAAGATAATGCTGATCATCGGCAAATCCGTTTTCATTATAGTTAATATTGTCTGTGGAGTGTGAAGTGATGCCAATGCGGCTGGTTTTGTGAAAGCCAATGCTGATTATCGGCAAAGCGGAAGTCATTGCTGTTACAGCCAGGGGAGTCTCAAAAACCCATACACAGATGAAGTGAGGTTCACAGACCACAAGCAGTTTGTAAATCAAGATATATTTGTGTGTGGATCAGAAATACATGAATGAATCTTGTTCTGTGTATTTGTGAAAATTGAGACTGTTTTAGCTCAATAGATTTCAGAGCAGAACCTTTCAACACACCATCCATCAGAAACTGTTTGACTGATTTAACTGGTTCTTCAAAGATAACACCTTTAAACCCCAGTATGTTCAGACTCTCAGGACTGAAAACAACAAGACTGACTTAATATATTAAAGCCTGATGGGCACTGAGCCTCAGAGTCCCAATGTCTGCACACCTGAGTGAAGCATTCAGACAGAAAATATGGATGTTCCTCCATGTCTGTTCAGAGAAGCATTTCCAGACCCTGAGATGTCTTTAATCATCTTTGTGATGCACAAAGTGTCTTCTATCAACATCTAACCAGAGAGCTTCACAGAGTCTAAATTTTATATTTAAATAAGGTCCAGAACACAAACAGTTTAGGTTTTCTTCACCATCACAAGTTATTAACATTAACAACATACATCTCTAACAGCTGGAAACAGGTCGTCACTCAAAGTTTAAGTGTGGAGGCAGGAAGTATGAGCAGAAGCCACTGCTGTGTTTTTGTTTTTGACCTTCTCTAAACGACGTCTCTGATTCTGACTGGATGATCTTGAACTGCTGGTAACTCGCATCCTTCTCTAGATGAGACAAGCAGCAGACACCAGTTTCACAGCCATTATAACAGTGGGTTACCATGGAGACTGGATGCAGGGTGGTAAAAACCAATGATGATCAAGAAGCTGCTGATTTATAGGCTCCTCCCCCAGCTGCTTCGATGTCAGGACATCATGTATGAAGGACTCTCCTTCATAGAGACCCTCCAGACATAACAGACGTATTTTCAGCTAATGGAAGTTACAATAAAGAGTTTTTCAGGCATTTAAAGTGGCAGTGATGGCTGCAGCAGGAACCTTTACAGACAGACTGGTTTGTTAAACGAAAAACATGAAGGAACCCAAAACACCAGCAACTCCCGTCATCCTGGACTGGTCACCAGTCCTGGGCGTCCACGGACTCTGGGTTCAGTTGGCACCATGAGAGCTGGGCCTGTCTGATGATCCCCTCCATCCTCTGGGCTTCCACCGTCCTTCCCTGCAGAACAGAACCAGGCGTGAGTATGATCTGTCAGGGAGGTGATGACTGAAGAACATCTCTGATCACTCTCTGTCAGACCAGCTGCTTTCATCAACAACATCTATAGAAAACATCTGAGATCCACCAACCCACCTGGCTCTGGAACCATGTGCTTGATGATTCTGACCGGTTCTGTTGGGATATTAGCCCTCTTTCCTCCTCACTCTGACGTCCCGCTGTCACTGCGGGTCACACTCTTCAGAACCAGAGACAGATTTCCCTCCTTCAGCTCGCTGTCGATCAGCTCTGCTCGGTTCCTGTGAAACGGAGGCTGGCTGGTGGAATCCAGAATGCCATCCCTCATAAGGAGGATGTACCATCTGACTCCACATCGGTTCTGACCCACTTTACAGCATCAACGGTAGCATCTCTGGGAGCTCGACGTGAGAGAACAGGATCATGTCCAGGGCTACCTGTGATGTCCCGCGCTGAGGATTTGAAGCGATATTTAATATTTAGACATTTCTTCTTTAACCACTTTGCTATAATCCTTTAAAAAGTTTTTCGTGTTAAAGAAGTCGCAGCTCCGATTAAGAGATTTGCATTTCGCCTCAGCATGTCTGCTGGTCCTGCTGGTCCTGACGGTCCAAACACGTCATGGATCCTCTGAGGATTTTCTGAAAGGAGAAAAGCACAAACGCAGGTAAGAGCTGGGATCAGAACAGAGGAAGGAAGGTTAGTCTGCTGGCCTGATTACCATGCTGGAAGAGCTAACATTCTGGTGTCTCCTTCCTGGTTCCTGCTCCTGTGGTTGGACTTGATGAGCTCCAGCTGTGGAGCTGCATCTGGCTGTCCCAACCCTGCAGAGAAGAGCAGTGAGAGAAAAACAGCTCAACACAAACAGCAGCCTGCAGCCAGCTCTGCAGGACAGAGCAGACCTAAACCTTAAAGACTGTAGCCTGTAGCCTAATGGAAAGAGAAGTACCAGACAGGTAGGTGGCGCTGTAGACTCAAGTTCCTTTAATAGAGATGAGATTTCCAGCTCTGTGGAAGGAGCAGGATCTAATGGACCCGCTCCTTTCAAAGAACTGGCTTATTTTTTAGAAGCCAGCATACAGTGACTCGGGTCATCCTGGGAAATATTCCCTGGGTGGATGCTAATTATTTGTTGGACCGTATTTATTCTGGTAAGTATTATCTCTGCTTGATTGTTTTTGTCAGTATAAAAGTGCATCAAGATGCTACGACATTTTCTATGGAAGCCTAGAGCGGCCATCCCACCAAAAATCAAAACAAAACAGAGTAACGTCACATTATAACCTGAACATTTAGTTGTTTTATCATTTTCATGTTTGAACAGTATAATATTATGTTATTACAACACACATTTGTCACATTATAAGAAAAAAACGTCATACTCTGATAATATAAACATGATTTAGTAGTAAATGATGTAATGTTTTACGTTAATGGAAACTTTATTGTCTTCGTGACAATAAAACTTTTACATTATAATGTGATACAAATGTAGTTTTCTTTTGCTGGGAGGCTTAAGGTGTCAGGATCTGTCTGTGTCAGGTTTTTGTGTTTTAATTTCTGCACAGCCAGGTTTTCATTCACGCTTATTAGATTCCTTCTCTTTAGTTACTTCGTGTATTTCATGTGTTTAGTTTGTATGTCCTGATAGATCTTGTTTTCCCGTGTTAATGTTCTTTAGTTCAGGAGCATTGTTTACTTGCTTCAGGTCATTTAGATTATTTTGGTCACCTCCCTGGACTCCCTGCTCATTTCTGTTAATTATTCATTCTCCCTCTGTATTGGTTGCCTGGTCCCCAGCTGTTCTCCTGATTAGCTCCCCTCCCAGTTCATTGGTCTACGCTCCACTTTCCTCAGCATTTAAGCTCTCTGGTTTACATTTGTCACCCTATTTGTTACATTGAGTCCATGCTACCTGAGTCCATGCTACCTGAGTCCATGCTCCTCTCATGCTCCTGTACCTGGTCAATCTGTATGTTTATCATGCATTAAATCCTTCTCATCATATCCACCATGCTCTGCGTTTGGATCCTACCTCAACACCCACCATGACAAACGGTTGTCATTTTACTTGTTTGACTGTTTCATAAAGCTCTGTAGTTTAAGGATCATATAGAAATCTTACCTCCCATGCTTCACCATAACATTCTCAGACGTACCTCACACTGCAGAACCTTTTCTCTCCCTGCCTTCCTCTGCCTGAAACTACTGGGTTCTGGTTCTGGTTCTCAAGAAAAGCAAACCTTCATAGTTTAACATTCTAGGATTCTTGTAGCCTTTACTCCCTTCGCCTGACTGGGCGAGTTGGACCTGAGAAAATAATCTCATTTATCATGCAGTCAATAAAAATGTTCAGCGGTTTGCAGCCTGGTCCTTCAGAAGGTCTCAACCCAAAGCAGCTGTGTTCTGGCTTTAGCTGTTAAAGTAGTGGTAGCTGTGATGTTTATTAGCAACAAACTCAGGATTAAAAGGCACGATGCTCCCTGCAGTACCTTCTTGATGCTCCCTGCCACCAGTCAGACACAAGATGGGGGGGGTCATCCTGTAAGGACTGGTCCAAAAAATTCAGTTAACTTTATTTTGAATTAAAATATGTAACCATTGTGTAACTAGTAACTCCCCAGCTGGGTGTTGACAGCAACTCACTGAATATAGAGCAGGGATGCTATAATGAGAGCTGACCGAGCAGCTGAGAAGGACGATTGTAAATACTCATGGTAAAGGCAACAAGAAAACTTCTAAGCAGCTTCATGTTATCTCGACTACAGCTGACTACAGCTTCAGATACTTAAATGGACTGAATTTATATAAATATGGCACTTTTATACACCAACACGCAGGTGGATGGGCCACTTGAGATTAACTATATTGCCTGAAGGTTTGATGTCGGAAAACTAGAAGATGTTCAGTTTCTGTGTTTAAAGCAGAGATACTTCCTGTTTGTGCTCATTATAGGTGATAATGGGGTTTGTAAGAAGAGTGAAACCATTTAATTTCCACTATTTAGAGATTAAATCTGACAAAGTTACCTGGATGTAAATGAATCTTTATCAACATTCTGAGAAATTATTCAATTATACTCCTCATACCGGGCTGCACGGTGGCATAGTTGGTAGCACTGTTGCTACCAACTGCCAGGGTTCGACTCCCTGCTGGGGGACTTTCTGCATGGAGTTTGCATGTTCTCCTCGTGCATGCGTGGGTTCTCTCCGGGTACTCCGACTTCCTCCCACAGTCCAAAAACATGACTGTTAGGTTAATTCGTTTCTCTAAATTGTCCTTAGGTGTCAATGAGTGTGTGTGGTTGTCTGTCCTGTATGTCTCTGTGTTGCCCTGGGATGAACTGGCGACCTGTCCAGGGTGAACCCCGCTTCTCGCCCATAGACTGCTGAAGATGGGCACCAGCTTCCCCTGTGACCCACCATGGAAGAAGCGGTAGAAGATGACTTACTGATTCTCCATACCTGTGTTTGGTCTCCCTGTGTATGACTGACCTTGCTGAGTTTTGGAGACAAATCTTTGATGATTTTCTTTTAAATATTACTATTCTCATACAGTTTAACTGTAAATTAACTTATCCTGAGGCGGGAAAATGAAAGAAATACTACTGAGAAAACTTTTAAAAAGAAGAAAAACTCACAGTCAGACATGAGCAATAAAACCTTTTAATTCTTAAAAGTAAAATGGATCACTGAGAACAAACAGCTTCAGGAACAACATGGTTCTGCTCAACAGGCATTAAATTCATTTCTATCTCCTGCTGCTCTGCTGGTTGTCCAGCACGGGGCTCTGGTGACCTCTGCCTCATACAACCACGTGACAACACCTCCAATAGGAACAAGAAGTAATGCTGGCAGAGCACATTTCTTCATTCAGACCCTTTCTGCTCCACTCCACAGCGCTCACTGACTCGTAAACAGCAGCTTGACATTGCAGAATGACAGTGTCTCCAGGTGCTGCTGGGATGTTCTGATCCGCTGGAGAGGACAAACACAGAGATTAGAGGTCAAAGAAGAAGTATCAGTGATGATTGTTTTTGTCAGTATAAATGTTAACATGTCCTGAAAGTGGTCAGGATGTTCAGGAACAAGGGAACAACATGTCTGACTTCTGGAGGTAAGATAAGAAGGCTGTTTGACCACAGCAACATCAAGAATATTTGAAGGAGTCAGGGTGATGCACTTAAACGTAAGAACACTGTGCTAAGCATGGTGGAGGCAGCATTATGCTGAGGGTCAGCTTGTAGCTGGATTGTGTTGATTATCCTTAAATATGTGTGGTCAAGCGGCTGTGGGTTTCAAATCCTGAACTGGACCCTTCCAGGTGTCAAGCTTCATTGATCCCTCCCTGTACCTCTTTGCACTGGGGGCTGCTGCCCCTGCATGTCACCGCTGACCTGCCTCTGGGTTGGGGGTATGGCTACCTTGTGGAGGAGCCTGGTGTATTTCTGCCTGGGGTTGCTGCGGCCCTCAGGAACCTGAGAATACCTGCCCCCTGCTGCTCATGTGTGCTGAATGCTGCAAGGTTTCTACCCTTATTTACATTTGGTCATCTTCACACTTCCAGGGGACAAATTAACACACACACCTATTCTCCACCCTCATGCACCCATAGAAATAATTCAGAAGGTTAAAGGTCATCCAAACCCAGGGACATGTTTCATTAATGTGACCTCTCTACTTTAATGCCAGATGAAAACCTGATTTATAAAGCTGAAAAAAGGAAACTTACCAAGAGACATTTTACAAAAATATTAGTGGGGTGTATGTAAATATCTGAGCCTGCAGGTGTAATTGTGACTAATTGCTGGTTGAAAAAAATGTGCCTCTTGTTTTTTTATTTTTAATGATTGAAGTTGTCTGCTATATCAGGTCTTGGCTCCGCTGCTGCATACAAATATATTTACTGCTTACTGTTTCCAGTCAAACCTCAAGTTTAACGAGTTTAAAACTCACGTGGAGCGTCGGCCATGTGGACACAGAAGCACAGGAAAAATAAAAGTACTGTTGATATCACGGCCATTTTGTTTTGCCTTGAAGTTATCAAAATGTTCTTTATCCAAAGCAGAAAATCGATTAGATAAATATGTTGGAATGAACTCTAAAAACAAGGGGAAAGTTCCCGGTCTGACCGCAGCGACACGTCTCACCGACCAATTGACAATCGCAGATAGACAAAATGGCCGATTCCTGGACACATGCGTACCTCTAAAGACCAGCTCTTCCCCTATGTCACTTCCTTCTCACAGGTATCAGAGTTTCTGCTCTCTGTCAGGAGTTTTAACATGAATCTGGTCAAATAATGAATGCTGAATGCCTGCAGACTGCTGCTGCTTATGCTTCATATACAGAATATTTTCTTCCACGCTTTGATTTCTACTGAAATAAACATGGACCAAGATCAGTTTATTGTCAAACATATTTTCAGGACTTGTCAGGCTGTCGAAAGCTGATTTTACTCTCCAGGAAGTTAAACTTAAATCATATAATCTAATCTAATCATGTATATCCAATAAACATAAATCTCTAACTGGTTTCATATACATTCAGCCAATGATTAAAGCAGTAACTTTTATGTTTAATCATCAGAATGTAAAGCTTTAAATAAAACCAAAATCATCTAGTGCAAGTCAGTAAAAACAGGAAAATATTTCTCACCTTTCTGTTTAAAGCTGATGAGTTTCAGCGGTGAAGCTGAAGCTGAAATGACAGATTTCCTGCTGGGTCGTCAACACGAAGCAGCAGTTCTAGTCAGACGGGTTTTCTGGGCCTCCAACAGGTGATGGGATGGGCTAAATGCTAACTGACAGACGGTTTAGTTGTCGACACGCTGGGTTGGTCCAGCAGGTTGTTCTGTTTCCTCACAGCTGCAGGGAGGCTGGATCACCTCTCGGGCTGGGTGTTCTGGGTGGAGTCTGCATGTCTGGGTTTTCCTCTGGGTTCTTCGGTTCCCATACATGTTTGGTTAATGGCTGATGGTAAATTAGCCGGCTTTGGGTTTACAAACCTGTCTGTCCTGCTTATATCTGTGATGAATGGAAGGCTAATGTGGTTCTGACCCAGATCCGGTGGGAACAGCCTCTGAACTGTGTTTTTTTAATTCCTTTTACATCTTTAGGCTGCCAATGCTAGGAATAGAATAGAATAGAACAGAATAATGCTTTATTTGGGGATATTCCAGCACATCAAAGTTACATTCACATCAAGAGCATCAGTCACAGAGCAAACAAATCAGCTAGCAGCTTTAGATCACCTGACCGTAGAAAAAAATGTGATGCACCAAAACAACACAACAGGTATATTAGCTCTGCACAACTGCACCTTTATGTTGCACTTCCTGTTTCTGAATATTCCTGCTTCCCCTGAGCAGAGGTGGGTATGAAGCCTGAAGCTGAAATGTTTAAAGCTGGCTTCACAAGCAACGCTGGGAAAAAGGTTTTTACTCCCTGATATACTCTATAAGTGTACATAAAATATGTTAGAGCTCAGATACAAGCAGAAAACCTTGTTATTATTCAACAACCAACAAGACGCTTAAACGATGAATGTTTACTTAGCAAGAGTAATACTGTGGCATTATCAAATGATCCTGTGACTTCCAGCTGTGATGGTGTCCTCCAGGCCAGCAGGGGGCCCAAAGGAGCATTTCTGCCCTGAATCCGATTCTTACTGCTGCACTAAATAAAGGTTACTATTGTCTATCTTCACAAGTTGCGTCCATCACTGTGTCATTAAAATAAAATGTAACAAAACCTGAGTTATTTGTGTCTGATGATAAAAACATAAAACAGAATTACACAACAATCTGCGTCCCACATCACAGACAGGGACACGGTCCACTCCGCTGAGGAGGACAATCTGGCTTCACTCAACGTTTGTGATCCACAGTTTCAGTGCAACTTTAACACTCCTGACAGCATGACAAACTGTCTCCTATGTTCTACAAAAAGCTGCTGTTGGCATGAAAACAAGAACTGAGAATATTATTCACAGTGGAGAAAAACTGTAACGCTCAAAAATATATTCTTCCAGAAAATGGTCCGACATCTAAACGTGGTCTGATCACCCTCTGCTGATGGCGATTTCTGGGGAGAATTTGCGCTCCAACGTCTCCAGGCTCCTCCAGAAAAGATCTCGCCATTTCTGACACTTTCCTTGCTCCAGATCTCAGCTAGAAAGTAGACCAAACCCTGGGTTAGTTCAATGTACCCTGCTACCGAGCAGGGTTGGTTCACGGAGTAAGTTGCCAGGGGTAACTTGACTCAGGGTAACTACCTGGCTTTCTGAAACCAAAAAGCCAGGGTAAGGACATACTTACCCCAGAACTTACTCTTAGTTCTCACTAACCCTGAAATACAGCCCTGATCATTCCTGGGTCGTTCATTATTGTTGTTGAGGTCTTGCCATAGATCAGTCCTTCTTGTGTTCTGTTTCCTTGGGTTTGGACCAGACTTAGAGTTTGGCTTTTTCCCTTTGAGTTTGTGTATTCTTTGTGTTTATTAGTCTCCTCTCCTCAGCCTCACTGCTCAGACTGTCCGTCAGCGGTTCAGTAGTCCTCTGATTGGACTCAGCTGGTTTCCATGTCTCTGATCACACCTCCTCGGTTTTTAAGCTCCTTGGTTTCTTTGTCTTCTCTTGCATTCAGCCTGGTTCCTGGTCCCGCTCTCCTCATGCCTCCTTCAACCTCCCCAAGCTTCTCCTGAGATCCTGTCTGCTATTTACTCCTAGACTGTCCACGCTGCATCGGCTGCCTGTAAGTCTTAGGATTATTTTTAAGATTTTACTTTTGGTTTTTTATGTTTTTATGTTTAAATATTCAGACGCCTCCTTGCTTATCGGAGCTCACAGGCAGAACTGTGAGGTCAACCTTCTGTGTTTAGATGTTTCTAGGACTCGTGTTGTGAGCCGAGGAGACGGCGCTTTCTCTGTTGATGCTCCTAAACTCTGGAAAGATCTCCCAGTCAATGCAAGGGTGGCCAACACCATGAATGATCTTAAATCTCTTTTAGAAACGCATCTTTTTAATTTGGGTTTTAGTTCCAGTTCAGCAGGAGCTTCAGGCTGGTTTTATTAACTGTCTGGTTTTAGTTGTACAGCATATGTTTTATTCCTTATTTTATGTTTAGATTTATTTGTTTCATGGACCTGTACAGCGCGTTGGTCACTTTGGGTGCATAAAGCTCTCTATAAATGACATCTGATTGATTGATTGATTGATTGATACTTGGCTACCTTCAGCAGTCATCATGACACATTATCTGTCACAATGAAGCAGGAAGTGCAGCTAATCCATAGCATATGTGGTCTTTTCTATATTTACCAGGTAAAGGTTCCTGTTTTTAGTGAGAACATCTTCTCTACATCAATGCCTGCTGCAGCATCTGGACCTTACTTCAACGACAAGATCACCATGTGAGCCTCTTGCACCATGAAATGTGACCAGGAACAGGTCTACCAGGGGTCATTTTAAGTTATTCACAGATCCTGAAAGAGTGGAGTCTAAGCTTTCCAATGACGTCAACCTTGGAAAATGGAAAAATAATTGAAGGAGATACGACCATTTGAATGTTGGCGCTCCCTAGAGAACATTAAGGAGAAAACGGGTTTCGTAAGAATCACCCAGGAAGCTGGGCAGTAACAAAAGCTGTTCATTTTAATAACTTTGTATAGCTTGCTGCAACGACCCCCCCAACAACGTTTGTCCAGAAAGAGGTCTGTTTGTCGGAACGATGGTTTTTATTCAATCAGTGACGTCACGGGAAGCCCACTGTTCCTTCTCCTGTTCCTGGCTGGGTTAAAAGTAGGTTACTGTGATTTATTTTGAAAGTTCCAGAAAAGATCAAACTGGCCTTTAAATGCTGTAATCTGTGGCTGGATCCAACACCCACTTGGTGCTGTAAACCAGATTATAATATATTGAGGTCCACTGTATCAAAAGTAGCAGTTAGGTCCATCCGAACAAGACCTACATGTTCACCAGAATCAGTTGCCTTGAGAATGTCAATAAAACTCTTACTAAAGCAGATTCTGTGCTGTGGTGAGTTTTAAAACCCGACTGAGGAACCTCCAGGATGTAATGATGGTCCAAACAGGGCTGAACCTGAGAAAGGATGACGTCCTAATAATGACACCAGCAGTTCTTCAGGATGTGAAATCATACCTGCAGTTTATCCTTTTTCCACCTCTGGTCAGCTCTGCTTCCGTCTGGTTCTGTGGGTCTTTCCGTTAAGGGGTCGACTTTGGCTTTAGGCTGTCTGATTTTCATCAAGGCCAATGACACCAGGATTGACCTGCAGGAAGCATCAAACCAGGAACCTAGTTCCTCTGTATCTGAGTCAGAGGGAACACTGAGCTGCTCAGAGGCAGCAGAACACTGACCAGCAATGAATGGGTTAAAAACTCTACAGCTTTGAACAGGAAGGCGGAATTGAACCGCAGCACAGGAGAGACCAACATTAAATAAAACAGGCCTGTGATCGGAGACGGTTTTATCACCAATATTTGCATCGGTGGGAGGTGTGACCGTTCCTCTGCTGCTTCACCTTGTCTGACCTCATGTCTCTGCATCATGGATGGAATATGTGGAGCAGATGAAGAACCTATAGGAGAAACAAAGCCCATGGGCAGCTCTGGGACGGTGTAAAAAAGGACAGCGTTAGCTTCATGTGACAGCCTCAGGATTAGCTTTATGGTCTCATTAACAACCATCATCTGAAACAATACGTCCTCCTCCAGCCCACAAAGGTCACAGCAGGGCCTGGAGTCCTGCCCTCGGCCCAAACCAGTCAGTCCATCTTTCTACAATGAGAAGATCTGGGAACCATTGAGAATTGCAGCCGGACTTCCCAGCAGGTTCACCCTGAGGTCAAACTGAGGTCGGTGCAGAGTTCAGAGAAATGACAACATGGCTGTCCAGTCGACACTAATTAGCATTTTACAGGCTTTTCATGCAGATGAGATGATAGATTACCAATGCAGGCAGCCAGAGATGAGTGGGTCCAAAATAAAGACTGAGTCCATCCTGGTACCAAAGGTGGGTTCTCTGCAGAAGAGGCTTTCTATGGGGGCTTTCAGGAAATTAATGCTGGGGACAGATTCTCCTGGACCCACCTGAGCAGAAGGAAGGAAGGAAGAGTAGAGGAGACAGAGGGCCTTCAGTCTGAAGCACCTCAACAACAGGAATTGGGCTTGATGAAAAAGTGTGTGCAGAACCCTTATCAACAGAACCTGGGGAACTGGGTCTTCTGGTTCTTTTTCATTGCTCACAACCAGGACCCTTTTGGGTCTCCTCCGTGATTGGAACAGGAGTTGGTGAAGAACTACAGGACTTGGAGGTGTCATTTGAAGAACAATGCGGTGAAAGGTGGAGTCAGACATGACTTTTTTCACAAGGTTCTGGGCTCACCAACAGTACTGCTACTCTGAGGGCATCTAACACTCAGCCTGGCGCTGTGATAAGGTGGACCTGAGGTGTGTAAAGGCGGTTCAGGCGAGGTGATGGACTAAGGTGCAAGCTGAGACATGCTGCTTTATGGAGATGTTTCCAGAAACAGTTACCATGACAAGGATCTGGGTTGTAGCTGAGGCTGCCATGGCAGATCCCAGAACCAGAAAGTTTGCCTCTGTTCAGTTGGACTGGAATAATGTTCAGGACTAGGAGTTACAGTTCTTTATCTCCAGCTCATGGATTCATCTTCAGCCTCATAAAACATCTCAGTCAGTTCCCAGAGGTTAAATTCAGCAGAGAAACCTCCAGTTGGTCCTGATTCTTCTGAAAACTAGAAGCTTCAGCTGAAAACTAGAAGGATCAGCGATGAAGTAGGGCCGGTGTGAGGAACCGCTAAAGCTAATGTGGTGTAAACACTTTGTTCTGCCGGACCTTCTCATGGCTGACTTTGTCCTCATGGGTTGGACGTTGGGGAAATGTTGTCTTCCATCTACAAGACCTAGTGTGGACCACCTGCTGGCTGCAGCTGTAAAAATAAGAGATGTTGTTTCCAGCTGGATCCTTAGCGGCCCACGTCCATGAAACGTTCACTAGTTCTCCAAACTGTGGACACACAGACGGGTCCTGGGTAAAGAGAGACCGTTTCAGTGTCCAGGAGGGGACATTGGACATGGAGGGGTTCTGGCATGTAAACAAGGTAGTCCAAACCCCATGATGGAGATGATGATCTGAATGGATGTAGATGGGTCGAATACAAATTAGTTAATAAATTAAACTGCCTAAAATTAACAATTAAACTATATCCATGTATCGTTCTAATTGAGACTAAACAGAAGTTTAGCTAAAACAAACCTCATCTAAAGACATTCATGCCGGGAAGCAAAGAAGAGGCGTCCAATAAACATCTCAAACAACTGTCCAGCATGGCGGTGGAGGGCTGATGCCGTGGGCTCCTCCTGAGTGGACCATCAACTCCAAAAGTGACCATCTGTACGACAGCTAAAGCTTGGTCCAAACTGGGTCATCAACAGAACACCAATCCCAAACACAGCAGCAGATCTATACCAGGGGGAAAAAGCAATGGTCTAGTCAAAGTCCAGATCTCAACATCATTGAAGTGCTGTGGTTGGACCTCCAGAGAAGACCAAATCTCTGCAGACACCCTTCACATGAAGTTCTCCTCCAATCAGTGTAGAGATCCAACACAGAAAGTTCTGCTTCATTTAAAATAGCAACAGTACATTTCTGTGAGTCTCGCTCATTGTCTTTATTATTAACATGGTTTACTGGTACCGGACCAGAATCTGTAGGTTGGGCTCGTCCTTCCTATTTCCACTCTGATGAGGAATTAGAACTCCATCTGATCTGTTATAACATGAAGTCCAAAGTGGTTCTGCTTGGATCATCAGATCCAACAAGACAATCTGTGAAGCACAGACTCAGCTCAGGTACCAGAACTATTCTAGTTGTTCTGATGGCTGGGCCATGTGTGAGACTGGAGCCCCGGGGCCTCCTGGATGCAGAGGTGTCAGAGTTCACGCCTTTCCCCTCGTCAACCATCCACACCTGAAAGGGAAGGTGGAGCCTTGAGTCAAGGTCCAATTTGTAGCCGTCATTCAGAGAACAAAAGATCCGACCCGAGGCAGAAATAACTCCCTGCTTGGACTGCTCGGGGGACAGATACTGATGTCTCCTTTCATAACCTGCATTCTTCATCAGATCTGAGGAATAGGAGAATCAGAACTGCCTCAGACAGACGAAGACCCGTGCCAGGATGGGCAGGAGTCCGTGGTACGCCTGTGGATGAAGGTTCTACCCGGTGATCTGATGTGGGTTTATTAAATCACGAGAGAAAAGAAGCTCGGGGGGAATATGAGCTTCGGTTCTCAGACTGACCTCTGGGTCTGATGAAGACGTTTCCCACATCCCTTCTGGCTCAGTAACATTCCACGTAGAGGAGATGACCCCCTCAACCACTGCGGTTTATAAATCTTACCTCTCTATAGATTCACACCCTATGCCCTGTCACGCACCACACCTGCAGCCGTGGGACCAGTATGAGACCAGTGTCACGTCCTCGGTTCCCATCACGGTGGGCTCCACCTCCTCCTGCGTCTCCAGCGAGCATCAATATAAACCGAGACGCAGGCTCCCCAACACACAGACGCCGACATCTCGGACGCTGCAGAGTCGCCTGAACGCCTCGTGGACAGAAGCCTTCGTCTTCCTCATCCTCCATCAGAGCTGCAGACGGTGAGACAAACTGCTGGACTGACCCAGGTTCTCCTCTTTCAGCAGGTCCACGGAGGTTCTGAGCTCATTGCTGGGCGTTTCCATGACAACAGTAAGGCTTAAACGTTTGTAAAGCTTTGTTACTTTCTAGATGTTCACCTTCACTGCTGAGATGTCTCAGAGTCCAACGCCTTCAGAAGACTCTCACGTTTAACATGTTTGCATTTAAAAGATAATTTCTGTTTAAATAAATGTTGTCATCTAATCTGATCTTTCAGATCATAAACTCCAGAAGGTTCCTGTCAGGTTCCTCCAGTCAGAGGCAACATGTTGGTCAATTAAAGAAAATCAACCTAAGTCTGCAGGGGAATGGAGATCTAGGATTAAAAAATGTTCATCTGCTGAACTATGTAGTATTTAGATAAAATCAAGAAGTTAATTTATTATAAGACTGGTTATAGTTTTTGTTTTAGGGTCATTCATAGTTTATTGCAACATTATTACTATTATAAAGGCAGTTTTACAATCCTATTACAGCTGTTTAAAGCCACCAAGGTGAAAAAACATTTTATTTGAATTATTTCTATTCTTTAGTTCTTTATTATTCTATTGTTTTAATTCCTTTGATTCTGTTTCTGAACCCACGTCAACGTTCTAATTAAGCATCTTTCATGCCTTAAGATGGATGCATTCATTAATTTATGAAAGAGTCCCACTTCACAGGAGCTGTGCAGCTGCAGCATGAAGCTAACAACCTGCGACTTCATGACATTCATAGTTTAACCACAGGAAACTACAGTTTCTGTCCATTTGCATGTATGATGTGAAGGTTTTTACAAGTATTTGTTGGTTCTTACATCATGATGTGTTTTACAATCAATAAAATTAAATCTTATGCTATAAGCAGGCGGCCCAGTTTAGGTGGAGAACTGGTGCAGTTTTTTATATTAGTTTTAAACTGGATTTATTTCAAGATTACGGTAAACAGTTTTACTATTTAACGGTGCCATTTATTTTTGAAGAGAAAACCCACAGAGAACATGAAGACCATTACTAATAACTACACACCTTTGTGTGGTTCATCTCCAACATCTTCACTGAACTCATCCATTAGAACCTTCACGTTCTGGTTCTGAAAAACCCGCCTCCGTCTCTGCTTTACTGTCTGTCCAATCAAACATCTCTTACTGTGGTTTTCTACCTCCCTGACAGCTGATTGGCCGGCTCCATCATGCTCCGCCCCCTGCTGTACCTGTCTGCTCTCATCACCCTGGCAGGTAAACACCCACAGTCAGTGAAGAAGAACCTGTGCAGGTGTGCGGGATGGTGGAGGAGATGATGGAAACATCTCACCTCCTTCGTTGGTTTCTGATGTTAGGTTTCCTCCTGCAGGAGGTCAGTATTTTCTGGTGTCCATCCACCAATCAGCTCCGTATGTTTCCTCCATGTCTTCAGGTGCTCAGCAGACATTTAAAGCCTCCTCAGAGTTTGACATCAGCTCCTGTCCCATCACCATTTATGGACAGACGTACCAACACGCCTATGTGAGTAGACTGCTGCTGATTGTCCTGCTTTGGTGGACTCAGAACATCTGCTGAAGAACATCTGCAGCCTCTGACAGTAAAGCTTCTAATTTCTCCTTTGACTTCAGGTGAACCTCACCAGTAAGAACCTGGTGGTCTGCTTCAACAGCTTCTACAGCCCTGGAACCAAAGACGACTGCATTTTTGGACCTTTTACGGACTCTGACAGTGCAGAATTTGAGAAGTACCAGAGGATTCCAGTTTTAGAAACCATCGTGAAATACAGCATGCCGACCATTAAGACCAGGATGGACTGCTACTTTTCTTTCTCTTACCAACACAACAAGGGCTACGTGGGTTCTGTTCAGTCTCTCATTAACCCAATCACGTCAGAACCCGATCACCGACAACTTTCATGTTCCTGTTTGTATCTTCTCTTCACAGGCCACCCTGGCGCTGATAAAGTTTGGACCTCGAACAGTTCTGTATGTGTACTCTCCTGCTGAGGGCACGGTGGTGAGTTCAGGTTCAGTTCTTTTTGATCTGGCTGCTGATGTGTTTAAGGACAGTTTGAATCTGCAGCTAGATCAACTTGAGAATGAAGAACCCAATAATATTTCTGAAGCCGGCTCACTTTCTGATGAATTTGATCTCTGATAGAATAATTCTTAATAAATAATCCCATAAAGTCACCAGATATGGCTGCTATAATTATCCGTTCTGGTCATGCAATAAGATGTTTATATCAGAGTAAATTGTTGTTCTGCGTTTTGTTCCTCTACAACCGTGGAGCAGTGTTTTCAGTCCAACTGTGGCCCGTTTTAAGTGAATAATTCTGTAATTTAAAGCTATGAACAAACCTGCTCTCATCATTTCAATAAAGTCCCCAAACTTCAGCCCCTCCAAGCAGAACCACCCCCCCTGTGGTTCAATCTGTTAACAAGGTGAGCGACTTCATGGTGCCGAAAACCCGAACCGAGCACAAACCCACCTGATTGAGACCCTGCTCTGCTGTAAACGGTCCAGATCCAGTCTGTCTGGTTGTGTCTCCTGTCCAGGTGGTGGACGTCCAGGTGGAGGGAACCTCAGCTGATCAGGTGGAAGTCACCAACACTCCTACCAGCAGACAGACTCGTGGGTATTTGGACATTAGCGGCTGCAGACACTCAGGTTGGTTCAGGTTTCTGTGGAACTGGAACATTTGTGGGTTCATTGGGTCAGAACTGTTGGGTTTCTGTCTTCAGGTGCTGTGTATAAACCTGCCACACAGGTAAACTCACCTGAAACCTGCTTCAGTCTCACCTGTGATGAAGATGTGGTCCTGAAAACCTCTTCCTGTGGTCCTTTGGAGCGTTGCCTTGGAAACGGCAGGTAAATACAGAGAACAAGGAAGACTGAAGTTTCTTCAAAAGAAAGCTTTTATTTTGAAACAGCAGCAGCAGGAAGTGATTGGAAGTATTTAAAATGAGTCATCACAATAAAACAAAAGTGAAATAATTTGACAGTTTCTGCTAGCGCCACCTTCAGGTCAAACTAACCACAGCAGTAGACCCTGACCTTCCACGTCTTCTCTGCTCCTCTCTGCCTCCATCAGCTGCATCCCTGCTGTTCTGTATGATGCCATATTCAACCCCAAACTGGACCTGGTGTGCACGGTGACAGGCCCCGCCCTCATCGACTTCCAGGGCCACGTGACCTCTGTAAAGGATCGGTGCACCTACTCTCTGCTGTCCATCCCATCAGTCCCAGGCCTCCAGGTGCTGGCCAACTTCCAGGAGCGGCGCCGTAAAGACGTGAGCTTCCTGGACAGCGTGACACTGCGGCTAGACAGGCTGGGTGTTCACATCCACCTGAAACAAGGCGGCAGAGTTCTGGTGAGTCCGAGTTTGATCCAGAATTTCAGAGGTTGTTTGATGTTTCCCTCACTGATTCCTCCACTTTGTAACTGTTTCAGGTGGACGACTCAACACTGACCCTGAGCAGCTCGGCTCAGATGGTTCATGGTGTGGAGCTCTCTCAGGATCTTACCGGAGTCACTGCTAAGCTCTCGCTCTTCAACTTCACTGTCTCTGTCTTCTTTGACGGCTACACCGTGCAGATCCACCTGGAAGGTCCGGAAAATCCAACCAGTTTATTGGAAATGTAAACTCTGCTGCTGTTGATGTTGGTATGAATGTGTTTCTGTCCTGAAACCGTCCAGGTCCGATTGGATCAGCTCTGCATGGTCTGTGTGAAAACTCCAACAGGTCTTTGACAGAACTGAAGTTGTCTGAGTCCAGCTCCACCAGGTAAGACCTCCACACTACCTGCTGCTTCTCATTTTAAAACACTGGAACACCTGTCCTGACCTGGCCTTGTGTTGCCCCCTAGCTGTGAGATGCAGTACACCGACACCAATGACTCTGTGATCAACTGCACCAGGATGACTGAACAGTAAGCAGATTTGACCAGAAACATCAGGCTGCATTCCTTCACCCTGAAGCCCTGCAGATGGTTGATGTCTTCTTGTCTCTTTCCTCATCAGCTGTAACTTCCTGAAGGGGGCGCCCTTCTCCTCCTGTGACATTGACCCAGAGCCCTACATCACAGCCTGCACTGACACTTTGTGCAGCTATCCTGACCTTGATGCCCTTAAGTGTCAGTTCCTGGAGGCCTATGCTAGAACCTGCAGGCTGAAGCACAATGCCACACTGGACGGCTGGAGGTCCAAGTCTGAGTGCTGTGAGACCTGATTCACCCAACCTGCCTTTGAAGGAAATCATTTCTGGGTCTAACAGTGTTGTTGTTCCTCTGCAGTGAACCCAGAAGCCTTCTGTCAGGACAGGACTTGCAGTGATCACGAATTCTGTGGAGAGAAGACTGCTGGTGGAGACACTCGCTGCTTCTGTCGAGCCATTTATGCCTCCAAATACAAAGACAGAAACGCTCTGGGTAGGACATCTGAGAAAACATGACAACAGGCCTAAATTAATGGAGAAAATGGCTCACTGAGATACTTATGTCCCTCAGGTGATCCAACAGTCTGCAACCAGAACTCTGCTTCCTTGACTCTGGTCAACTGTCTCCTGGAGGATGCAGGTGTTGACTACACAGTCTTACACCTCAAAGACCTGACCTGCAGGGGTCACATGGACAAGGAGAGACACGTGGTGATTTTCAGCTTTAACAGCACCAACCACTGTGGGACGGAGGTCACGGTGGGTTCTGTCCTCCATCTTTATGTTCTCAACAAACAGCTGGATCTCCGTCCTCTTTTTTCTAGTTTGAGATCTTTCTTCAGGCTTGGTTTTAGTTCTGAGTGGTCCAAATGTTTCATCCTGCAGAGCAACAACAACCAGATAATCTACCAGAACACCGTCAGTAACGACGACGGCTTCTCCAATGTCATTACTCGAAGAGACCAGGTCTTCATCGATTTCTCTTGCATCTACTTGCAGGAGGCAACCAAGGCTTTTAAAATCAGAAGCAGGTGTGTGGCGGCTTGTTAGACTAATGATGACGCCAGGTTCATGAAGTAAAGATGAAGATCTACGAGCCCTCTGAGTCTGAGACATTGATTTCTGTTTCTGTGTTTGGTCTGCAGCTCTGTGATCAAAGTCATCACCTCTGGAGTTTGGAACTACACCCTGACCATGAAAGCCTACACAGACGCTGCACGCACCCAGCCTGTGGAGTCCAACACTGAAGTCTGGCTTGATCAGAAGATCTGGGTGGAGCTGAAGACTGATGGGCTGGATGGAGACCTGATCTCCATGGTGACCAAATCCTGCTGGGCAACCAATCAGGAATCAGACAATGGAAGCCTAAGATATGACCTGATCAAAAATGGGTGAGAAACAATCTGATGTTTCATTAAACACATCAGGTCATCTGTCAGTCCCCCTGTCATCTGTAAGGACCAGGATGGAAGGGGGGTTAAAGTCAACCTGCAGCTGTTTCTTCTCTGAGCCACCAAGAAGGGTAGTTATGTTCCTGTAATGGCTGACTGATGGAGGGGTCTGTGAGTCGATGAAAGGATGTAGCAACGACTGACAGTCAGTGCAAACATCATCCAGGGAACTTAAGCCAAAAACACATCAGCAGATAATTTCCTGCTACTCATACTAATACTGTACACACTGGACAGGTCCCGCTACTGGACTTCAGCCTAGGGTAGTTTTTTCACAAGCACTTCTGCTTGGTAATAGAACAGTTTGCATTACATGCCACCTGCAGACTTTAGCCTCTTGAAAGATAGAAGTACGACACATTTTCTGCCTAACACCCCTGCTGAGGGTCACCAACACCTCCTTTGGTTCCAGCTGCACATTTACAAGCTAGCATGGCCGACATGATTGATTTATTAACAGAAAGTTCATTATCAGGCAGTTTGGACAGGGGCTCATTTTAGCAGCTATGATGAATCAGAGAAGAGACGGATGGTCGTATTGATTCATTCAGCCATTCAGTCCTGATAAATGTGTGTTCTCTTGTTAATGAGCAGCTGTGCCAATCCTGCTGACCCAACTGTGAAGGTGGAGGGAAACGGAGAAGGAACCTCCAACTACTTCTCCTTCAACATGTTCCAGTTCTCTGGGAGGTCTGGGAACATCTTCCTGCACTGCAGACTCCAGCTGTGTGTCAAAGAGGGGAACAGCTGCATCCCGGTAAACAAACCATGAAGACTAAGGCCTAGCCCTGTCATGGCTAACTATCAGGACTGAATGTTTTCATCCAGCTGAATATTAGGAGACTATCACATCTTTACTCAAAATCCTTGTTTTATGTCATGAAAGATAAAACTATTATAAATATACAGGGGTTGGACAATGAAACTGAAACACCTGTCATTTTAGTGTGGGAGGTTTCATGGCTAAATTGGACCAGCCTGGTAACCAGTCTTCATTGATTGCACATTGCACCAGTAAGAGCAGAGTGTGAAGGTTCAATTAGCAGGGTAACAGCACAGTTTTGCTCAAAATATTGAAATGCACACAACATTACGGGTGACATACCAGAGTTCAAAAGAGGACAAATTGTTGGTGCACGTCTTGCTGGCGCATCTGTGACCAAGACAGCAAGTCTTTGTGTTGTATCAAGAGCCACGGTATCCAGGGTAATGTCAGCATACCACCAAGAAGGACGAACCACATCCAACAGGATTAACTGTGGACGCAAGAGGAAGCTGTCTGAAAGGGATGTTCGGGTGCTAACCCGGATTGTATCCAAAAAACATAAAACCACGGCTGCCCAAATCATGGCAGAATTAAATGTGCACCTCAACTCTCCTGTTTCCACCAGAACTGTCCGTCGGGAGCTCTACAGGGTCAATATACACGGCCGGGCTGCTATAGCCAAACCTTTGGTCACTCATACCAATGCCAAACGTCGGTGTCAATGGTGCAAGGAGCGCAAATCTTGGGCTGTGAACAATGTGAAACATGTATTGTTCTCTGATGAGTCCACCTTGACTGTTTTCCCCACATCCGGGAGAGTTACGGTGTGGAGAAGCCCCAAAGAAGCGTACCACCCAGACTGTTGCATGTCCAGAGTGAAGCATGGGGGTGGATCAGTGATGGTTTGGGCCCCTTGGCCCAATACTTGTGCTAGATAGGCGCGTCACTGCCAAGGACTACCGAACCATTCTTGAGGACCATGTGCATCCAATGGTTCAAACATTGTATCCTGAAGGCGGTGCAGTGTATCAGGATGACAATGCACCAATACACACAGCAAGACTGGTGAAAGATTGGTTTGATGAACATGAAAGTGAAGTTGAACATCTCCCATGGCCTGCACAGTCACCAGATCTAAATATTATTGAGCCACTTTGGGGTGTTTTGGAGGAGCGAGTCAGGAAACGTTTTCCTCCACCAGTATCACGTAGTGACCTGGCCACTACCCTGCAAGAAGAATGGCTTAAAATCCCTCTGACCACTGTGCAGGACTTGTATATGTCATTCCCAAGACGAATTGACGGTGTATTGGCCGCAAAAGGAGGCCCTATACCATACTAATAAATTATTGTGGTCTAAAACCAGGTGTTTCAGTTTCATTGTCCAACCCCTGTAATTGTACCTTAAACCAAGCAGTTTGCATACTTTTCGGGTTTAAAAGTGTAACACAACTTTACGGTGTCCCAGTTTTAAATCAACATATTTTCAGTATCACTGCAGCTAAAAAGGTTTTTCTTCCATCAAACTGCCAGAAACAGTGTGGAGCTTTCTCTCCTAGCCCCAGCTACTACTAGCTGTCAGTCAGCTGTGTATGAGCAGTGGTCATAGCAAAATGAAAACAGCACTAAAGATATGCATTCAAAGCTGGGAAACTAGAGGAGCACTACCCACCACTGTTCTTTAAATAAAACTGACGTCAGATTGTAGCACTTTTCTTTTTTAGATGGACTAATTGTCTCTTCTGACACATTTGAAACATTTAATCATTGAATCACCAGCATTTAGTCTCATCATTATCACACCACCAGAATGTAAAGACCAGTAACTCTTATTGAGATAACTGTGGTCAAACCCTGCTGAAAGATCACAGGGTTTAAATAACTTGTTAAAAAGTCTTTCAGGTTTGTTGAAACTAAATTTTCTTCCGTGAAAAATTATGTTTTTATTCATATTAGATGATTCTGATTCTGTGGCGCAACCATTCAGTGTCTGCAGTACCCTGCTGCCTGCGGGGACAGTGTTTTACATGATATAGGGTTGTATTTTGAGGAAGAGCCATCTCTAAGGTTATGTTGCAGGTATGAACAAACCCAGCCTTTGCTACTTAAAGTTCTGACTTTTTGTCTCCATCTGTGGTAATTTTACAGAAGTGTAATGGAGCTCGGAGACGCAGGTCTATCAGGCCCAGAAATGAAGCTCCAGCACTTATCAGCATGGTTTGGACCAACTAGGTGAGACCACGGTTCTGTTAGATCACTGTCTCTCTCACATGTTTCTCTCGTTGTTCTATTGGAAGGAAAATACAGCCTCTGTTTGGTCTTTTTGTCTCTTCAGGTTGGTTTCCTCTGAAATCAAGACACTGGGGGGTCCAGAACGGCAGGATGGTCCGTGGTTCTGATCCACAGTCTGGGGGTGTTACAGGTGTTTGAGTGTTAAGTCACCAGTGACATGACCATGATGAAGAGTTTCTACAGGGAGATGGTGAAGGGAATCCAGGCAGGTTGTTTCTTAGTTCCTTAGAGCTGAGTCGTGTTGGATGAGATCATCTGTGCTCCACACTAAACGTTCAGGCTCTAAAATGATTTAGTTTAATGGCTGTGAATACGATGGAGGCTTTATTTACTGTCAAAGAAAGAGGCAGGAAACAATATTCTTGGTTTGTGGCTGAAATTTAAATGATTAATGGTGAGAGGATTGATTTTTGATTAATGCATGCTGTGGAGATCATTGTAATAAAATCTAAAAAATGAAAACACGTTTTATTTTGTTTTTCTGTTTAACCGTGTCCTGTCCGGCAGACCAGCTCAGAACTGTTGTCTGAGTGCTAAGAAGAAGCCCAACAGATTTACTTTCACAAGTGGAGGACTACAGCTAACGCTTTAAAGCTCTGCTTGATATTTATAAAAGCAACTTTATTACAAACTTCTTTGGGATTTATTTATTTTTATATATTTATTTTAATTGCAATGGACACGGAGACGTAAAGGAAAAGAAAAAAAGAAGCAAGAAAGGAAGAGAGGTGGGGCCAAAGTAAAAATGGAGAAAATAATGGAGGAGAGAAAGAAGGATGAAGAGATTAAAAGATACTAGAAGACTGCTTCTACACCTTCAGAAACGTATATAACAACAGCAATGCTACACAGTACAAATGAATGCAAGATGTATTTATCTTTATCAAGTCCCCAGAGACCCCAAAGCTCTGTCCCCTACAATAAGTCATCCACACACTGACAGTAGTGAGCTACATTGTAGCCCTGGGGCAGACTGACCGAAGTGGGGCTGCCATACAATCAGTGCCACCGAGTCCTCTGTCCACCATCAGCAGATGACTTAGACAGGCAACCCATCGGTTACAGGATGAACTCCTACCACCTGAGCCACAGCTGCCCTGAGATCAGAGCCCCTAACCCTATCATGGTAAGGGGTTGTATCATGGTAAGGGGTTCTATCATAGTACGGGGTTGTATCATGGTACGGGGTTGTATCATGGTACGGGGTTGTATCATGGTACGGGGTTGTATCATAGTACGGGGTTGTATCATAGTACGGGGTTGTATCATGGTACGGGGTTGTATCATAGTACAGGGTTGTATCATAGTACGGGGTTGTATCATGGTAAGGGGTTGTATCATAGTACGGGGTTGTATCATGGTACGGGGTTGTATCATGGTATGGGGTTGTATCATGGTACGGGGTTGTATCATGGTACGGGGTTGTATCATGGTACGGGGTTGTATCATAGTACAGGGTTGTATCATGGTACGGGGTTGTATCATGGTAAAGGGTTGTATCATGGTACGGGGTTCTATCATACTACGGGGTTGTATCATAGTACGGGGTTGTTACATGGTACGGGGTTGTATCATGGTACGGGGTTGTATCATGGTACGGGGTTGTATCATGGTACGGGGTTGTATCATGGTACGGGGTTGTATCATGGTACGGGGTTGTATCATAGTACGGGTTGTATCATGGTACGGGTTGTATCATGGTACGGGGTTTGTATCATAGTACAAGGGTTTGTATCATAGTACGGGGTTGTATCATGGTAAGGGGTTGTATCATAGTACGGGGTTGTATCATGGTACGGGGTTGTATCATGGTACGGGGTTGTATCATGGTAAGGGGTTGTATCATGGTTCGGGGTTGTATCATAGTACGGGGTTGTATCATAGTACGGGGTTGTTCATGGTACGGGGTTGTATCATGGTACGGGGTTGTATCATGGTACGGGGTGTATCATAGTACGGGTTGTTACATGGTACGGGGTTGTATCATTTGGTACGGGTTTTTATCATGGTACGGGGTTGTATCATGGTACGGGGTTGTATCATGGTACGGGGTTGTATCATAGTACGGGGTTGTATCATGGTACGGGGTTGTTATAGTACAGGGTTGTATCATGGTAGGGGTTGTATCATAGTAAGGGGTTTTATCATGGTAAGGGTTTGTATCATAGTACAGGGTTGTATCATGGTAAGGGGTTGTATCATGGTAAGGGGTTGTATCATGGTAGGGTTGTATCATAGTACGGGGTTGTATCATGGTACGGGGTTGTACATGGTAAAGTGGTGTATCATGTTACGGGTTGTATCATAGGGACGGGGTTGTATCATAGTACGCGGTCGTTCATAGGGACGGGGTTGTATCATGGTACGGGGTTGTATCATGGTAAGGGGTTGTATCATGGTACGGGGTTGTATCATGGTACGGGTGTATCATGTACGGGGGGTTTTATCATGGTACGGGTTGTATCATAGGGAGGGGTTGTATCATGGTAAGGGGTTGTATCATGTACGGGGTTGTATCATGGTACGGGGTTGTATCATGGTACGGGGTTGTATCATGGTACGGGGTTGTATCATAGTACGGGGTTGTATCATGGTACGGGGTTGTATCATGGTAAGGGGTTGTATCATGGTAAGGGGTTGTATCATAGTACGGGGTTGTATCATGGTACGGGGTTGTATCATAGTACGGGGTTGTATCATAGTACGGGGTTGTATCATGGTACGGGGTTGTATCATGGTACGGGGTTGTATCATGGTATGGGGTTTTATCATAGTACGGGGTTGTATCATGGTACGGGGTTGGATCATGGTACGGGGTTGTATCATAGTACGGGGTTGTATCATGGTAAGGGGTTGTATCATAGTACGGGGTTGTATCATGGTACGGGGTTGTATCATGGTACGGGGTTGTATCATGGTAAGGGGTTGTATCATGGTAAGGGGTTGTATCATGGTACGGGCTTGTATCATGGTACGGGGTTGTATCATAGTACGGGGTTGTATCATGGTACGGGGTTGTATCATGGTACGGGGTTGTATCATGGTACGGGGTTGTATCATGGTATGGGGTTGTATCATGGTAGGGGTTGTATCATGGTAAGGGGTTGTATCATGGAATGGGGTTGTATCAGGTACGGGGTTGTATCATAGTACGGGGTTGTATCATGGTACGGGGTTGTATCATGGTAAGGGGTTGTAACATAGTACGGGGTTGTATCATGGTACGGGGTTGTATCATGGTACGGGGTTGTATCATGGTAAGGGGTTGTATCATAGTACGGGGTTGTATCATGGTACGGGGTTGTATCATGGTACGGGGTTGTATCATAGTACGGGGTTGTATCATAGTAAGGGGTTGTATCATGGTAAGGGGTTGTATCATAGTACGGGGTTGTATCATGGTACGGGGTGTATCATAGTACGGAGTTGTATCATGGTACGGGGTTGTATCATAGTACGGGGTTGTATCATGGTAAGGGGTTGTATCATGGTACGGGGTTGTATCATGGTACGGGGTTGTATCATAGTACGGGGTTGTATCATGGTAAGGGTTGTATCATGGTAAGGGGTGTATCATAGTACGGGGTTGTATCATGGTACGGGGTTGTATCATAGTACGGAGTTGTATCATGGTACGGGGTTGTATCATAGTACGGGGTTGTATCATGTTGTAACGGGAGTTGTATCATGGTACGGGGTTGTATCATGGTACGGGGTTGTATCATAGTACGGGGTTGTATCATGGTACGGGGTTGTATCATGGTACGGGTTTGTATCATAGTACGGGGTTGTATCATAGTACGGGGTTGTATCATGGTAAGGGGTTGTATCATGGTAAGGGGTTGTATCATGTACGGGGTTGTATCATGGTAACGGGGTTGTATCATTATACGGAGGTTGTATCATGGTACGGGGTTGTATCATGGTACGCGGTTGTATCATGGTACGGGGTTGTATCATGTACGGGGTTGTATCATAGTACGGGGTTGTATCATGGTAAGGGGTTGTATCATGGTACGGGGTTGTATCATGGTACGGGGTTGTATCATGGTACGGGGTTGTATCATAGTATGGGTTGTATCATAGTACGGGGTTGTATCATGGTACGGGGTTGTATCATAGGTACGGAGTTGTATCATAGTACGGGGTTGTATCATGGTACGCGGTTGTATCATGGTACGGGGTTGTATCATAGTACGGGGTTGTATCATGGTACGGGGTTGTATCATGGTACGGGGTTGTATCATGGTACGGGGTTGTATCATGGTACGGGGTTGTATCATAGTACGGGGTTGTATCATGGTACGCGGTTGTATCATGGTACGGGGTTGTATCACAGTACGGGGTTGTATCATGGTAAGGGGTTGTATCATAGTATGGGGTTGTATCATAGTACGGGGTTGTATCATGGTACGGGGTTGTATCATGGTACGGGGTTGTATCATAGTACGGGGTTGTATCATAGTACGGGGTTGTATCATAGTATGGGGTTGTATCATAGTACGGGGTTGTATCATGGTAAGGGGTTGTATCATGGTAAGGGGTTGTATCATAGTACGGGGTTGTATCATGGTAAGGGGTTGTATCATGGTAAGGGGTTGTATCATAGTACGGGGTTGTATCATGGTACGGGGTTGTATCATGGTACGGGGTTGTATCATAGTATGGGGTTGTATCATAGTACGGGGTTGTATCATGGTACGGGGTTGTATCATAGTATGGGGTTGTATCATAGTATGGGGTTGTATCATAGTATGGGGTTGTACATGTATGGGGTTGTATCATGGTACGGGGTTGTATCATATTACGGGGTTGTATCATAGTAAGGGGTTGTATCATGGTACAGGGTTGTATCATGGTAAGGGGTTGTATCATGGTAAGGGGTTGTATCATAGTACGGGGTTGTATCATGGTACGGGGTTGTATCATGGTAAAGGGTTGTATCATGGTACGGGGTTGTATCATAGTACGGGGTTGTATCATAGTACGGGGTTGTTACATGGTACGGGGTTGTATCATGGTACAGGGATGTATCATGGTACGGGGTTGTATCATGGTACGGGGTTGTTTCATGGTACGCGGTCGTATCATGGTAAGGGGTTGTATCATGGTACGGGGTTGTATCATGGTACGGGGTTGTATCATGGTACGGGGTTGTATCATGGTACAGGGGTTGTATCATAGTACGGGGTTGTATCATGGTAAGGGGTTGTATCATAGTACGGGGTTGTATCATGGTACGGGGTTGTATCATGGTACGGGGTTGTATCATGGTACGGGGTTGTATCATAGTACGGGGTTGTATCATGGTAAGGGGTTGTATCATGGTAAGGGGTTGTATCATAGTACGGGTTGTATCATGGTACGGGGTTGTATCATGGTACGGGTTGTATCATGGTACGGGGTTGTATCATGGTAAGGGGTTGTATCATAGTACGGGGTTGTATCATGGTACGGGGTTGTATCATAGTACGGGGTTGTATCATGGTACGGGGTTGTATCATGGTACGGGGTTGTATCATGGTACAGGGTTGTATCATAGTACGGGCTTGTATCATGGTACGGGGTTGTATCATAGTACGGGGTTGTATCATGGTACGGGGTTGTATCATGGTACGGGGTTGTATCATGGTACGGGGTTGTATCATGGTATGGGGTTGTATCATAGTACGGGGTTGTATCATGGTAAGGGGTTGTATCATGGTACGGGGTTGTATCATGGTACGGGGTTGTATCATGGTACGGGGTTGTATCATAGTACGGGGTTGTATCATAGTATGGGGTTGTATCATAGTACGGGGTTGTATCATGGTACGGGGTTGTATCATAGTACGGGGTTGTATCATGGTAAGGTGTTGTACTGTGGTGGCAGCCTCAATGCAGAAAAGGTATTAGTTCAATCTCTGATGCTCCATCTTTTCCAGGGACATCAATGTATGTTTTAACAAGACAATAGTAAACCACATTCTTCCTCATTTGTCTGAGGCAGAAGAGCGTATGGCTGCTGGTCCCCAACAGAGAATGTTGGAGGGTTTAGGAACCAGAAATGGGGCGTTGATCCCGTACCTTTAGACACCTTAAGGCATGTTTCCAGGAGGATTGGAACAAGATAAGACCTGGACCTTTTCATGTCCTCCATGCCAGAATTTTTAGGGATGAAGAATGGGAGCATCAGGAACGAAGAAAGTATTTCAGTAAAATAATTTTCTTGTTTGGCATTATGTACTATTATGTGTATGTTCTTGCAGCAGGCCAGTGGTAACACCTCAGCTGTTATTTCTCTAATTTAACACTAGAGGGGGCAGCTGAGACTGCAGCTGGGTTTATCCTCACTATGAGGACATCAGAATGAAATGTTAAATAAAACACAGATTTTAATATTTAATGTTCAATATTTTTTTACTTTGTGTGAATTTGTGAGCTTGAGACTCAGACTGAAAGTGGTCTATACTGATTCTGATTGGTGGATGCTGTTCAGTTCACTGCTTCCTTTACTTTCATCAGCTCGTTTACACACACAGATAATTCCCAGTAAGCCAATCAAAGCTGCCCTCCCTCTCCCTGTATGTTCTTAGTGTTGCAGTGCTGACTCAGGAGGATCAGAGGATCTAATCTGACCCTCCTCACTTTTCACTCACAGGCCGTCATTTCTTCCTTATTTATCTTCTTCTACTTCCTTTCTGAGCTTCTATTTTTCTGCTGGTTTTCAGCAATCCTTCATCAACCCTCAGATTATTCTTCCCCAGCTGCTCTTGTTCAGCTTCATCTTGAGCTCCTGATGACAGTCAGCTCATTTAAACATGCATGAAAGTTTTGACCCAAACTCCACCTGCAGACCTGAACCTGGTTGCTACACGGCTTCCTTCCCAGGTCCAAGGCTGAGTCCGTGGGCCTCCTCAGTGTGTGAGGCAGACGTATCATCCTTCCTATAATCTCTTTATCCTTGTCAGGCTGACAGAGGAGACTCCCTGCAGGAAACACTCCACTCCTCTCTCCTCCCACCCTCCATCTCTCGTCTTTCCTTCGGTTTCCTCCTATTTTCTCCTATCTGAAGGACTTTCAGATCCAGCTTTGTTTATGGGACTGTGCATGAGGAGTGACCCCTCTGTTTCCATGGTGATGTGTCTGGAGGGCAGACAGGGGATCTAGGCCACATAACCCAGGATTAGCAGCAGGTAAGGAGATAATAGACAGGGTGAGAAACATTATGGACATATTTATATGCAGACTGGAGGTTTCTACACAGCTTATAGTAATCATGCATTTGATGTAAGAAGTATGATTTGAAGACCGCAGGTTCAGATGTTCTGCTGCTTTGAACTAAATGTGTCTGCAACTTTTTTCGTGGATCCAGATTTTATATTAATTGTCCAACCCGATGTTACAGGAATGCGTGATCTTCATCAGGCTTAGCAGGCATCACATGTTGGAATGAGTCACGTCTAACAGACCTGTAGCATGTTAAAATGTTTACAGAACATGAAGGTCAAGCTTACATCAGAGCTTCCTTTTGAAATGTTCTTATGCATGAAGCATGTCACAATACATGTCAGACCAAGTGTTTCTCTAAACTTCTCAAGTATCGACTGTGAATCTGTTTGTTGTTTCTCCCTGTTTCCCTGTCAGGCTGACAACCAGCCTTTATATTATGACCTGGTCACTCGTGCCCACAGGAGATCCAGAAGGTGGCAGGTCATGTCATGAGTAGAGCTGTGTGGTCAGATACTCCTGCTCTGCTGCAGTCTGGCGGTTGTCCTGCTTCACTTTGAGAGCATCAGAAATGTCCAACATGGACTGAAAATGCTGTGCAAATACGTCATCATCATGCTGTCTTGAGATTTGTGTCGTGTGTTGACATAACCAGTTTAGATCAGTGAAGCATGTTATTTTTCAAAACCACTCACATAAACTTAGAACATCGATCATGTTTTAAAGACATATTCAGTTCCTGCGGTTCTTGAATGCAACAGCTGGGACTGTTTGGTCCAACCCATGTTAAGCTGTGAGCCATACTTCCTGTCCTCTGAGGCCCCGCCCCCACGCCAAACCAGCCCAGAGGTTTGAAACTTTTTTTGGCCGGCTGTATGTTCAGGGTGGTTGTCCTGCTGGAAGGAGAACTTCCGCCCAGTCTCAGGTCTTCTGCAGCCTCCAACACGTTTTCCTTCAGGATTGTCCTGAATTTAGCTCCATCCATCAACTCTGACCAGCTACCCTGTCCCTGCTGAAGAAAAGCATTCCCACAGCATGATGCTGCCACCACTGTTTCTAAATAAGGCTGGTGGGTGATTCGGTTCAGACTTGTTCTCATCCTACCATAGCACCATTGCCCACATGTTTGCTTTGTCTTCTACATGGGTTGTGGCAAACTGCAACAGAACCTCTCATTATTTTCTATTTTAACAATGATTTTCTTCTTGTCAAGGTTCCATAAAAATCAAATGTATCTAATATTTGGCCTGGGGACAGGTTCTTCCACCTGAGCTGTGGATCTCTGCAGCTCATCCAGAGTTAACTCTTGGCTAATCTCTAATTAATGTTCTCCTTGCCCAGCCTGTCAGTTTAGGTAGACCTCCATGTCTCGGTAGGTCTGCAGGTGGTCCATCCTCTTTGTGTTCAGATGATGGATTGAACAGAGCTCTAGGAGATGTTCACAGCTTAAAATATTGTTGTAGAACCTAACCCAGCTTTAAACTTCTCTACCACCTTCTACCTGATCTGGTATGCTGGGTTCCTTGGTCTTCATGATGCTGTTTGTTCTCTGATGGTCTCCAACAAACCTCTGAGGCCAGACAGAAACATCTGAGTTTGGACTAAGGTGTATATTTCGGATAAACCAGGACAGGGTAGTCCTCAGGTTTTAAAATAGGCAACTGAACTTCTCCTCCTGTCTCTAGAAGATGTTCCACTTCTCACCCTAGAAGCTTCTTCAGTTCTAAAGATCAGGTGGAAACTTTTGGGGTGAGAGATGAAATGTTGTGTTGGTCTGTCACATAAAATAAATTGAAGTTAGTTAGTTGTAACCTGATAAAGGGTTTGGACAGACAGATGGACGGACGGATGAAGGATTATTACTGACATCCTGAACCTTTGAGACGGTTTAACAAAAAGCTGATAGTTAGATTAATTTCCTTCTGTGAGATGATTTTCTCAGATATTTATTTTGCTCCTTGGTCCTTATTTGTTAATTTGCTCTCACCAACAAATGGTATACATGATTTAGGTAATACTCTACACATTATAATAGTATCTCCAAAGGTTTAATAAATGTACTTTTAGCTTATATAAAACAAACTCTTTTCTACAAAACAAAAACCTTTGTCTGAAAAACATTTTGACCTCAGACCCAAAATGTTGCATTTTAATCTCTGCAGCCTTTTCTTTCTGATCAGATCTATGTAACACATTTAACACAGGTTAAAACAAGAATCAAATAAAAACACCAGTTAAATATTGTGACAATGACCACCTAAAAACTACCTATAGCCAAAAAGACACAATTTCTACATTAGTTTAGTGAATAATTATTAGACCACTTGGGGGCGCCCATAGAGCTTTGTCATTTTTACACATCAGTTCATCCTTAAATATGAAAATAAACACGATGACATGGTGATGTCAGCAAAAGTAATAGACCCTGTCAAGACGCAGCTGAACACTGTGAAGCACTTGAAATGTTCAAACCCAGAGAGCCTCAGAAGTGACAGAAAGCTTCGAACAACTGATAGAACTCGATGGTTCACAAAATCTACCTCATCTCCTCGTGGTGAGACCTGGGTAACAGATTTTTGAAAACACCAGCATATGTCACAAGACAAAATTTAAAACATAAACCACAGAAAAAACTGCAATATCCATGTTAGCTTTAGCTCTTCTTTGTAAACTGTTATTTGAAGGGAAAAAAGTAATGTAACAGAAAAGCTAATTAGTGTTTATTATTATTTGCCATTTATTACAAATTTAATCCTTTAATCTGTTGTTTTCTGTCAGTTAGTCGTTGCTCATTTTGCTTGTAGTTCTGGTTTCTACAGCAATCAGGACAACTGACAGGATGGTGTGGAGCTGGGGTCAGACCTAACGAAGTGTTAATTAAGGAAGGGAAGAAGGTTGGTGCTTCAACCAGGGAAGTTCATGATCAGGGAAGAAATGATCTCGTGTCCTTCAGCTCAGGTTGTAACTGCTGATTTTAGTCATGGATGTAGATCAGTTGTAAACAAATACAATGAAACCGTTTTAGGGACACCTTATCCTGAAAATGGTTACAGTTCATATTTACCATATAAACCAGCTGTGAATGTTGATTTTAACCAAGAGCAATGTTCCTCCCTCTCAGCCAGAGGAACCATAGCACCATGGCTAAAGTAGCACCACTAATCCCTCCCCATACACCGGGGTCAAATCCACCCACCATCATGCTAGACATGGAGGAGGAGCCAGGTGACATCACAGAAAGGGTCAGGTGAGTCGCTAATAAAGCTCATTTCACTGGGGGTAAGAGCCACCAATCCTAGCATAAAGTAGGTAAAAACAGCAAGTTTGGTTGGTCCCCCAGCCCATCAGCAGAGACGCATTTAGGAGAGAAACGTCATAGGGTCAAGGACAGGTCAGTCCTGATATCTGCTTGTTTTTTCCAGAAGTACCCAAAGAGCTGGACCAGGAGCTCTGTTCAACGTCAATAACAGCAACAACAACGAGGAAGAGGAGGAGTAAGAAGCCAACACACAGCAGCATTTAATTAATATTTACCATCAGAAAATGTCTGCTTTCAAAGCCAGAGTGTCTTTATTTTTTATATAATTCATGCTTAGCATCAAGAAGACAACAAATTACATGGAGCGTATGTTTGGAAACGTTTTCATCTGCTTTACAGGGAGGAGAAGAAGAGGAAGAAGAAAGATAAGAAAGAGAAAAAAGAGAAGAGAGAGTAAGCTTGATTTATTTTTATCAGAACGATGATGTGCTGTAATTTCAATGTTCGGGAATTTGTTCTGAATGTCTTCGTAGTTCAGTCGTCGGTCTTCTCTGTGTTCCTCAGGAAGGAAAAACAGGAGAAAAGGGAGAGGAAGGAGCAGAAACAGAAGGAGAAAGAAGAGAAGGAGAAGGAGAAACAGAAAGAAAAAGAAAAGCTAGAAAAAGAGAAGAAGGCCAAGGAGGAAGCGTAGGTTCACAGGAACATCCTGCTGAGATGTTCACTCTAATGGTAAAATGGTTTGTTTTCTCGCTCTAGTGCCAAAGAGATCACCGTGATCGATCCAGCTGGGAACACCTACTACCACTGGCTCTTCATCATCACCATCCCTGTCATGTACAACTGGACCCTGATTATAGCCAGGTACCACACACAAACACCCAGGTCGCTCAGTTTTTATTACCATCCGTGTCTGCAGGTAACCTTTGGTTCCTGCAGAGTCCAAAATCAACATGTGGTACCATGTCTGGTTTGATTACTCTAGACTACAGTCCTCAGCCAGAAAAGGCTGGACTGGTTCCTTCAGGAATGAGTTTCCACCCCATGATAAGTAGTTTATCTTAGGTTCTTTCTGAACTTGAGGAGCAAGAGATCAACTGTTGGATTGGACCAGCATCTGCTCTAATGTTCAAGCAATACAGTCCCGTGCTTCATCATGGAGCGTCAACTTGAGGAGCTGAGCCAAAAGGCTTTTAATTTTGATCTACATTCCAGCTACCCCTATGGTCATAAACCCAGTCATGGACCTGGGGTAATGGCTGACAGCAGGAGAATGATAACATTCTCAGCTGCTTTGTCTACAGGGGGTTAGACTAATTCTTAAAGATGAGTGAGGTGTCCAGGCATGGACCCAGAACTCGTTGAAGAGATTTTATCTTTGACAGTACAGGTTGTCTCTGCTACAGTTTCTGCCCCCTGCTGTCCAGTCCTCATAAGGGGAGTGGATGGGACGGACGGGAATTGGTTTGGGGGGTCCCTTTTTGGGCCACAGGGTCTGATCGTATTTGCTTCCTTTAGGATATGTATGGCTGACCACAAACCTACAGGTTCCTCCAACACTTCAATCAATACCAGGTTTGGGAACAAAGTGTCAGCGCCGTTTGTCACGCCTTGCCATAAGTTGGCAGCTCATGAAGACCTTTAGTCGAGGCCAACCAGGGAACACTGGGTACCCCGATACTGTGTGTGGCCATGCAGACCAGTATGTTTCAGTCATCCTTCTTCTCACTGCCAGTCCTGGTGTTACCCCTTGGTAGATTTTCTTAGTGTTAAACAGAAGCACTTTCAGCGGTACCTTTGCCAACCAGCACATGTCAGGTTCGGCAAGGTTCCTGGGGTTTCCTTTAAGAGGTGTTTACAGCTGGACGGTGTGTCAAATTGAAGAAGTCAGGTTCTTTCAAGGTTCTTTTTCTATGGTCCATGTAATAGCTGCAGTATTAGAATGGGTTCAATGCTGCACTTCAGTAATAATGTCTGTGTTTGTTTTTCAGGGCGTGTTTTTGGGGGAGCTGCAACGACTATCTCTTTTTGGGGTTTCATCGGGGACTTATCTGGTGTCATCTATTTTTGGCCATGGTTTCGGGCCCGGTCTGAAGTGATGGACTAGTGTACACTTGATTTTTTTTCCAGGGTTTTAAAATTAATTTTTTTTAACCCCCCCCCCAAAAAAAAAAAAAAAAAATTTCCTCTTTAAAACCTGGAGCAGGGTTTACTGGTGAAAGATGAGCAGAAACTACGTGAGCGCTACATGAAAACCTTCCAGTTCAAACTGGATCTGGTTTCCATGATTCCCACCGACATCCTGTACCTCATTCTTGGTACCACTTTCCCTGAGATCCGCCTCAACAAGCTGTTACGGTTCAACAGGTACACAACACTCATTTACCCATTCAACAAAACTTGATTGTTCAGACATGAGCAGTGGGAAATCAATTCAAGCCAAGAAAAAATGCTGACCAGTACATTTAAAGAAACACTTTTAACTCAAAGTATCAGACAGATCATCTCAGAAAGTCCAGGTTCCAGTTGGGTCCACTGATGTCTTTGGTTCTGCAGGTAAATCCGGGCTGAATGAAAAGTATCAGCTGGAAACTGAATACAGACCAAATGTTGGGACAACAGTAGACATCTGAAGCTCTTTCTGGTGTTCTGTTTAAGGCTTGGAGGTTTTATGGGGTTGTGGTTTATCATCTGCCTTACTGGTTCCATTCTGGCAAACTATTTCACATCATATTTATACGTGTTAATCTCCAAAGCTGGCACCTGGATGTGTTAGGGTTAGGTTCAGGAAAATATTTAGCCCACCTGGTTAAGCTCTTGTGAAGTCTACATTGCAGTGATGCGGAACTTCTAACCTTTGGATTTCTGACATAATTTCCCCTCCTGGCCTCCATTTCAGGATGATGGAGTTCTTCCAGCGGACTGAGACCAGAACAAATTACCCCAATGCTCTGCGTATCTCCAACCTTGTGATGTACATCCTCATCATCATCCACTGGAATGCCTGCCTCTACTACTCCTTCTCCAAGGCGATTGGTAGGTCGTGCTGAATAAGTTGTTTCCTGTAAAATTACTTCATAAATTACACTTTAATTATTTTCCCATTTTTCCTTTCAGGTTTTGGTTCTGACAGGTTTGTGTATCCCGACCCGTCAGATCCAGAATTTGGTCGTCTGGTGAGGAAGTATGCCTACAGTATGTACTGGTCCACGCTAACACTCACCACCATTGGAGAAACACCTCCCCCTGTGGAGAACTCAGAGTACTTCTTTGTTGTGACGGACTTCTTGGTGGGTTTAATTTTTTATCATTACACAACCATGGGTTCTGTTAGCCTGGGTTTTTACTTGTGGATCACTGACAGTGTAACATTACTTGGGAAAAGCAATGGCATGTATTGTGCTGAGTGACCATGCTAACGTCTGTTAGCCATAAAACCTGCTAATTATTTATTTCTCTGCATTTATGTGTTAAAAACTGCAGCAACACAGTGACCGTCACAAGTTACACTATGAGGACCAGTGGCTTATTTAAACAGGAACAAACAGAGCCCATGTGCAAGTAGACAGTTTGTGTTGCATCCATATTGGATTTGATGAACTGCAGACTAGAAGTTAAATGCTGATGGTTTTTGACTGGAAAAGGGTGGCTTGTCCTCTTCAGGTTGGAGGGAAGCTCCAGCCTCAAGGGGAGGAGTTCAGGTATCTCAGGGTCTTGTTCACGAGTGAGGGGAGAATGGAGCGGGAGATTGACAGACGGATCAGTGCGGTGCAGTAATGAGGACGCAGTGCTGGTCCATTGTGGTGATAAGAGATGTAAGCCAAAAAGTGAAGCTCTCGATTTACCATTCAGTCTACCTTCCCACCCTCACCTATGGTCATGAACTTTGGGTCTTGACTGAAAGAACGAGATCCCAGATACGAGCGGCTGAAATGAGCTTCCTCCACTGGGTGGCCAGGCACTTCCTTAGAGACAGGGTGAGGACGAGTATGAGTACGAGCAACTGCAGACTAGAAGTTAAATGCTGATTTCAGAGGTCCAAAAAAGGCCAGGAAACAACTCCCTTGACAAAAATTCCTATTTCCCATCTTGTGGCACTGAATGTATCACAGAAATCATAGCTGAGTGACGTCTAAAGACCAACCTATCAGACCTGATATAAATGGCCTCTCCCTGTCCTCCAGGTGGGTGTGCTGATTTTTGCCACCATCGTCGGTAACGTCGGCTCAATGATCACCAACATGAACGCTGCCAGAGCCGACTTCCAGGCCCGGATTGACGCCATCAAACAGTACATGAGCTTCCGAAAGGTCAGATTTAATCTTCATGTGGTCCCATTGTGTTATCCATGAATAAATCCAAAGCTAACATCTGCAAAGTCAGCTGAAGGAACTGTAGTTATTTTAGGAGATCCTATAACGTTATATAACTTGTAACATTAGCAATCGTCGGGTCACTCTTTCAACATCTTTACCGCAAATGTGTTGCTTCTGTTTAAGAGATTGGACATATTCCCAAACCTCTCCACTCCTTCTGCAGGTAACTAAAGACCTGGAGAAGCGAGTGATTAAGTGGTTTGACTTCCTGTGGACCAACAAGAAAGCTGTAGATGAGAGGGAGGTTCTAAAGTACCTTCCGGACAAACTGAGAGCTGAGATTGCCATCAACGTGCACCTGGACACTCTGAAGAAGGCCAGTTCTTGCTTCAAATCCCTCTTCTCTAGATGGAAAGGATAAAAACTTTCAGTAAGGCATACTCTGTTTGGTTCTGCAGGTCCGGATCTTCGCGGACTGCGAGGCTGGTCTGTTGGTGGAGTTGGTGCTGAAGCTGCAGCCGCAGGTCTTCAGTCCAGGAGACTACATCTGCAAGAAGGGTGATATTGGCAGAGAGATGTACATCATCAAGGAGGGAAAGCTGGCTGTGGTTGCTGATGATGGCGTAACGCAGTTCGTTGTTCTCAGTGAAGGAAGTTACTTCGGGGAGATTAGCATCCTGGCCATCAAAGGTGAGAGGTCATTGTAGAAAGCTGGAGAGTCATGATGTCATCACAGACTGGATGCAGCTCCTACACAATTACTAGAAACACATTTTGGGTTGACCAACAGGCAGTAAGGCAGGAAACAGGAGGACTGCTAACATCAGGAGCATCGGGTACTCGGACCTCTTCTGTCTTTCCAAAGATGACCTGATGGAGGCGCTGACAGAGTATCCTGATGCCAAAGCCCTGCTGGAGGAGAAGGGACGGCAAATTCTGATGAAGGATGGACTGCTGGATCTGGAGGTACAGTCACATCATCTTGCTTTGAGCAGTAAACAACTCAAATGTTCCTGAAAGTAAAAAACGTGATTTTTGTATTTTTTCTTCAAGGTGGCAGCGCAGGGCCCAGACCCCAAGGAGATCGAGGACAAGGTGGACCGGATGACGAGCAACCTGGACACACTGCAGACCCAGTACGCCCGGCTCCTGGCGGAGCACGAAGCCACTCACAGCAAGCTCAAACACAGAGTTACCCGACTGGAGAAGAAGCTGGCACCGCCACCACGGGAAGACGCACCTGGTGCTGCTCCGCCCCCTCCAACACCTGAGACCACCAAAAAAGAATAAAAGAAATAAGAAGATGAAGGAGGACTGAGGAGTTTCAGTTTTAGTTTCAGGCAACCAGACAGAAAAACTTCAAGAAGATGAGAACTGAAATAAATCCATGAACTCAGCACGATTTAAATTAAAAGTTTAAAAACCTAAAGAAACAAACATTTGATTTTATATCCTTAGATTTAACTTCATCTGAGTTAATGAGCACACAGTATTGATAACCTGCTGTTGGGGCGATTGCTAAGGAGTGCTGGAAACAAACTCAAGTCCTGTTGGAAAAGAGACTCTGAATTAGGTTCATGGATCACTGAAGGACAGCTGCAGTCCAGAGGAACAGGTTTCACAGGCATCTAGTCTTTTTAAAGCTGTTGTTTTATGTTACATCTATGGAATAATAAATGGGCTGCATGCTGCCTGAATATAGATGAGAATCTTCATACTGAGACCTGATTGCTTGTCAGTCTGAGGTTTAATGTAGAAAACACTGACTGTCTTACTGCCTAGAAGCCCTCATACATTATTTACCCATTTTCTCCACACATGCTTTAGTTTTCTGTTTACCGACTGCAAACCAGAAGTACTGACAGAAAGGGTCCACTTAATGAATGTGGATTCAGAACCAGTACTTCTGTGCTTTAGCGGATGCTTTTAAAAGATGTTCAGCAAAACATGTGGATCAAAATGAAGGCGACACTGGGCTGAAATAAATATATTTTATAAGGAAAATAAAACCCGGATCCTTTAATTTCATATCCTGGTAAAAATTGTAGAGCAATAGAAAAACTACAAGCTAGATGATTAATATCCGTGCATTCATGACCTCCACTTTCAGAGATTGGGTCATGGGGGTAACAGGTTCAGAAAAGAAACCCAAACATCCGTCTCAACATCACCACCCTCTGCTTCATTCTGAAGGCTAAAACAGTCATATAGTCCATCTAACTCGTTATGGGGCTGTCCCCATGATCTCCTCCCAGTGGGACAGGTCTGGAGAGCATTCAAAGGGCGGAGCACTGGAGGCCTCCTGGTCAGATGCACCTCAACTGACTTCTTTTGATGCAGAGGATGACTGGCACTACTTGAAGTTCCCCCAAGGGGACTGCCCTTCTTACTGTTGCTACTCACTGGGTGAAGCTTGTTTCAGATGCCTTAATCCAGAATCTTGTTCTTTCACACATGATCCATGTCTCATTACCGTAAATTAGGGTCAGAAGACAGAAAGCATGGAAAATAAAGACCTCCAAGCCAAGCTTTCTTCCTTATACTTGACTGGCCTCTGTGCCTGTGGTCCTCTCCCACTGTCCATCTCACTGTCATTCATGAACAGGACACCGAGATACTTGAACTCCTGAGACAGAGACTGACCCTGAGCCAGACGGAGCAGTCTACATTTGGCCTCAGATTTAGAGGAGCTGCTTCACACTCGGCCCTGAGCTGTGGCAGCGCACGCTGAGGTTCATGGCCTGAAAATGCCAGCAGAACCACAACATCCGTAAAAATCAAAGAGGAAATGTTGAGGTCCCAAAACCCCAAAGCCTGCTAATGACTACACCTTAAGATCCCATCTGTGAACACCTTCAGCTGGATCGGTAACGTGGGCCAGCCCTGATAGAGTCCAACCCAACCTGAGAACATAGAGAAAAGGTTCCTGTTTTGTTTAACAAAGACCAGATGACCCTTAAGAATGTCACTGACACCCAAAACTCCCCAAAGTCTGGAGTCCCTTCTCCTGATCTATAAAAAACATGCTGACCAAACAACTGTACTCCCATGACCCCCTCAGCCACCAGAGTAACGATCTGGTCCAATCCCCCAAAGTCAGAACAAAATTCACATTGCTCCTCCTGAAAATGAGGACTGACAATCAACCAAGGCCTCCCTTCTAATACAACTTAAAGGACGTTTTTACCAGGAAGGATCTGAGGTGGAATCCCTCAATAGTTGGTCTCCTTTCCGAAAGATTGGAACCCCGTGGCGGTTTCTGATACAAGCTGATACGATCTTCAAAGACTGCGCGTGTTAATGATAACTGGTGCAAAACAGGTGCAGACCGCCCTATTTAAATGAGGAAATTGTGTGCGCTGCTGGCTGGAACAAGAGGGAAAGTGAACAGATCCTCTGCTGGGTTGCTAGAAAAATTAAGGGATTGTTACGCTGCATCATTGTAAATGATCCAGTTGCTGATTTGTTTTCCTTCTGATCTGTTCTGCTCCTGCTTTTCTGAACTGTTACAGTTTGTTAACCTTTTCATCACTAATCACAGCAGCAGGTTTGTCATCTCAGCCTCAGCCCTGAAGAGATTATTTCTCCTATCTGTTCATTTGCAAATGGCGCCTCATGACTGCGCATGAAGAAGGCTGAGTTTAAAGTTGTCCTGCGAGCAGATGCTTTGTGTTTGTGGTCTGGATGGACCCAGTGAGGCAAAGACTACATCCTGCTTTACCTTTAATTAAAATATTGGATTACAGGTTATTGAGCAGGAGGGCGGAGCTGTGTGCAGAGTAGCGGACAAACACGGGGCAGCTGGTCTAGGCTTCGTTTGAAGAGTTCGAAGTTTATCATAAACTGCCACAATATTTAAACCTGAATGTAATATTAGCAACATGAAAATAGTTTGTTGTGAGAGTTGGCAATTTGTAAGTTTTAAACATCATGTCATAACTGTCTTGCAAAGAATTTGAATCAAATATTTATGTACGTAAAAATAAATTATTTTCCAATGATTTTACTGAATTCGTTTTGGTTTTTTTGCCAGTATTTTAATGATATTTAACGTGTTTGATTGTGTAAATTGTTTTTTTGCTGACACAAAATAATCCTCCTGGCATATGTTCATATTTTAGCAACGTAATCTAAGTGATCCAGATCCGACTGCTCTGCAGTCTCTGCCTCTTTCTCGTCACAGCGACAGCAGACATGTTTGCGTCCCAGTTAGCACCTGCATTTTAAACGTTAAATCCACACACAACAACTGCTCAAACAAACCGTTTTAATCCAATTAGATCAGCTTTGTGGATGCAAAGAGGTTTCCGTGTGGTTTTGTAAATGCAAACCTTTTGAAGATCAGGTCCTTAGTTCGCTGAGTAGAACCTACACCATCTAAACACATTTCGTTCATAATATTGGCAACATAGCCAATAGTTCACAGCTGATTTGTGAGAAATTGCTGAAAAAAAATGAATCTGAACACCAAAGAAGGCGAATTAGTTCAAGCCTCAGTTGTTTTGACTCATGTTGAGGGATGGACAGTGAAAACTGCTCAAGACCCCCTGAGTCACTCCTAATTCATCCCCTCATTCACCTCTAATTCACACAGACTCTTCTGTGAGTTTTTCTCTCCATTGCTAGTAGAAACCATTCTATTCAGTGCAGAAACTCACACTGACTCCGTGGCGCTGCAGCAGAGAGCAGGAGAGCGCGCCTCCATCCTCCGTCAAAGATAGGGATCTATTATTCATGGACGGTTGAGGAAAACACGGACCAGATTGTGTTAGACAGGAAGTTAGACGCTGGAAAAGAAAAAAGCATCTGGAACATTTGAAAATAAGTCACAAGTTAAACACTATGTCAGAAGATGTGACACGAGGTCACAGAGAAGTCAGTCAGAAAGGTCTTGTCATACCCACGGTGGCTGTGTGCAGTTTTTGTGTGTTGTGCCTTTCCCTCTGCTGCAGGGTGTGACTGACAGGTGCTGCTGCACAGGTGTTGCTAACCTGAGCAGAATAAACTGGGCTTTATAAGGAGTTGGAACCTGGATGGAGGCGTCAGCTTGTTGTCTCTGCCAGCGTGGTAAACTGACCACTTCAAGATGGCGCCGACGATGGCAGCCTCGGAGCTTCGCTCTCTCCTTGTTTTTGTATTTTGTGTGTTTATATGTTTTTCGAGCCACAGTACTGTGGTCTCGGGCCACAATTCGGTGGTCTCATTCAGTAGAGAGGAACTTCTCAACATCAGAGAGTCCTCTCTTGGGTTTTTCTCACCATCCTTCATCCATCCGAGGTTCACTGAGCTTCTGGCAAGCGGAGCGGCGGCGCTCTACGGGATACTGCGCCGGAAGCGTCGGAGGGGAAAGCGAGCTGGCGCCCTGGTAAAGCTCCGCAAAAGAGGACTTCGTACACCACTGCCTTCAGTACATCTGACAAATGTCCGCTCTCTAAGCAACAAGATGGACGAGCTGCTTCTTCTCACCGGTAAAAACTGGGACCTCCGCAGATCAGCGGTTCTCTGCTTCATCGAGACATGGCTGAGTGAAAACATCCCGGACCACATACTGCTGATACCGGACTTCCAGCTGCTCAGAGCGGATCGCAGCGCGGAGCTATCAGGGAAGAAGCGAGGAGGCGGAATCTGCTTTTATATAAACGAAGGTCGGTGCAGAGACATAAAAGTTCTGGGGGAAACATGTAGTCCGGATCTGGAGTCATTTTCCATAATCTGTAAACCGTTTTATTCACCGAGAGAGTTTTCCTCGTTCATAATAATCGGCTCATATTTTCCACCGCATGGCTGCACTTCTGCCGCGGAAAAACATCTTGCTGAGCTGATTACAGACGTGGAGAAAAAAACACCCTGACTCTTTCATTATAATACTGGGAGATTTTAACAGCGCAGATCTCTCTAATGAGCTCCCAAAATACAGACAGCATATTAAGTGTCCCACCAGAGACAAAACACACTGGACCCACTGTTACACAGCTTTTAAGGACTCATATCATGCTGTTTACCAGGGCTGCTCTGGGACTTTCGGATCATTGTCTCATCCCCTCATCCCAACTTACAGACAGAAACTAAGAGCTTCCAAACCCACGGTTCACACTGTTTAAAAAGTGGACTGAGGAATCGAAGCAGATGCTACAGGCCTGCTTTGAATGCACAGACTGGACTGTTTTTTGAAACCTCAGCCACTGATTTAAACCAACTAACTGATGTGGTGACATCATACATCAGTTTCTGTGAGAACATGTGTGTGCAGACCAAGACCTTCTGCACCTTTGGGAACAAAAAAAGTCATGGTTCACTCCACATCTCAGGAATCTGCGTAGGGACAAGGAAGAAGCTCACAGCAGTGGAATTGGGCGCGGTACAGGCAGGCCAGGAAACAGCCCTTACAAAGGAGATCAAAGCAGCCAAGAGAAGCTACAGTGAGAAGCTAAAAAACAGCCTTTCTACTGGTGGACACTTCCGCTGTATGGACTGGTCTGAGAAACCTGACTGCCTACAGAAGCCCCACCACCCTTCCTGAACAAAGTCCTCGGCCTGGGCCAACCGTCTGAATGGCTTCTACTGCAGACATGACAAGAGCCATTCACACCTCAAACCAACTCCTCCAACATCCCATTCAGGAACAGGTTCGACCAGCAAACCCAACCAACCCCCTCCTTCAGATCCTCTGCCTGCACTAAAGATCTCTGAGGAAGATGTAAACAGGCTCTTTCAGCGCATGAAAACAAAGAAAGCTGGAGACCTGATAACGTCTCCCCATCATGCCTGAAAGCCTGTGCACATCAACTCGCTCCAATCTTCCCCGGATCTTCAACAAGTCACTGGAGAAGTTGGGGTCCCCTCCTGCTTCAAACGATCCACCATCATCCCAGTGCCCAAAAAACCCACCATCCTAGGATTAAAATGACTACAGGCCTGTACCCTGACGTCTGTGGTCATGAAATCCTTTGAGCGGCTGGTGTTGAAGCACCTGAAAGACGTCACAGGCCCTCTACTGGACGCCCTGCAGTTTGCGTACCGAGCAAAACAGGTTTAGCAGATGATGCTGTTAACTTGGGTTCTACAAATTCATCCTGCAACACCTCGACCCCCCCAGGGACCTACGCCAGGATCCTGTTTGTAGAGCCTTCAGCTCGGCCTTCAACACCCTCATACCAGACATCCTCCACCAGAAGCTCACCCAGCTCAACGTCCCAGCCCCCACCTGTCAGTGGATCAACAGCTTCCTGACGGACCGACAGCAGCAGGTGAGACTGGGGAGCATCTTCTCCCGAACCAGATCAATAAGTACTGGTGCCCTCCCAGGGGTGTGTTCTATCCCCACTCCTCTTCTCCCTGTACACAAATGACTGCACCTCAGCAGACTCGTCCGTGAAACTCCTGAAGTTTGCAGAAAGACACCACTGTCATTGGACTGATCCAGGACGGTGATGAGTCTGCATACAGACAGGAGGGGGATCGGCTGGGTACACACTGGTGTAGTCAGAACTGCCTGGAACTAAACCCACTCAAAACTGTGGAGATGGTGGTGGACTTTCGGAAAACACCACCTCCATACACCCCCCTCACCATCCTCAACAACACCGTGTCGGCTGTGGACCACTTCAGGTTCCTAGGAAACCCCCATCTCTGAGGACCTGAGATGGTCTTCACACATAGACACTGTTCGAAAGAAGGCCCAGCAGAGACTGTACTTCCTGAGGCAACTCAAGAAGTACAACCCTTTCCACAGGAGCTGCTGGTCACTTTTCCACTGCCATCATTCAGTCTGTCCTGTCTTCATCCATCTCAGTGTGGTTTGGTTCATCCACAAAACAGGACAGGTCCAGACTGCAACGAATAATCAGGACTGCAGAGAGAATCATCAGGGCTGACCTTCCCTCCATCCAGGACTTATACAGGTCAAGGGTCAGGAAAAGAGCTGCTAAAATCTCTGCAGACCCCACACACCCTGCACATAAACTGTTTAGAGTTCTGCTTTCAGGCCGACGCTACAGAGCGCTGTTCACAAAAACCAGCCGCCACAGAGACAGTTTTCTTCCCCCAGGCTGTTTCTCTGTTGAACATTCAATAAAATACAAAACAACAGCAGACAGATGTTGCAAATGCACCTTTTTATTTATTTATATATGTGTATATTTGTACATTGTAAATATGTATATTCTGTAGTGCAAAAACACAAACCAAAGAGCAAAGTGTACCGGAGTCAAATTCCTTGTTTGTATGTACAAACTTGGCAATAAAGATGATTCTGATTCTGATGTGATGCTTCTCTACATTCCTCCTAAGCCTGCTCTGATCGCATTATTTTTGTCCTACCTTGCAGATCTGGTCCTGTGTGACAACACTCTAGGATTCCTAAGTTCCTGTTCTCCGTATCATGTTCAGACAAGCATTGGAAACCATCCCCCCCCGATCCAGCCGTGAGTCTCCACTCCTGCCTCCAGCCCAGCCTCTCAAGAACCACCTTGTGGGAACACCTATCCCTTGCTCACCTGCCTGTCCACCCTCCAACACTGCACGCTCAAGCACGGCAGAGCAACTCCAGGATCGCACCGAAAAAACGAAAGAATAACAGTGCTCCGTTCCACATTATCTGCCAGTCTCAGTCACTGTGGAAACGACGTATCGCCCCCAACCTGCCTCCATCACCGATCAACAGTAAGTCAGCCTCTGATCCTCTCTGCACCCATCTCTGTTTCCTTCCTGGAGCCTCAGTAACCTCTCCTCTCTCCTTCCTCAGTGACGATCCAGATCCCTTCAGCAGTTCCAGTCCAGGCTCAAACCCTAACTGCCTGCATATTCCATAAACTGTTAAAACGCTCTCCTGTCCTCGTGGTTGTGTCCCTTCCAGAGTCAAGTGAATTCAACAATATGACAGGTCTTGTGAGTTAGTTGACACCGTGGGGGAAGAGAAGTTCATTCTGGAAGTGGAAAACCAAAAGACTTCCTTTATGATAACAGCAGATAGGAGAAGGAATAAAACGTGACAGCAGGAGTCATGGGGCTGGATGCTGAGTTTATCCTGCTTACTGTCCTATAAAGTAGTGAGTGCAGCCTGTTCAGCAGGCTACAAGTAGAGACACTCGGTAGGATTCTTGCTGTAAATTCTTAGTTAACAGAACCTTGCCTGAGACATTTTTGGTCTCGCTGTATTTGGAAGAATGGATCCTGAAAGCATCCAGGGGGAACTGCTGCACGGCTGACGGAGCAGACACAGAACGTAGTGAATTAAGATGTTTATGTTCAGCCGCTGGCCGTGCCGTCATCATTCCCAACCATACAGTGGCTGAGCAGATTTCATATGACATTAATTTGCATCAAGGAAGGCTCAATATTTAGGTGGCAGTGGCTGTGCACTATGATCTGTATTTTCTTGTCTTATTCAGAGAAATGTAAGGCTTACATGACACCGGTGCATTATATTTGTGTCTTGGTTAAAGTCCAACAGTAGTGCAGTTTAATCTGCATTTCTTGCTTGAAAAGTAATAATGTATATTCACTTATTGAAATGACCTTTTAATTTGTTTTCAGTGCTGCAGTGAAAGTTGTGTCTTGATTAACCTTAGAGGGCTTGTTTGCCCAGGGCACCAAACAGGTGAGGAACTCCCTAGCCTGTTAGAAAATACATCGCTAATCTTTTTTTAACAAGGTCGGCATTAAAACTGAATGGTTGCTGATAGAAGTGCACCAATAATAATTTGAGACTACAGTTTATCGTCTCTCTTCTGAGTGGTGAAGGTCTCCAACCAGGGCTTTCTCCTGCAGAAATAATCAAACGATAATGTCGTTCAGTCTGGTGGTTGTGGTATTCCATAGAGCACAGGGAATAAACCGAACCCTGCCTGGAGACCACTTTCAGGTCTTTTCTTATTGGAGCCGTTTTTCTGCAACTAAACTACTCTAAAGTGCAGCACTAAATTAAATTAGGCTTATTTATAGGTGGTCATTCTGGTTTCTTTACAAATAATCTTAATAAATAAGTTATATCTTGATATAGGACATCTGATAGACGTCCTGTCAGATGGTTCTGTGAGAAAATCCCAGCTGATCAGCAGGTTCTGAAATATTCAGACCAGCCTGTTTGGCTCTGACCACCAAGCTATGTTAAAAGTCACTTCTTCCTCATTCTGATGCTGAGTTTGAGCTTCTTCATCACACCTGTAGCTAAATGCATTGAGTTGCTGCCATGTTGTTGGCTGAATCACTATTTGTGTGAAGCAGATGTAGAACAGGTGTACTTAATAAAATGGCCTGGGTATATTTCTAATTAAGTAGCATTATTAACTTTTATTAACTTAATGCTGAAACGTTTTGTATTCATGAACCTATTAGAGGACAGTTTTAGAGGCTTCTGAAACAGGTTTAAATGATGAACGGAGTCATGTAGGTTCTGATGTTCTGGAGGATCATCACAGAACCATCTCCACTTAGTTAACCACAGCCACTAATAAAACCAGTTATGTTTAGTTCACTAATTAGAGTCAATGAATACAGAGTTTAACTGGGTTCACTAACTTCCCTGTAACCACCACAGGAAACAGCAGGGTGTACTTAAACACACACACACACACACAACACACACACACACACACACACACACACACACACAACAAGCAGGCACAGAGTGACACGTAACAGTACGTGTGCCATTACGCGTGTTTTGTGGAATTAAGGGAGTTGTAGTTTCAGTCCCACCAGTGTCGTATTAGACACCACCACACAAAGAACTACAAGGCCCAGATCGCACCGCCCGCCAGTGCGCATGCGCAGCAGTGAGTGGCAGCAGCGGCTCCTCCGGTGAGGTGTTTTACCTTCAGACTGCGACTGAATTGTCAGTTTTCTGCGCCTTGGCGCTGATGTTGCGGCGATAGCAGCTTCTGCAGACAGCGGTGTGTTTGTACAGGTGTTGTTTCCTGCAGCTGCTGTTTGTTTCTCTGGGTTTTAATTGAGAAACTCAGCAGCTGTTAGCTTGTCTCTGTTAGCCGGTTTGAACCCAACCTGACCGTTAATGTGACTCAGCTGGTTTACACCGGTTCTGAGAGTAAATAACTCGGTACCGGACAGACTGCTAGTGACAGTTAATGTGGGGCTGCACCGGCGATTTAACCCGAAAAACAGCCGAACTGAGGTCAGATTTAGCTCAAAATCCAGGCTAACACCTGGAGCATGCGCACTTGTCTTGTCCCGAGCCTGTTCTGAGCGGGACTGAACCCGGTCCAGGTAACTCTGGAAAAACTCTGTTTTTTAATTCCTAATGATATCTATTTATCTCCACAGTCAGAGTTTGGGAGGCGGTTGCCATGGAGCCGGCCTGGAGACAGCAGGGAAGGGGGCGGGGCAGGAGCCAGGATGCTCAAGGTGAGAGGCCCCGCCCACAGCAGCAGGAGAGGGACAGGCCGGGGGTCACTGCAGGACGAGGAGCAAAGATGAAGACAAACCCGGCTCCTGAACCTGCGAAAGGTGATGAAGATCTTAGAGGGATGCTGCTCTGTGGGTCAGAACCAGGTCCAATGTCTTACATGCCCCTCTTCTCTGTAAACAACAGAGGAGTCGGTCCAGTCCAAGTTTGAGGCGATACGGAGGTCCAACCAGGCTGCAGCGAAGCGACTGGTGGACAGCCACGTCAGCTCCTCTTCCTCCGATGAAGACAACAATGAGGATAATAATGAGGATGGAGACAGACAGAGAGGGAAGATCCTGGAGTCCACCTTCACCTCCTACACCAGCCAGACAGGTGAGACAGCCGGGAGCTGAGGACAGGTCGTAAGTCCAGAACAGGCTGGTGAATATTTCGGCTCGTTTAGTGGTAACAAGCTCATAGGTTCTGCTCTGCTAGTAGCTGAACAAGGAGGAGGCAGATGAAAGCTTAAAGAACTTTATTCCTCTTCTTGGCAAGGTGAACTACCACAACTCTACAGCTTCAGTCTCATAAAGCTAAACACACGCTCTTCTTCTTCTTCTCCCCCCACCTGTTGCTCTCTACCGCCCCCCCTTTAGGGAAAGGCTGGGCCTGTAACACAGGGTTCTGCTCTGAGTGAGACCAGTTTAGAGTCAGTCGCTGACCTGATGGTCCTTAATATCTTTCAGAGTCCAACCAGAGACCAGGAGCTCCATCGTGTCCTTGGTCTTCATAGATGGACAGTTGTAGTTTTAGCTCTGGAGGCGTCATGGTGGCGCCAGTGAACGGCGCGGCCCGTCTGTGGCCCTCAGGCCTGGTTCTTCTATTGTTTTCCTGCTCTGTGACTAACTTTGAGTCTCTGCTAGTGTGCAATCGCCAATCTCTCATTGACTTTGACGTGAAATCGATCATTTACGTGCGTTTGACTATGGCGGAAAAAAAACCTTGCTTCCACACACATCGGGAATCCCACCATCTCTTTTCCAGGTACCAGTTTGCCCGCATGGGGAAACCGCCGTTGTCACCGTGGCAAACGTGGTGGGTGGCTGGTGAAACCGATACTGGCCCGATCCACTTCCATTTCCATTTCTTTGTTTTTAATGTTCACCTGGTCTGCCCCATCTTACCCGTCTGAGCTGCTTCACTTCAATTCTCCTCCTCGATGCCTCGGGTCAGCTGATCAGCTGCTCCTGGAGGAGCCGCGGTCTAACAGGAAGCTCAGAGGAGACGGAGGCTTTGGTGCTGCTGCTGCCCCCCTGTGGAATCATCTCCTATGATGTCCCCTTACTGTCCATCTTTAAAACGCATCTGAAAACACACTTTCCTTCCCTGGCTTCTGGGACAGTCTGAGACTTCTTCTTCTACTGTTTTCATCTGATTGTTTTTAACTTGACCTTTCAACTTGTTTTATGTTTTAAATGTTCATTTGATTTATCTGTGAGGCCCTTAGTTTCAGCTGCGTTATGTAGTAGTAGTAGTAGTAGTAGTAGTAGTGGTAGTAGTAGTGGTAGTAGTGGTAGTAGTAGTAGTAGTGGTAGTAGTAGTTAAGTGGGTGGTATAGTTAGGGTAGTAGGGGTAGTATGTAGTAGGGGGGTTAGTGTAGTAGTAAGTAGTAGTGGTAGTAGTATAGTAGTGGTAGTAGTAGTGGTGGAGTAGTGGGTAGTAGTGTAGTAGGGGTTTAGTTTTAGTGGGAGTAGTAGTGTGTGTGGGGTAGTAGTGGTGTTTGGTAGTAGTAGTAGTAGTAGTAGTAGTTAGTAGCAGCAGTAGTAGCAGTAGCAGTAGCAGTAGTAGTAGCAGCAGTAGCAGGAGTAGCAGTAGTAGCAGTAGTAGTAGTAGTAGTAGCAGTAGTAGTAGTAGTAGCGGTAGTAGTGGTAGTAGTAGTAGTAGTAGCAGTAGTAGTAGTAGCAGCAGAAGTAGTAGTAGTAGTAGCAGTAAGTAGTAGTAGTAGTAGTAGTAGCGGTAGTAGTGGTAGTAGTAGTAGTAGTAGTAGTAGCAGCAGTAGCAGGAGTAGTAAGTAGCAGTATTTAAAATTATAGCATTTAGTAGAAACCCCGTATTAGTTAGTAGCGGTATAGTGGTGAAATAGTAGTATGGGCATAGTAGTAGTAGAAAGCAGAAAGTAGTAGTAGTAGTTACAGTAGAAATAGAAAGTAGTAGTATATTTTGAGGGTAGTATTTTGGTTAAGGTTGGAAAGTATATAGGAAGCGCAGTAGTGTAGTAGTAGTAGCAGCGGGAAACAGATAGCAGTATACAGTGTAGTATTTTTAGAAAGTAGTATTAGTAGGTAGAAGTGTAAAGGGGGTATAGGGGTTTGGTAGTAGTAGTAGAAATTATTTTATTTTAGTATTTACACCCTATTTATTTAGAAATTTAGTAGCAGCAGTAGCAGAGTAGAAAGTAAGCAGAAAGTAGAGTAGTAGTAGGGGAAAGTAGTGGTATTATTAAAATTAGAGTAGCGGTATTTAGGGGGTATTTAGTAGTAGTATAGTAGTAGCATAGGTAGTAGTAGCGGTATTAGTGGTAGTATTAGTAGTAAAAGTAGTAGCAGCAGTAGAGTAGTAATTAGCCCAGCAGTACAGGAGTAGCAGTATACATATTATGGGTATAGTATAGCAGTAGTAGTAGTAGTACAGAAGTAGAAAGTAGTAGTAGTAGTGTAGTAGCGGAAATATATTGTAGTAGAAAGCGGTAGTGGGTGGTAGAGTAGTAGTGTAGTAGTAGGCACAGTAGTAGTATATAAAAGCACAGTGGGCAGGATTACATAGTAGCAGTAGTATTAGTAGTAGTAGTGCAGTAGTAGAAATAGTAGCGGTAAAAGTGGTAGTATAAGTAGTAGTAGCAGTAGTAGTAAAAGTATACAGTAGTGTAGTATAGCGGTAGTGTGGTAGTAGTGGGTAGTAGTACAGTGGGTAGTAGTAGCAGCACCGTAGTAGTAGTAGTACAGTAGATTAGTAGTAGTAGTAGTAGTAGTAGGGGTAGTAGTAGTGTATTAGTAGTGGGCACCCATAGTAGTAGTAGTATATTAGCGGGCAGTAGCAGGAGTACGTAGTAGCATAGTAGTATAGAGTAGCAGTAGTAGTATATTAGCGGGTAGTAGTGGTTTTAGTATAGTAAGTACAGTAGTAGTAGTAGAAGCTGTAGTAGGTAGTAGTAGTAAGCGGTAGTAGCGGTAGTAGTGGTAGTAGGGTAGTAGTAGTGGGTAGTTTAGTAGTAGTATAGCATTAGTAGGTGTAGTATAGTAGTAGTACATAGTAGTAGTAAGTAGGGGTGTAGTGGTAGTAGTGGGGTAGTAGTACAGTAGTAAGTTTTAGAAGTAGCAGTAGTAAGTAGTAGAGTAGTAATTAGTAGTAATGCAGCAGAAAGGGGATAGCCATTAGTAGTAGTAGTGTAGAAGTAGTATTGGGAAAAGGGGTAGTAATGGTTTTAATTTGAAAAAAAGAAAGTAGCATTATAGTGTAGTAGTAAAAGTAGTAGTAGTAAGGGGGTAGTAAGTTTTAGTAGTAGTGTAGTAGCATAGTAAGAAAGTAGCAGCAGCATTAAAATTTTAAAGTAGCAGTAGTAGTTATTAGTTAGTATTAGTAGTATTAGCGGTAGTAGTAGTAGTAGGCCAGCAATTAGCAGGAGTAGCAGTAGTAGCAGTAGTAGTAGTAAGTAGTAGAAATAGTTAGTAGTAGCGGTAGTAGTGGTATAGTAGTAGTAGTGCAGTATTAGTAGTAGAAAGCACCGTTTTAGTAGTAGTAGCGTAAGTAATAGTAGTAGCGGTAGTAGGGGGGTAGTAGTGGTAGTAGTGGTAGTAGTAGTAGTAGCTAGTAGTAGTAGTAGCGAGTAGTAGTAGTTACAGCATTAGCAGGAGTAGCAGTAGTAGTAGTAAGTCAGTAGTAGTAGTAGCGGTAGTAGTGGTAGTATAGTTAGTAGTAGCAGTAGTAGTAGTAGCAGCAGCATTAGTAGAAGTAAGTACATTAGTAGTATAGTAATTTTGGGTAGTAGCGGTAAGTGGTAGTAGTGGTAGTAGTTAGTAGTAGCTAGTAGTAGTATTTAGCAGTAGTATAGTAGTAGCACGGGTAGCCGGGAGTAGCAGTAGTAGTGGTAGTAGCTAGTAGTAGTAGTAGTAGTAGCGCAGCAGTAGTATAGTAGCAGCAGTAGTAGTAGCAGGAGTAGCAGTAGTAGCAGTAGTAGTAGCAGTAGTAGTAGCAGTAGTAGCAGTAGTAGTAGTAGTAGCGGTAGTAGTAGTGGTAGTAGCGGTAGTAGCGGTAGTAGTGGTAGTAAGTAGTAGTAGTAGCAGTAGTAGTACAGGATTTCCAGTTAGAAAATTAGTAGTAGCAGAAAGTATTTGCAGTATTAAGAAAGTAGTAGCATTAGTATAGTAGTAGCGGTATTAGTAGGGGTTTAAGTAGTGGTAGTAGTGATAGTAGTAAGTATTAGCAGAAAGTAGTGGCAGTGTAGAAAGTAGCTAGATAGTAGTACTAGTAGTAGTACACAGTAGTAGAAACGGAGTAGCAGTAGTAGTACAGTAGTGTGGGCAGTAGTATAGCAGTAGTAGCAGTGGGTAGTAGTATTAGCAAAAAGAAAGTAGTGGTAGTAGGGGAAAGTAGGGGTTTAGAAAGTGTAGTAGCTAGTGGGTAGCTAGTAGCAGAAAGTAGCAGTAGTATTATCAGTATTAGAAAGCAGTAGTATTAGCAAAAGTAGTATTTTACGGTGGTTTATCGGTAGTAGGGGTAAAAGTGGTGTAGTGGTAGTAGTGGAGTGGGGGGGTAGTATAGTAGTAGCTATTTAGAAAGTAGTAGAAAGTAGTAGTAAAAAGTTTAGTAGTAGTAGTAGCAGTAGTAGTAGTAGCTAGTAGTAGTAAAGAGAGCATTAAAGGACAGTTCATGACCTCTGTGTCTCTTCCTGCGCCCAGATGGCGATTCCTCAGGTCTGCTCAGAACCGGTCAGTACCTCAGCGACTTGTTCCAGTCCGGAGCGCTGACATGTTTGATCTGCATCGCCTCCGTCAAGAGAACGCAGCCGGTCAGACACACACACACACACACACACACACACACACACACACAGTACCATGAAAACCATTCGCCTCTTTACAGATGTCTCCGTTTTTTTGTCACGCTGTTTCAGAACATGTTTTAATATCGGATGAAGATCAGCAACCTGACCTTGTGTGAAAAGTAATCACCCCCTAAACCCAAGAACTGGGTGCTCCTCCCTCCATCAGGTGTCCTTGATAACTGATGATGAGGAGGAACTTTGACCCACTCTGCTTTGCTGAATTCCTTTAGTTAAGACACACTGGAGGGTTTTCCAGCATGAACAACCTGTTTAAGATCACGCCACAGCATCTCGCTTGGATATAAGTACATACTTTGAGTAGGCCACTGCAAAATCCTCATTTTGTCTTTTTGAGCTGTCCAGAGGAGGACTTGCTGCTGTGCTTTGGTTCTTTGTTCTTCAAGCCATCCAGAGCTGAAGATGGTCTCAAACTGATACCAGACCTGTTTGAAGGTTTTCAGGTAGAGCGCAGAACTGATAATAATAAGTTGCAGGGGCCCCGTGCTCCCAGGGCTCCAGGGCCCCGGGTCCCTGGGGCCCCGGGTGCCCTGGAGCCCTGGAGCCCTGGAGCCCTGGAGCCCTGGAGCCCTGGAGCCCTGGAGCCCTGGAGCCCTGGGGCCCCAGGAGCCCTGGAGCCCTGGAGCCCTGGGGCCCCAGGAGCCCTGGGGCCCCAGGAGCCTGGAGCCCTGGAGCCCTGGGGCCCAGGAGCCTGGAGCCCTGGGCCCCAGGAGCCCTGGAGCCCTGGAGCAGGCCTGCATCACACTACCACCACCATGTTTGACTGTAGCTATGATGTTCTGGTTCCTAATTTTAAACCAGGTGTAACACATCACAAGGTCCACGTTTGTCTCCTCAGTCCACAGAAGTCACAAAAGTCCAGTCTCTCTTTCTTATCGTTGAATCATGACCTCTGACCTTAACTGAGGCAGTGAGGCCTGCAGAGCTTTAGATGTTCTTCTGGGACCTCCTAGATGAGTAGTTGACGTTCTCTTGGAGTATTTTTAATACTTTGTCACCACGCTGTAAATGCTGTAGACGATGGCTGGATGCATGTAAATACTACCGTCTGTTGTAGACCCAGAGTCAAACATGGTCTCATCAGAAGAGGTAATAATAATGATCCATTTAGAACACACAAACTGTGTGACCTGATAAACTACATTACCCATGAGCCACTGTGTACAGCAGACCTGATTTGGCGAATGCATTCTGGCGTCAGGTTTAGAGGTTCTGACTGGTGATTGGATCCTGGATCTCACTCCCAGCAAACTGAGCCTCACTAACACTGTGAGCACCTTCAGTAAGGCTCTCTGAGGACTCCTGTCAGTCTGAACTCAGGGTTTATGTGTTCAGGTGTGGAGCTGCTCAGGCTGTTTCTCCCTCTTCCACCTGCCCTGCATCCAGAAATGGGCCAGAGACTCGGTCTTCCTCATCTCCTCTGTCACTGATGAAGACTTTGGTCAGAAGCAGCATCCCTGGCCCTGGTGAGGATCAAAAACACACCTTTCTCATTTAAACACACTCACCCTTCCACTCATTTGACTTTAACATTCAGACCATTTCACATCTACTCTGCTGCTGAGATGCTTAGAGCTTCATAGACGAGGAGCTGGATGTGGGTCATCACTCCTAAATGAGGCTGATAGTCCTCTGATGTATCTACAGCAAGCAGGAAGGTCAGAAAACTGCTGTGACTCCCAGAGGAATTCATCTTACTGAAGGTCTGAAGGGTTTGATGGTCTCTCAGGTTCTCTCTGCAGCTTCGAGTGCCTAAAAACGTGTTCAGATCCACCTTTGAGTTGTTGGAGGAGGAGAATATCTGCTGACGTTCCATCTTTTTCTAGCTTGCAGCTAATATGTATTTATTAATATTAACCACTGCTGATGTTCTCTTCTCAGTCCAAAGTGCCGTACTGAATATCCTCCCAGCGCCACACCCAACAGGTAGGTCTAAGTCACCTGTTTCTGTCATCAGTGCATGTAGTTACTGTAGAACTGGGCCAGAACACAGCTTATCATATATATCAGGTTCTGCTCAGGAATGAAGCAATCAAGACCTTGCTGAGACCAACCTGTTTACGCTCATCTTCTTCAGTCTTCATGTTCTCTAACCTGACTGACTTGGAAGCACCAGAGGACATGATTCCAGGGTTTAATCCAGCTGTCCTTCAGGTGAACTGCAGAGATCCATCCCATTACCACATGAATCAGTGGGACCTCAGTAAATCTGGTCTGGGATCAGAAATGTGTCAGCAGCTGACGACGTCAGTGGTCTGAGCTGACGTTAAGGTCCTGCTCCTGTCTGACCTCTGTTCCCCAGCAGGGGGCACCAGGATCCTCTGGTTAGCCTCACATAAACGGAGCATTTTACCGTTTAGCTGCTGTCACAGGGCGACAGCTGGAGACATAAAACCCTGCTTCATCAGATCTCAGCGCTGGGAATGACGTCATCCAGGCAGAAACCAGTTGGGATCTGGTTGGTATTCCAGGCCAGTGTTTTTACAGCTGTGTGTAACTGGTAAAAATGCAAACCATGTTATTCCTCTGCCTGTTACTACATTTACTACACAGGGCGGCCATATTGAATGTTGCGTTCAGTGTTGGTGGGAAATCTCAGACTTTTCCACTCAGACTTTTAATTTCTCCGGATGTTCCAGTTGGTTCTTGTGACTTAGAGCAGAGAAACTCAGCCTTTCCAGTATGAACGGACCATCAGGTCTGTGGTTGTGTTTGTGTTGTGTTCAGGTACATGTGTTACTGTGGGAAGCTGCAGGATCCTCCAGCTGATCCCTGGTTGGTTCCTCACTCCTGCGGCTCCGTCTGTCAGAAGGAGCTCCGGCCCAGCTGTGGACACACCTGTCTGCTGCTCTGTCACCCTGGTAACCACACACCACTATTACAACCCTCCTGATGTTGGAGATGTTGGTTTCTTCTGGTCCTGATATTTACCAGTTTTATTTAAGGCCAGTTTTGAGCGGACCCAGAGACCAGAACCAGGCCTAATGTTCTGTTCTGAGCTGCAGGATGGTTGAGGACGTCATGGCAACCAGAAATTAGGTTGCTGTAATCACAAACTACACCTGCAGTAGTCCTGGTAAAACAACACCGTCCTGTATCTCTGTGTCTCCAGGTCCCTGTCCACCATGTCCAAAGATGGTGTCCGTTTCCTGTATGTGCGGCAACGCTAAGCCCCTCCCCCGTCGCTGCAGCAACAAGGTGTGTGTAGCACACCTGACAGCCAGAAGGATGACGCTGTTTAAATGAATAGTGTGGTCATGTTAGGTTCCCATGAGTATTTAGTATGTAACCTGCAGGACTCGGCAGCTACCTTCAGGACGGAGAAGTTGCTGTCAGACGATGTTAAAACGTGTCAGTTTAGCCTTAAACGGCGTGATTATTATTCTGTCTGAACGATGTTCTGGTGGATAAACCTCAGCTCAGTTTGACAGAATCACGACCTGCAGCAGAAACTGTGAGCTTTAGTTTAGTTAACCACAGAAACCAGTATGTGTCCTGAATCCTCCTGGTTTTTGAACTGCTGCTGACCGCTCACATGTACTCAACATAACCGCTCTCCAGAGGAAGGCTTAAAAGGTGTTGTTCACTTTGTTTTCAGTCGTGGTCCTGCCAGCAGCGGTGTGGGAAGCTGTTGGCCTGCAAACAGCACGCCTGTTCTCAGCCGTGTCACACAGGTAAACACACACCTGTACACACACCTGTAGCTGCCGAGCAGCACCAGTTTGTGCCTGCGGAGGTCTCAGAGTTACCTGCTGTGTGTCTCTGTGTCAGAGTGCTCCCCCTGTCCCAGAGTCAGCCTTCAGAGCTGTGTGTGTGGGCGACAGACAGCAGAGAGACCCTGCGCCAGCCCCCGCTGGAACTGTCAGCAGGTACCACCAGTCCGCTCCAAACATGAGTTTCTGAATGGACCCTCCTGGTTCATCTCCCTGCAGAGATCCACCTGAGCTGTAAATTCCTGCCAGTATGGCTGCATCACTTAAATAATTGGTGATGTTTGGACACTGTTATAAGTGATGAATTAATGTTTTTGACGTCTGAACCTGTAAATTTGATCCAAATAACGAACTGTTGACGCTGTTGAGTGAGGGAATGTTCTACAGGTTAGAGTGTAATACCAGCTTTAGCCACCAGGTGGAATCTGAACACACATGACTGCATCATTCTCAGGGGAATAAATGAAGACTGAGTATAATTAAGGCTAAATACCTGTTCTGACGCCACCTACTGGCTAATATTAATTTTATGACTCAGCTGGGATCCAGTAAACCCAGTATCCTTCCTGTTTGTCCTGCAGCACATCTCTGACTCCATGTTTCTGTCTCAGGTGTGTGGAGCCCTGCTCTCCTGTGGGAACCACACCTGTGAGGAGGCGTGTCATGATGGAGGCTGTCCTCCGTGTCCTCGCTCTGTCAGCAGATCCTGTCCCTGTGGGAAAACCAGTAAGAGGAAATCCACAGAAAACAAACACAAAGTTCTGCCGTGGTCCAGTTCTGTAGATGTTCATGCTCTGTGCACCATCAGATCGACTCATATTAAATCCTCTCTTTGTTCGTCCCACATCAGGATCATTGAAACGTCCCAGTTTCTCTCTGCTCAGACATGAAGACCTCATGTTTCTCTGTGTCTGCTCTAAACCTGCTTCCTGTGTGTGCAGAGTCGTCTCTGCCGTGCACGGAGGAAGTCCCACCCTGCGGCGACACGTGTGAGCGCCGCCTGTCATGTCTGAAACACACGTGTTCGATGAGGTGTCACCGAGGGAGCTGTGAGACCTGCAGACAGGTAACACACACACACACTGCATGAGAAACCGAAGCAGTAATACACCCACTCTGAGACGGGCTGTGTGTCCCTGCAGGAGGTGGAGAAGGAGTGCAGGTGTGGGAAGTACAGGAAGCAGATGCCGTGTCATAAGGAGTACCTGTGTGACTCTAAATGTCCTAAAACCAGGACCTGTCAGAGACACCAGTGCAGGAGGAAGGTGAGGAACCGTCCCACAGCTGCAGATCGGGTTTTAGGTTCTGTTTGTTCACTCTGGTCCAGTCAGCATCCAGATATAAGCTGAAACTGACAGATGTTTCGCTGCTGATAAAGACAACTTTTACTCATGGTTCTGTGTTCTATAATTCACTAATAAACTACGCTAGAGTCTGTAGTTGGAGCAGGACCTGATGTGACTCTGTCATCGCTTACCTGTCGGCTTCCTTCTTTCTTTACATTAATATTTCCTGTTTGACATCGGTCCAGTTAGGAGCTCCAGTTCTGGTGCTGGATGGGTAGAGTCCTCCCCATGTTTTCTGGGTTCTGCTGTATTCAGGCGTGATCATGGCCTCAGACTGATGATGATGGTATCTCAACCATGTTTGTCCAGACCGGAGAAGGTCGGCTGCTGTCTGAGGCTTCATGATCAACCGGGTCTCTGTTGGCAAACCGGTTTCTGCTGCTTCACCTCTGACCTTCTGTGTAACAGACCAGGAGAATACATCAACGTCCTCATTTAAACACACTTTCCCATCATGCTTTGTGTTTCAGTGTTGCCCAGGTAACTGCCCCCCCTGTGATCAGATCTGTGGTCGGACTCTGGGCTGTCGGAACCACAAGTGCCCCTCTGTTTGCCACCAAGGTAACTTATCATGTGGCTCTCTGAGCTTCCTGTGCTGGGTTGGACCCGTTCAGAAAACAATGTGTCTGTCTGTTAAACAGTGTGTCAGTGACAGTCGGGTCAGCACCAGAACATGATCACTCTGAGAAACTAACATTATTATTTTCATTAAGCTGTAACCTTTCAGAGTAACATACGTCTGCTGGAATCAAAGATGAATTCACGTCAGAGGCTACTGGCTGGGTGGGAGGAATCGGCAGAAATGGGTCTGATTCTGCTGATTCCTCCGGGTCGAACCGACTGCAAGGAGTCTTATCTGTTTAAAACTAGTTTGATCCAGCCTGAGATCATCTAACACACCTTCAGTCTGTCAGATGGGCTACGACTTCTTCACCAAGCCTCAGCTGGAAGGTCAGAGGTTAAACTCTGGCCCCCTCACCTTCTCATAGCTGCATACACACACTCTGAGCTGACTGTGTGTGTGGGAGAGATGAGCTCTGCTTCCTGCTGAACATCATTAATCCTCGTCCACAAACACAGACTGTGTGTGTGTGTGTTTGTGTGTGTGGACGAGCTGACAGCTTCCTGATAAAACATCTCCACAGCCTCTGATTGGCTCCCAGCAGCAGAGGTAATTCATGTGCCCTTCTGCGTGCTGATTGGCTGCTCTGACCTCTCAGCGAGGAGCAGATAGGAGGTCAGCGGGCCGATAAGAGGCGCCGCTGAGGCGTTGGGTGTTTGTGTTGACGTGGGTCACATGTCCGGTCCAGTTTGGGACTCAAAACATTTGGACTTCCGTTATTCCCTGGAAGAATGAGCAGGTAGGAAAGACTGGAATATCTGAGAGTTTTAGCTTTATTGGCTCATATTTAGATGGTTCTAGACATTAATCCCTCCTCTGAGTTTCTGGTTCTGTCCCAATGTTGAAAACGTTTGTTGGACCCGGTTCTACAGTATAAGTGCAGAAACTGATGTACTGATGGACTTGGTGAGCCCAACATAAAATCATTTTAAGCAGAAGCTTCAGTCCGTGGAGGTCGGAGCTGCAGGTCAACCTTAATTAATTCATCACAAAACTGTCTAATCAGTGGGTGCCTGTGACCTTTGACCTTTCAGGCTCTGACTGATGCTGATGTGTTATTATGACCTGAGGCAGAACCAGAACCCTGCAGCGGGCTCTGTTTATCTGAAGGAGGTGTGACGGTCCTATCTGCTGCTGAGCGATTTTAATGGGCCTCTTCAGTGTGACTGATGGGATGCAGACAGAACCTGTGTTCTGGAACCAGTTCACTTACAGCCCAGCTGAGGTTGAGAGAGAGACCGGGACTACATGACTGTCCTCATCCCTGCTGTTCATACACAGCATTAGCAGATGGTTCCATGATGTTCTGATAGTGGAGGTGATGGACCCAACCCAAACAGCCTGAGCTAAATGTCCTGCCCTTTATTTTCCAATCTGGAGATTCTTTCCATATTTATCTGACCCAGTAACAACAGAACCTCAGGGTTTAATGGTACCAGATCCAATCCAGCCACCAAACCAGGTTCATCAGAACCAAAAAACAGTTCAGTCGGATTTGTGTTCAAACAGAAAATCAATTTTTCTGTTTCTCTAAATATTATAAAAGTGAATCTATGATCTGGTTCTGCTGTGATGGGTCCATTTAGGTGTTTTCACAGGTATAATAAAGGTTTCACTGGAGTCAGCGTTCAGTGATGGTCCAGTTCTGGTTTGCTCACTCTATGGGAAGCTAGCAACAGATCAGAACCTCATCATTCCTGTCCTCTGCCTCACTGTTTCAGCTTCCTAACAAGAACCACTGATAGACATGATGTAGGCATCTTTAGTTCTCCAGAATTTTTCTAAGCTGACTGGGTCAACAGGACAGGGTAACGACTCAACAACTGCTTCCTTCCCTTTTCACAATAAGAGCCCAGAAAATAGATTCCTACCCTCCAGTTTAAAGCACTCCCATTAAAACATGGTTCATGGACAGAACCACAAACCCGGCCCATCTTTATCCTGCCTCGTCCTTCCAGCAGCTCAACTCAGCCCAATTCACTGGTGGTTCTGGCGTCCTCACATAAAGAGAACTCCAGTGATGGAACCAGTAAGTGATGGTTGCTGCGCTGATTATAATGAAGCACCGCCCAAAACTTCACACCTGCTCTCCAACTGGGTTCTGTTACAGCATGTCTTCCCACAGGGTCCAAAGTCATTTTAGCTTTAATGAGATGATCAGCAGCTGCAGGGTGGGTCAGAACTGTGGAAGGACTGGAATCCAACAGGCATCCCAGAACCTGCTTCTGGTTGATGTTGTAGAGGTCCACAGTGGTGGCAGTTCTTGGTTCCGGGGATTTTAATGAATTGGAAAAACCAGAAAGTTTAGGATTCGACCGGCAGATCATTGATCAGAACCGGTTAAAGGGAAGAACTTTCATTGTCTAATCCCTGATTGCCTGATTGGTGCGTCTGTAGACTTTCTGGGTTTCTCCTCAGTTTTGGTTCCGCCACTGAAATGGATCAATGTGTCCCTCCTGTCCTCCAGGAAGCTGTTATCCCTGTCCAGAGACGGTGGAGGTCCCCTGTACGTGTGGATCCACGGTGCTGGTGGTTCCGTGTGGCCGTGAGAGGAGCACCAAACCACCTCGCTGCAAGGAGCCGTGCAGGTAGATGTTTGGGCTGCAGGATGTGCAGCATGTGTTCATGAAGTTCTGTTGGATCCAATGGAATCAGTGGTTCCTTCAGCAGCGGACAGGATCTGATTGGGTTTTATAGATCCACCAGGTGATCAGGAAGTATTTGTTCTTTGTTAAAGTTCTGCTTGTTCCTACAGAACTCCTTCCTCCTGCCACCACCCGATCAGAGAGCCCCACCGGTGCCACCCGGGCCCCTGCCCCCCCTGCAGACAGCTCTGCTTCCTGCCCCTGCCCGGTTGCAAGCACACCTGTCCTCAGCCCTGCCACGACCTGGTGCTGGTCCGGTCCCAACAGGTCTGTTTCACCGTCTCCTACTTGTCTGTTGGTAGAACTTGTGTCCTTCCTTTGGACTGTTGGTTTGTGTAAAAAACCCAAAGTCTATATTTGCAGTTAGTCAGAAATTAAAGCAGTTTCCATCCGGTCCAGAACTCCCCCACAAACATTCCAGTTTGACCTTATCTTATCTGTCATCAACCATTAAAGGACATTTCCTGTTTCCCACCAGAGAGAGTTCTGATCCGGCTGTCTTTGTTTGTGTGTTTAGGTCCAGTTAGCCGGTCCGTGGGAGCAGCCTTCAGAGCCGGCCTTTGTAAAGAAAGCTCTGCCGTGTCCGACCTGCCAGGTCCCCATACCAACGTGAGTCCCAGTCAGACCCTGTTAATTACTATGGTGGTTCCGTTAAGGAGACATGATGTTAAATGACTTATTATGTGAAGATCAGGGAGTTCTGCTTCTTCAGGAGAACCTGACCCAAATCCTCCTCAGCATTTATTTCACCACCTAGCTTTCGTCTCTAAGCTAGCTAGCTAAGCTAGGCACGGGTCCTTTTTTAAGTTTCAGTTTCACAAAGTTTCCTCATACCGTTGCCATGGTTTTAGGTTCGGTTTCTGAGATGTCCGAGAAGGTCCTGGTTGGTAGGCGGTTCTGGTTAGAAAACTAAATGACAGAAACACTGTTCTGTAAAATCCAGCAATGTTGAAGGTTTTCTCCAAAGTAGTTGAAAATTATTGGATGTAAAACTGCTGGTTTAACAGAACTAGACCTGGATCTGGATCTGGATCTAAACCTGGACATGGTTCTGGATCTGGATCTGGACCTGGACCTGGACCTGGACCTGGACCTGGATCTGGATCTGGATCTCAACCTGGATCTGGATCTAAACCTGGACATGGATCTGGATCTGGACCTGGATCTGGATCTAGATCTCAACCTGGACCTGCATCTAGACCTGGATCTGGATCTAGATCTCAACCTGGACCTGCATCTAGACCTGGATCTGGATCTGGATCTAAACCTGGACATGGATCTGGATCTGGACCTGGACCTGGATCTGGATCTGGATCTCAACCTGGACCTGCATCTAGACCTGGATCTCTAAATGTATCAGGATCTGGACCATGGATGCTAGAGCTATACTGGACCGGACCTGGATGTGGAAGTGCATCGGATCTGGAACTGGATCAGGACCTTTATCTGGACCTGGATCTGGACCATAATGTGAACTGGATCTGGATCTGGATCTCAACCTGGACCTGCATCTAGACCTGGATCTCTAAATGTATCAGGATCTGGACCTGGATCTGGATGTAGAACTGGACCCGGACCTGGATGTGGAAGTGCATCAGGATCTGGAACTGGATCAGGACCTTTATCTGGACCTGGATCTGGACCATAATGTGGAACTGGACCTGGATCTGGATCTCAACCTGGACCTGAATCCAGACCTGGATCTCTAAATGTATCAGGATCTGGACCATGATCTGGACGTAGAACTGGACCCGGACCTGGATGTGGAAGTGCATCAGGATCTGGATCTGGATCTAAACCTGGACATGGATCTGGATCTGGACCTGGACCTGGATCTGGATCTCAACCTGGACCTGCATCTAGAACCACAGCGTTCCACTTTCCACTAAATCCAGGTAGAAGTTGCTGCTCATCAATCATAATCATGATCTGACTTCCAAAAGCTGCTGAGATGCAAACAACCAGGAACCAGTACCAGTACAGGGCCAGCTGGCCCAGTGTGCTGCTGGGAATGGAAGACATGGTCGGTATTTTTGCATGACAACTGCTGCAACAGATGTTTCCAGATTCTTTGTTTAGGTGTGATCCAGCTCAGGAGGAACCAAGAAACAGCTGAACCAGGACCATGACTGGAACTCGCTCGTCCCTTCAGTAAAATCCAGAAGCTATTTCTGACGCTGAACTCCTTCACGATGTGGCAGAGCCTGACAACAGTCTGATATAAACGCTTTTATTTAGAACCGCGTGGAGATCCTGGGGACAACCTCTGTTAGAACCCATTTCTGGATCCAAAGGAATATCCTCAGCTTGAGGCACCAAACCAGGGACAGCTCAAGCTGAGTTCAGCCCTGTCTCCTTCCCTGCCAGTGAAGGACTCTGGTTCTGGTCTCAGCAGACCTGGATCGGGCTGCCAGGTTGTCAGAGCACTGTCCCGTCCGGTTATGACCCTCACACAGAACCTCCTGAATATGGTGGATCCACTGGAAGGTAGTGGAAAAAACTTCTTCAGGCTGTGGTCAACCACCAGATCTCCAGTCCTAGAGCCTTCTGGAGATGTTTGTTCCACCACCTTCAGGTGGTTTACAGAAAATCACGTTTGCCTGAAGTTAAACAGAACCAGTACAGGATGGGATGATTCCCAGACCTCTTATTTGTTTATTGCATCAAAGATTTTTTAAATGATGTAGGAGTCATCATCAGACTGCTCATCCAGAGACACCAGCCTCCTCCTCCATTAGGTCAGCAGATCCTCTATGTGGGTTTCAGGAAACATGACCATCACTGATGACCGCAGCAGAACCGTCAGCCGCTGGTATATCTGAGCCAAACATGCATGTAGAGAAAGAGTTTTTATTCTAGTCTAATGTAGAATAACTGCTGCACAGCATCAAACAGTTAAAACAGTTAATAAAATAACAATTCATTAAAGCATCCAACCATGAGTCAGGCCTCAAGCTGTATTAACAGCCAGAGAGCCCAGATGTTTCCAGAAGAAACTTAAAAACACCAAGAGTTGAAGTCTGCCTGATCTGAAGGAGGATCTGCTTCCACAGAGGATGAGCTCCAGCAGAAAAGATCCAATCACCTCTGAGGACCAGCCTGGACCTCAGGACAACTAGAGGCCAATGACCCTTAGATCTAGAGGTCTGCAGGAGGTCCAAAGGGTAAACAGGAGCCGGCCTGTTCAGGGTCTTCTAGGTGATCAATAAAATCAATCCTAAACCAGCAGGAGGGAGGCCAGCTCTCAGGAGATTCAATTCAATTCAATTCAATTCAATTCAGTTTATTTATATAGCGCCAATTCACAACACGTTGTCTCAAGGCACTTCACAAAAGTCAGGTTCATACATTACAATTAATCTTAACCATTGAACAGTGCAGTCAGATTCTGTTATTTATTTCAAATTGGATAAAAGTTTTTCTGTCTAAGGAAACCCAGCAGATTGCATCCAGTCAGTGACTTGCAGCATTCACTCCTCCTGGATGAGCATGTAGAGACAGTGGACAGTCACTGGCGTTGACTTTGCAGCAATCCCTCATACTGAGCATGCATGTAGCGACAGTGGAGAGGAAAAACTCCCTTTTAACAGGAAGAAACCTCCAGCAGAACCAGAACCAGGCTCAGTGTAAGCGGCCATCTGCCACGACCGACTGGGGGTTTGAGAGAACAGAGCAGAGACACAAAGAGAACAAGGAAGCACTGATCCAGGAGTACTTTCTATGGGAAGGAAAAGTAAATGTTAATGGATGTAGCTCCTTTAGTCGTTTCACCTAGAAAGAAGGAACAGATAAACTCTGAGCCAGTTTTCAAGGTTAGAGTCTGAAGAGAGCACATAGAGTTAGTTACAGTAAAAGCTCAGTCAGTAGCTATGTCTAGGAGAGAGAAAGGGTTAAACACTGAAAGACAGGGCCATGTGGATCATCGGTAGAGGGTGAGCATTAAGTTGTTGCCAGCAGAAGCTCGGAGGATTCCCCTCTCCAGAAAGGTGTTACAGGTAGACACAGAGTCAGGCCAGGTGTAGCTTCTAGGAAGAGAAAAGAGAGAGAACAAAGTTAAAAGCTGAAATAACAGCAAATAATACAAAATAAGTCTGTTTAAAAATGATCTTTTTACTACAGAACTGATCTGGTTCCTCAAGTTCAGATAAATCCAGGCTACCTAGACCTGGAGGAGAAGAGGAAGAGCTGTGATTTCCTCTGGGACCAAAATAATAACTTAAATAACTGTTTTATTTTCAATGACCTTTAGAACGTTTGAGGTCATCCAAGCTTTTACCTCAGTGAAGGCTGCATGAAACAGGATGATGGTGCTTCAGCTGGAAGGAGATCTGAGTGTCATCTGCATATGAACCAAATGAGATGTTCCGTTTTCTAAAGATGGAGCCTGAAGGGAGCATGGATATAGAAATAAAATGGGTCCAAGAATGGATCCTTGGGGATCTCCCTGTGAGGGGAGCTGAGGAGCAAACAGATTGTCTGAGGTTTAAGGAGAAACTTCTGTCGGACAAAGAAGACCTGACCCAGTCCAGTACAGAGCCCTTAATACCACCTAGGTCCGGCTGGGAGATCGGAATATTGTGGTCAGCTGTATGAAAGGCAGCTGTCAGGTCTGAAAGCAGGAGAACAGCCGAGTCTCCAGAACCTGCAGCTAATAAAACCTCTTTAAAACCTTCTGAAGGTGCTGTGAACATCTGATGGAGGTGGATGTTCATCTGAAGGCTGAGGGATGAGGTCACAGGTTTCAGTCCTAGGAATGAAAAACTGCTGGAACAGCTTTCAGAAGTTCTCAAGGCGTGTAGATGGAGAGGTATACAGAGCAGAGGATTGTGGGAAATATTCACAGTACCAGGAAGAAATGAGTCGACCTCATAGCTCCACAGACTCTGGTGACCGAATGAGACTCCTGGAGTCTTTAGGTCAGCCTTCCTGAACCATCAGCTGGCAGAACTTTGGTTTGGGTCTCACCGTCCTACAAGGAGCAACAGCATCAAGAACCATTTGACATTTCAGATGGAACCTGGAGCTGATGTCCTCAGTATTAGAGAGGCGCCGTTGATGTGTGTGTTGGACCCGACACGGACTGAACAGAATCAAAGCAGTCTGAGAGATGAAGGTCTGGTGGGACAGGAAGTCATACTGTGACTGAATTCCAGCCTGAAGGTCCTTGTTGAACATCAGAGTTCTGTAAACAACTACACAGAACCGGGCTGACCCGACTCAAACATCAGAATTTCTAAGCTGTTTGCTAGCTTTGAGGCTCCATTGTTTCACCACTTTAAGCCCTGCTAACATGGAGCAGGAACACTGGATCACAGCCTGCAGAAACTGGCTGACACTACCATGCTGCTGGGAGTTCTGGTTCTGAGAGGTTCACCGGTTCATTCACACAGAACCAGAAGCTTTTTTACCACGGAAGCTCAGAGTGCAACAACAAACACAGTAATTCTAGATGAATAGCAGCACACAGGAGGTTCTGAGGTTTGGTCCCGTCACGGCTCATTAGAGCTGAGATGGAAACACTGGGCCCATCTGGGCCCGTCTCGGTTATGTTCTGATAGCAGTCATTGTTCAGCAGCTGCTCTCTGTGGTGTCAGGAGATGCTGCAGGGGCCCCCAGCATCACTGTCCCAGGAGGTGGCGCTGGTCCATAGATTGCTGTCTGTGTGAGCCCGGCTCCATCGGAGTCTCTATCAGAGGCTTGGCCCGGATCTGTCCGGGACTCGGACCTCTCTGTGACAGCTGGGTTTCTGCCTCCTCCTCACAGGGCTGCTCCTCAGAGAAACCTTCGGTCCGTGGGTCCAACACGTTCTCCTCTGGCCTTTAATCCAGTGTAACTAAAGTTCTGACCCAGCGCCAGGATCTGATCTGGAACCGGTGCTTTCTGTTTTCCGCACAGTTGGATCTGAGAAACTCTGACGTCAGGAGCCGGAGTCAGACCTTCAGAACATGAGCTCTTTGTTTTTACATGGTTCTGGTTCTGACTTTCTGTCTAATAGCTGAGATCCAAACACATCTGTCACAGTTACAGTTCAGGAAAGAGTTAGAGGAAACGGGTCCAAGATTCTTTCAGACTGCTCAGCCTCCAGGGAAAGTCCAGGTTCTGGTACCGCTCACTAATCCATCACAGTAATGGGACTGGTTTATTTTTGCCAGAATATTTCAGAGATTTTAACCATGAAATGACCGTGATGTCTGACCCAGACGAACATTATTCAATATGTTTTAGGTTCGAAGAAGAAAGACGGACCACACGGAACCATCTGAACGCTTCAACTGGGTCATTAGGAGCTAATTAATCTTTAATAAACTTTAGTCTAACATCATGTCTGAGACCGCTTTATTTAAATGGACCGGTCCACGGTCCAGCCTTGGTGTTCCTCCCTGTTGGGAGCAGAGCAGGCAGCAGCTCACCTGGGCACTGGACCTGCAAATGGCTGAGGTGGCAGAACCTCAGAACCCAAAACATGGACCATCAGTCGGTAAAACAGTTTTTACATGTCCAGAACACTTTGGAAGCAGACGTTTTTTCAGGTCTGAATTAGTATCATTCATTCATTCATCTATCTCCCCTCCACCAAGCAGAAGTGGACCTCAACCTTCTGATGCTTCCTCAGAAATCAGCCGGACTGAAGGAGACAGAACCTGAGTTATCTCTGACCCGATCGATGTTTAAGATCGATGAGAGAAAAGTCAATGTTTTGCTTTGAAAGTGGATGGATCAGTGAGTGTCCCTGTTTCTGTTTCAGGTCTTGTTTTGGAGAACATGAGGTAAGAACCAGAACCAGTCCTGCTTTACTCCTGTTGTCTCACTGAAGCAGAGTTCTGGTGAGTCCGACTCTGTTCTGGTTTGTAGATGAAGCCCTTCCTCCCTCTCCTCCTACCTGTCCATCATTCCCGCCGTCTGCTCTTTGTTTTCTCCTCCGTTCCAAATGTCAGCCGCTGTCAGCTTGTCCTCCACCTCCTCTATCTTCTCATCTGCTGTGACCTTCTCGTTTCATCTCCTTCCTTTGTATCAGGCTGCCGAAGCCCGCGTCTAGCGCTGTGTTTGTGTGTCTGCAGGTGAGCCCGGTGCCGTGTCATCGCCAGGGTCGCTTCTCCTGCAAACGGGCCTGCGGGCGGCCGCTGGCCTGCGGGAACCACAGCTGCAGCAGGGAGTGTCACCTGGTTACCAACGGCAACAAGGTGAGAGGGGTCTCAATGTGTGCGGGTGAGTCACAGCGAGCCCACGGTGGGCTGTTGTTAGTTAATCTGATCACCAAAGTTCCCTGAACGCCTCACAATAATCATCTGCTGTCGACCCGTCATCAGATCCGTTCTGTCCAGAACCATTAGTCCCACACAGATACTGTTTAAAGGTTCTTGGTGTTTGTCTTAAAGGTGAAGAACCTACTTGGCCTACAGCTCACCTGTCCAAGTCCAAGTTCATCTCAGAACAAAAATCTGTCGATATGGAAAACCCTGAGCTTTTGAAAAATGTCTCTTCCAACAATCGGGCCGTATAGGATCGGTTAGGTATGAGGATGTAGTCAAACAGAACCTAATGAACCCAGCTGAAGAGTTCTGGATTATTAAACAACTTCATGTGACCCAGCTCAGCATCCCAGGCATGTCTGACCCTGGATTACAAACCGAACCAACTCCTTCTCTAGCCAATGAAGTCTTGGTCTGTCTCCAGTGTGAGGTGTGTCCAGATGGCTGCTGCAAGCCCCGCCCCCCTGGTTGTCCACACCAGTGTCCCCGCCCCTGTCACCCTGGAGACTGCCCTCCCTGCAGCCAGATGATCCGCCAACGCTGCCACTGCAGGATCAGCACCCTGTATGTGGAGTGCAGGTTAGTATACGAGCACGTTTCCATGGCAACAGGCTCAGCTGAGCTTCATCGGCAGCATCGTTTCATGGTTGACGGATCTGAACTGATCGGTTGTCTCTGCAGGAAGTTAACGTCAGCTGATGAGCAGGCGAAGGTTCAGCTGAGCTCCTGCAACAACCAGTGTCCTAAAGAGGTACGCACTGAGCACGCACCAACCAAAGCTTCTGATTGGTTCATTATAAAGCCAGTTCCTGCTGCAGCTCCTCCATGTGCAGCCTTCAACTAATTCGTTTGATTTTCAGATACCAAAAGTGATTTATTTCAGTGGTTAAAAACCACTTCCTGAATGTGACGACATGTCGGATAGTCTTCAGGTTTTCCGTCCCTGTTTTGTCAGTGAAGGAAAGCTTGAAGATGATGAAATATGACATCTAAAAGCAAGCAGAGAACAGGATGTTTAGAAATGGTCAGAGAAGAAAGGCGCCACACTCCAGGAGAGGATTTCTGATCCAACAGACGTGTTTAAAGAGAGCCGCAGGTTTATTTTCTCTGCTTTCACTGGTTGCTTCATGTTTCCTTTGGAGAACCCACAGGCTGAACTGGGGTCTGTTCTCTGTCTGAAGGAAATGTGTTTGCTCTCCCTGTGTTTGTGTAGCTGAGCTGCGGCCATCGCTGTAAGCAGGTGTGTCATCCAGGCGTGTGTGAGGAGAAATGTCAGCAGAAGGTGAAGCTGCGATGTCCGTGCAAGAGGATCAAGAAGGTAAACACACCTAACATTCACCAGCTTCTGAGAACTGGAACCAGGACCAAAGATCCACTTAGCATATCATATCCTGATCATGCATCATGGTTGCTGGTCTGATGGTTGTAGATGCTGCTGGTGACCAACCCTGAGAGACCTTCCAGCAGAAAGCTGCTTGTGGCACTGGTTACAGTGTTAAATATTGAGACTGAGCTTCATCTGCCTGTATTACGAACAAATATGACAGAAGTATTCACACCCATCAACATTTTCACCTTTTATCAATTTCCAACAACTAGTCAGGGTTGAAAGGGAAGATAAATCCAGGACCGTCCTGGAAGAGAAGCTGCAGAAGACCTGAGACTGGTGGAGGTTCACCTTCCAGCAGGACATCAGTTCTTCTTTTAAAAAGTAGAGTTTCAGCTGGAAGAGAACCCTGCTAGCGCTGCAGCGGGGCGGTTCTACTAAGTATGGACCCCGGTGCTGAATCCATTTTAGATGTAAATCAATGTGAAATAGTTGGAGAAGTGTGAGAACTTTCATAAGTGAACAAATTATAAATAAGTCTGAAAATAAACATGACGGAAATGAACGGCTCCACCTGAGATGAACCTGGGCTGCTGTTCCTGGTCTGAAGAACATCAGAGCTTCATGGCTGGAACCAAACAGCATGATTTACTGCTGCAGTGTTGTTGTGATGCAGGAGGTGGCGTGTTCTCTGTCGGCTCAGACTGGACCTCAGTGTGACGACGTCTGCAGAGACCAGCAGAGGAAGGTCAGCCAGGTAGGCACTGGACACACACACACACACACACACACCTGTACACACTCTGACTGCTCTGTGTGTGTTTGTGTTTTAGATGAAGGAGGCGGAGCAAAAGGCAGCTCTGGAGGAGGAGCAGAAGAAGCTTCAGGTCAGTCTGCAGAAACATCTTCTGAAAGTTGTGAACAAACAGCAAGTTGAAGGAGGGAGATGTTCCCTGGTTCTGACCAGAGTCTGCAGAGCGTGGCCCCCCCGTCCGGACCGCTTTTAGACGCTGAAGACTTCATGCTCGTCTTTTATAAAGAGCTGCAGCTGATTTTATTGTTGTTACTGAGAATCTGGATAATTCGCAGACGTTCTGGAAGGTAATGAAACGTCTCCACGAGTCAAAGCTCTCAGGCTCTGCCTGCTTATGTTTTAGAGGTTCTGCTCCGGTCTCTGAGAGGATGGAGGTTTTAATTGTTTAACCATTGCTCTCTATGGGACTCTGTGGGAACCGATTCTGTTACCCCTGGTGCAGCTCATCCAGTGTTCTCTGATCATGTTACACCTTTCTCTGCTGCTGATGTTCATGATGCCCTCACAGCTTTAAACCACAGGAAAGCCCATTGAGCAGATCCTTTATTTTTAAAGCTGCCAGCTGTGTTTGCAGCAGATCTCCTGGGAATCCTTTCAAACCTTCCAGTAGAAGAACAGGAAACTCCGTCAGTTTGGAAATCGGACTGTTTTCTGTTGGGTCGGCAAACGTCCTTGAAGTTCTTGAGTCAGTTTTTATCTTTCAGTTCAATGGTATGAAGTTATCAGCCAGGCTTCAGAAGAAGGCAGTGGACCATAACAGCTTCGGTGAAGGTGGTTAACGGCGTTAATGTTGCTGCTCGACTCTTCTTCTAGACTGGTCTAAAGCGTCTGATCCTGGAGATCTTGAAAGTCAGGCTTCTGCATCCTGGTTTCTCGGTGCTTGCTGTTGATTGGTTCACAAACTAAAACAAACTGATGCAAATGAGCATTTCTTTGCAGATGACTCCGTTGTTTATCGCACTGGACCAGCTCCAGCTCAGAACATTGAGTTACTACAGACAGACGCTCCTTGCTTAGTGTGAAACTTGTTCTGAAGGTAGACGAGATGAACGCGCTCCAGTTCCAGGAGGCCACCAAAGACCCCTCGGTGCTCCCTTCTGGGGGAAATCAGACAGAGTTGGTTCACAGGAATGTCTGGATGGACGAGTCCCTCACTTTAACGTCGTCCATGGTTCCTGTGAAAAGTTGGGTTTTTATACAGCTGTTTTGTCTGTGTTGAACTCCAGAGATCTTTCTATGATTGACTCTGTCCTCTCTTCTGAGGTTCGTTACAGCACACCATAGTGAGTTAGTTAGGGTAGGACGGCCTGGTCTGGCCACCTGAAGAACAACCTTCATGTACAAGGCCATTCTTGGACCACTGCTGGCAAACATCTGGCTCTTAGTTTTCACTCATAATCTGCTGCTTCTCCATGGGACAGAAGGCTTTGTTCCCTCTGCTCCCTTCAGACTTTGTTACAGAAGACCTGGAAACAGATTTCATTCCACCCAAACCCTGTTTTAACTGTGCTACAATGATGGAGGTGTACTGGTTGTACTGGTTGCTGCTTCTTGGCCAGGACTTCCCTGACCGACCTTCATTCTCGTTACATTAAGAAAGTTCATGTTTCCTCGTCTCACCACAGAAATCTATATGCAGGTTTAGGTAACGGTGCTGCTAGAGCTTCTTGTTTAAGAAGAGCTTCTTCAGGTTTAATTTGGACTTTTTTTAAATTCAGATGAATCTGTTCTATAACCAGCTGCTGTGTTCAGATCTGCAACATCTCAGCGATCACAGCTTGGAGGTCCAGAGCCTCGGTAACCTGCTGTCTGTCTGCCCTCAGGAGGAGCTGGAGGCCTTCGAGAAGCGCCAGCAGAGAGGAGGTCGGAGGGCGAAGAGGAGGGGGAGGAGAGAGGAGGCGGATGATGAGCAGGAGAGGGCGAGGCGGTGGTGGAGGAGGTGCACCACCTTCATCCTGGTTCCACTGGGTGGTGCTCTGCTGTCTGCTGGTGCCTACTACCTTCTGAGCACGCCCTGAAGGTCCTCAGGTTAACTGGAAGCTTTGATGCTGCTGTGGTTCAGCTGTCAGCCCATCGGTTTACTTTAACTAGTCCGTTTCTCTCTAACAGAAGAAACAGCAACGATTCCCTGTTTTCTGCCTTGTTTTATATAAAATGTTCTGATTAGAGGAGGTTCTGGGCCTTTGGTGCAGAACCCATTAGTTTATCATCTCAGCTGATCCTTTTATTTCCTACGTAATCGGTTGATGTGTGAAATGCATCAAGTTTGGAACGTATTCAGTTATTCTAAAGAAAAGATCTTCTGATATTCTAGAGATGGTAAAAAAGTCACTTTTGTTTAGAAACTTGAGTCCAACGGACCAATCAGAGGCTGATGTTTCTGTCGTTGCTGATGTTTTTTCTTTCCTGTCTTCAAACATTTGAAAAATAAATCTTAAAGCTTTGACCCTTTGACCTCAGTGCTGTGATGATCCCATCTGACCTGAACATTTATTTTTCACACAGTGACCCGAGTAAAGTTTCATCATCTGGTTGACTAACAGCTGTTGGCCAACAGAGGGCGACTGTGAGCAGAGGAACACACAAGAAAACAGTTTCTCGCTCATGGTTTCTATAAATGAAAGTTTATTCAATCGGACTCCAGATTCTGAAGAATTTTCTCATTTCAGAAGGTCCATGGAAGCAGAAGTCCCTGTAATCATCTGTATGAATAAATTTACACATGAAAACTAATAAATCTTCGATGTTTATGAGAAAATCCAAAGTGAGATTTTAAATGTTCTAGAGAAAATGCAGAATTTTCCTGGTTCTGCTCCAAACTCCAAGCAGCCTCCTGGGAATGTGATGCATTATGTAAGCAGTCACACAATGTTTGATCGTTTATGAAGATACCCAAACCCAGTTCCTCCGGTCCTCTGTGGCTTCATCAGGTTATGTTCAGGTTTCATGCATGAAAATCTCCAGATAAGAACGTCTCAGCGCAGAGACACCGGGCCGGACTGATCCGAACATCTGAGATGACTGAGGAGGTAGTGAAACCTCCTCACAGCTGGTTATTGATTCTTGATTCTGTGGTTGGGTCGACCGGAACGTGTGGATCATAGCTCTGATTGTGAAGGTTGGAAGAACCCGACCTGGACTTGAAAAATGCATTCCAGGCACAGAATTCAGCTGTTTATCAGAACCTTAATTCTTTATTTCTCGGTGTGGTCCACTTTCTACCAAGACACGTCTACAGTGACTTTAATGTGCAGCATAATTCCTGGTACCAGCTTAACCGACACACAGAACCCGGCTGCTTCCGACAGAACCACTAACATTAGATGAACCATTAACTATTTCCAAACCTGTTGGACATCAGGAAAGGTTCAGAGTGGACTGCGTGGGCAGAGAAGAAGATCCGGTTCTAAGCATTAGAATTAAAACATCCGAGTTTAAACACAGACTGGTTCTAAAAAGACCCGAAGCAAGAACTAGATTCAACCTTGATTATCTTAGTCCAGATCCCAAACCAGATGTCACTCCTCATGTGAATCCTGACTTAGTTCTAGATCTAAATCCAGAACTAAACACAGAACAGACCACAGACACACTTCAGCCAGAATGGACCTCAGACTCTAATTCAGAACTGAATTCCAGAACTGAATCCAGGTCTGTTCTACATGAGAGTCAAGGTTTTAAGCCAGACCTGATTTAAGATCCATGTTCTAATCCAAACCCAGAGTCATGGAGTGAATCCAGATTTGGTTGTAAACTGCAGGCCTCAATCTAGATCCGAGTTCAGAGCCAGTTCTAGTCTAGGGAGGCAGTTCTAAATCCAGACCCAGATGTACTGATGAAAGTGGAATTTTTCTGCAGACCCAACTCAGTCCTTAACCTGGATCTGAGCACAGACTTAATTCCAGATCTGGATCTTTAATCCTTAACAGAGTCTGAACAGAACCCAAAGCTTATCTCTGCATCAATGTGAGTACACAATCTAGACCAGAGTTCAGAACTGAGTCCAGATATGAATCCAGAGTTGAAGAAGTATGATTCTAGAGTACAGTCCATATGTGAACCCAGCCGGACCTAGGTAAAAATGTGGATCCATTCATCCACAGTTTAATCAAGATACAGTCAAATCCTGAACCCAGTACTGAGTATAGGCCTCCATCCAGACCTGATTCCAGATCTGAACAGAGTCCAGTCCAAAACCTGCAGTCTCCGTCTAAATGTGAATCTGGAGCCTAGTTTAAACTTTGTTCCAGATTTCAGACCATAAGAACCTCTAATCTCTGACAGCTCTTCAGGTCCTTGCGTAGCGGGTCGGGTCATGTGTCAAAGGCACGAGGCTGGAGCCCCCGCTCTGTGTTTAATCTCCTCACGTGTGGACTACCTGGAGTGTGTGTGTGTGTGTGTGTGTGTGTGTGTGTGTGAGAGAGGGGGCGGAGCCAGCCCAGCTCCAGCTCTGGTAGTTATCACAGCAGCTCCCAGGCAGCACCAGAGCGATGGTCTCAGGCTCGGCAGCAGCAGCAGCAGCAGCTCATGTCTGCTCGGAGGGAGACCTTCCCAGGTGTCACCTTCAGCGGAGCGCCGGCTGCAGCGGTGAGTCCTCTCTCTCTCTCTCTCTCTGTCTGCTGGTGTCTCTCTACCTCCTGCTGTCCTCTCTGTGTCTCCTTGTGTCTGTCCTCTGTCTCTGTCCTCAGTTGTCTCTGTTCCAGCATCACAGCAGCTTCATTTTCTAACAGCTTCCCACAGTTTAAACCAAATGTTCTGTTTCCTTTCATTGTTCAGACTTTTTTACCAAAAAGTCTTTAACTGTTCTAACATTTATCTAAATCAGTTCCAGCTTTAATCTGGGCTCTGCTGATTATTTCCTGCTGCTCTTTGCTTCAAACTATTTCCTTTAAAAAAGTAAATCTGGCAGTTTAGTTGTAATCTTTGCTCTGCCAGCTGTTTGCGTGGGAAGGATTTTAATAATCTGGGTTTTTATTTTGTACCATAGTACCATCAGGGTAAATGTAACGGTGGTGATCAGCTGTCACTCTGATTTCCTCATTTCTAGTTTGTTTCTCTTCTCTCACTGCAGCTCAGTCTGCAACCTGCTGACAGATCAGCCACAAAAATTACAAATTTGTCCAGAAAAACTCTTCTTCTCCTTTAGGCAGGTGGTTCTGTTAGATTTTAAACTTTTTATTAATTAAATAACTAATAATGTGAATTTGTAACTATAGGTTCAGGTTCTAGCACCAAAAACCCTGAGATGATTTTTCTCCATGACTCCATAGTGAAATAAAAAGCCATAAATACAGTTTTAATATGGTGTAAAATTGGAATGATAACTACGTCTGCCTTCCCCTTTATCAATTAAAGACAATTAAAGTGCTGCCCAAAACCATAGATGTAAAAAATCATGTTTCATATTTGTAAACAGATTTATGTAATAAGTTGATGTAAAATAAACAGCAGCAGGCTTGGTACCGGTCCACCTGGAAGGTTCTGCAGACCAGCTGCTCCCCAAATTAAATCAGATCTAAGAAATATCTGGTATATCTAATATTTTCAAATGATGGTTTGATCTGTTGAAGAAATCAGTCTCACAGTAAAACATGATTAGTTATGTGTTTAAACTACTAACTAGCTAGCTGGATTCTAAGTAAAGCTTTATGTGACAGCGGGAGCAATAAAGTCAACCAGTAATAAATCAACCAGTGAGTTTTATTGCCCTCAGGGGGATTGGGGGGATCGGGTGGAGGAGGTGGCTTTAATGAAGGGGGGTATCTTCTTGTCATCATTTCACTGCAAAAATAACTTCAACGGAAACTCTGAGAGGGCCAAGAGCCCCCCCCCCCCAGTCTATATAAAGAGACAGTGTGTGTGTGTGTGGGGGGGTAATTAAAGGGCAACAAACCAGCATGCTTCCCCCCATCATGTCCTGACAACGACCTTAATCAAGTGGTCTTATCGGGTTTAACGTCCCCCCAGAATCCTAATCGAGGACCTGAGGCCAGGATGGACAAGGAGGCGTGTCCTAAAAAGCTGGGATCTACCAATCACCTGCGGCTGCTCCTCTACATCCTGATCGCCACCGTGAGCCTTCTGGGGGCGCTGTTGCTTATCCTGACCTTCACGGGTAAGGAAACACACATTAGGACATTGTAAGACCAACCATGACCCTTACGCCAACCTTTTCCTAAGCTTCACTCACACCTCCGGCCACATCTTTACCATCACCCTTCCATCACCCCTCCATCACCCTCTCCATCATTCCCCCTCCATCACCCTCTCCACCCCACCCCCGCCCCTCCCCCCCATTCCACCCCCCTCCATCACCCTTCCATCACCCTTCTATCACCCCTCCATCATCCCTACATCACATCTCCATCACCTCTCCATCGCCCCTCCATCATGTCTCCATCACCCCTCCATCACATCTTCGTCACCCTTCCATCACCCCTCCATCACCCCTCCATCACGTCTCCATCACCCTTCCATCACCCTTCCATCACTCCTCCATCACATCTCCATCACCCTCCATCACCCCACCATTGTCCCTCCATCACCCCTCCATCATCCCTCCATCCCATCTCCATCACCCCACCATTGTCCCTCCATCACCCCACCATTGTCCCTCCATCACCCTTCCATCACCCCTCCATCATCCCTCCATCCCATACCACAAAAATCTCCCCCATCCCCCCACCATCTCCATCACCCCTCCATCACCCCTCCATCACCCCTCCATCATCCCTCCATCCCATCTCCATCATCCCTCCATCACATCTCCATTGTCCCTCCATCACCCTCCATCACGTCTCCATCACCCTTCCATCACCCCTCCATCACCCCTCCATCATCCCTCCATCACCTCTCCATCGCCCCTCCATCACGTCTCCATCACCCTTCCATCACGTCTCCATCACCCTTCCATCACCCTTCCATCACCCCTCCATCACATCTCCATCACCTCTCCATCGCCCCTCCATCACCCTTCCATCACCCCTCCATCATCCCTCCATCCCATCTCCATCACCCCTCCATCCCATCTCCATCACCCCTCCATCACCCCTCCGTCACCCCTCCATCACCCCTCCGTCACCCCTCCATCATCCCTCCATCACATCTCCGTCACCCATCCTGTTTTTAACCGGTACGGGGAAAGAAAGGACCTGATGGAGGACAGCGTGTAGGAGGAAGGATGACACACATGTGGTATTGATTAAACCATGGATGCTTTTGTTTCTCTGTGCGTGTGCTTCATCTGGTCGCCATGACAGCAGGGAGTCCCTCAGCCAATCAGAAACAGGCTCAGGCGTTCAGACTGAAAGAATTTCAAAATATTTATTCATTTAGTAAAGGACACGTTTGTTTCGTTCATCAGTTTCTCTGTTCCTCCACTCAATTTCTTCTCCTGTCGTTTCATTTTCTCTTCCCTTGCTTTTTGATCTCATAAATTTTTCTTCTTCTGCATGTTTTCAGTGAAGCTCTCTAATCTTCGCCCTCCTCAGCAGCTGCTTTCTGTTGCCTCCTCCTCCTCTCATTACGAACTCCCCCTCATCGTGTCTCACCATTAAACACTTAATGGTCTGTAAAATCTCTCCCACCTCTTTGTTTCTGTTCGCCGGCGGCCTCCACAGTCAGCAACAGCAGGAAACAGCAGCTCTTATTTTAACTCTAGTTGCCATAGATCCTCAGCAAATGTTCCTTTTTGATCGCAGTTAAAATGGTCACTATTCTCCACAGGAACATCACGATCCACACTGCTTGGTTCCTACCACACGTAGCACTGAATCTCTGATGCTTTACATAATGTCTCTATAGATAAATGATATTCAGTGTCCATATTTCTATATTTTTTAACATTTCACAAGGAAGCACCACTGGCTGCAGACTGAGAAAACTTCCTGACTCTGCAGGCTGGATCATGGGTGGCCATTGGAGGTAAACCATGAACTGACCCTTGCTAGGTTTCCCCAGTAGCTCCATGTGAACTGGACCTTGAAACTGCAGCACAGCAGAACTTGAACGTTCTCAGTTTGTTGAGTTTTGTGGCACCGGATGAATTGTTGAAGGATGCAGTTTAATTATTCTCTCCATTCTTACGCAGACGTTGAAGTTTTAAATGTCCACATTGGAAACGTTAACAGGAAGTGGGAATTCCAGCTGTGTGGACCAACAGCCCTGAAGTCCAAACCTGACGTGAAAGCTTCAGAAATAAATGAGAACATGTTTCGTGTATCATTAAAACCGTCTGACAGGGCTGTAGAACCTCCTTCACTGAACATGTTAATGCAGCTTTTAAAAGCACTAAATACAGAGTTACTTTCACCGCTTTGCATATCGAGTTCTACTGGGTTTGGACTTGTTCTTAGAAGTGGCTGAATTGGGCTCTATTAGCACAGCATCACTGGTAATAATTGGTATTAATTGGTACCACTAGAGGCAGCTCGGTGGTGTTTGGACCACAGCTTGAACACCACAGGTAACCCCTCAGCTAAATAACCATTATATGCTGACCACTAGATAAAAAGCAAAGTAAGCCGAGAACCCTGGAAATTAGCATCTCTGCTTTAAAGGGAAACCAGTGGAAAGTGATGCGCTGCATAGAACCTTTCCAGAACCTTGTAGGGAACTCTGTTAACAGTGTTAGTGAGTGTAAACTTGGGCACAATTATAAAACCTAACAAATTAACTCAAGTGTTCAGAAACTTCGACTTAGTTACTGTAGGAAAGAAGAACCATCTCCCAGCATACGACCCGGTCCAATTTACCATGAAGATGTCCGAGCTCACGGTCCTGAGGCATCCCAGTGGATGTTAGATCTGGACACCGGTTCCACACATGTCCATTTCAGAGAGAGCTCATTCAAATTAATGTTCTGGTGTTCTGTTCTGACCCAATGGTTCTGCAGGTACCATCAACAATCCATACATGGTTTCTTGGTCTGGTAGAAGATCAAATTTACCCACTTTGGATGCTGCAGCCACTCTGATGTGAGGGCTGGAGATGATCTGTCATCTGTTGCTGACTCATTTATTCTCACATTCGGACCAAAACACCAGATCCGTGTGCTACGCTGACTTTCACAGAGCTGCTTCACCATGGCAACTAAGGTCCCACTTAGAGTGCGGTTGAAGACTTTCAGCTCCAGCTTCATGCTGGAAGGTTTTTTTGTGTTTTAGAGCCCAGAGAAGCTCCAGAGAAACACTCTGATCTGCAAACAGCTCTGGTATTTAATGAGTGTGTTAGTTCTGGTACCAAGAACAGAGGAGTTCTGGTTGGAGGATCACAGTTTGATGCGTTTCTGGAGCAACATCTGGATTTATTGTCGTTGAAGAACCTCACTAATGTTTGCATTTTGTCCTTAGGAATATTTGGGAGCAACCTCCTGGACTCCAGGCCGCTCCCCTCCCCAGAGCCTATTGCTGACAACAACCATGGTCACCATAGCAACAGCACAAACAGCCCTTCCTTCTCTTCTTCCAAGTTTGAGGCTGAAAACGTCACGTCTTCTGTGCGGAACCAGGTCAGAGGGGTCACCTACCACAGCCAAAGCACACTGGCCTTCACTGAAGGTCCTCCAGCATCCTCTTCCTCTCAGGCTTTGCCTACCCAGCTACCCACGAAGCTTCCTGATTGGCTGGCCTCAGTGACATCACTGAGCACCTCCTGGCCGATGAGAAGCACCACCTCAGCACCTGACACAGGTAACCCCATGGAAGTACATCTACAGGTTTGTGTTATGAAGAGCTGCAAGAGAACAACAAGTCCCACAATCCTTCAGCCTGTCTCTGTTTTTGTTGTCTTGTCCTTTCCTGCCACGCTGAATCCCATTAAAGCAGTGTGGATGATCCAATAAGAGCGGGTGTGACAGACGGATTCTGAGCTGAATTCTGATCCGCTGTCCTCTGCTGACACCGTCTGTCTGTGGACACGCACGTGTCTCTGTTTGGATGCTGATTTATGAGGAGGTGGAGCAGCAGGGTTAGAACCTGGTTTTGGTGGAAATGGGTCGGGGGGTGAGGTTAATGAGCAGAAAATGGAACAAAGTGTAGGTCTGATGAATCATTGATTCATTTTGTGCTTTAAGATTCCTCTCGTCTCTGTCTCTCTGTCTCTGGTCCTCTGCTGTCCTCCTGTGTCTCGCTCTTTGTATTAATGGGACGTTGAGGTGAATGCTGATGAGCCCCGCTGTGTCCTGTGTTCTGATTGGATGCTGAGAGGTCATCAGACTAAGTGGCTGTTTAACCTGCAGTCCTACGGTAATTTAACTGAGGTTTGGGTTCAGTGTCTCTGCCAGCACTGAGCTTCAGGCAGACTTAATGATCTTCTGATGCTGCAGAACGGAGATAGAAACTGAGCTTCAGGCAGCAGGAAGGGAGCTGGAAAAGTCTGTTTATTAAAGGATTCAGCAGTTTGGGTCAGAACCAACAAAACCTGGGCTGAAAAATGTTTTGGAGTTAAATGTTCAGCTTCAGTACTTAGACACATGAATGAAACCGGGCTGGAGCAGAACCTTCCTCCAGAAGATCTGATCCAGAGTAGAGGTAGGTCTACCATGTGTCTGTGATTCCTGGTGCTAATGGGAAGTAAAATGAGCTGCTTTTCCTACAACTGAAGACGACGTAGATCAGAGAGTAATTAGCTGCTGCAGTGACTGTTTAGATGCATCTTCAGCAGAATCTTCAGCCGTGTTATTTTGGCTGCTGACCTGTACCTGGATCTGAGAGAAGGTGGAGGAGGAGACAACTCATGAAGCTGAGCTTTCACTGTGAAATAAATCACGGATTCACTGATTGACGTCAGGATGAGCTGCGCTCGCTTCAAGCTCATCATCCTCCAGTTCAAAGCTCTCCACTAGTGAGCTCCACCCATAAAAGCACAGCACTGCCAGCAGGACCTTACTCTCGTGTTCTGGTTCCTGTTCCTGCAGGTTGGTGTCAGCTGATCGTGGAGCCTCAGTGCCACATGTTGCCCTACAATCAGACGTGGCTGTCCTCCTCCGTCGCCGTGGTGAAGAGCTCAGAGGTCGACATGTTGCTAAGGTAACGGTTTCCACCGACAGACATGGCTTCATGAAATAAGAACATCTGGAGAAGATGCTTCAGGTAACAATGTTCTCTGTTGGAGCTGAACTGACTGGAAGTAAGATGTTCCTCAGAAGATCCTTTGGTTCTGCTCTTTATTGTAATGTTAATCATTGGTTCAGCTGTCTGCAGAAAGCTTCTGATGGATCTGAAACATCTCCCTTTACACGCATTAGATCTTTTTGAGGACTGAACCAAAGAGGTTCCCTGTTCTAAGATATTCCATGTCTGTCAGGTTTAGCCCAGATTTGAAGAACTTTATCTCTACGACATCTTCAGCCCAACTCTCCTAAATACCTTAGGTCGTTAAATATATCTGCACCTTTCCTGAATACTGTTTCCATCCATCCACCTGTCCTTCCATCTTTAGTTGTCCTCCAGTTGTCCAAGGTCAAGTTTCCATTAGGTTTTGGAAAGAACAGGTCCAGGATAGAAACCCAAACTACCCCAGGGTATCCTCCACATGTTCTGAAGAACATCCAGAGAAAGGTATCCAGTGGGTATCCTGATGAGATGAACCACCTCCTTCCTGCTCTGATCCAGCTCCCCCACCCATCTCTGAAGCAGATCTGTTCTGATCTTCTCTCCCAGCCTCCCTACAGAGTAAGCTCATGTGAGCCGCTTGTATCCAGGATCTCAGTCATCTGGGTTTGGTCCATTACCTAGAGCTGAGGATGGAATGTAGACGGACCAGTAAATCAAAAGTTTCTCCTTCCTGCTGAGCTTCTTCCTCGTTACTGTAGACAAAGTCCAGATCTATCTACCTCATTCTCATGCAGCCTTCACTCAGGAACAACACACCAGGATCTCAGAACTGTTGAAACCAAACTCACCTCCAACTGGGAGGAGATCTTTTTGTTAAATCTAGTTTTTAGCCCAAAGTTGCTGTTTAAAGCTGATTAATTGACCCCATATCAGCCGTTCTCAGTCTTCATAAAGTCTTATTGAATGTGCTGTTGGTCAACATGTGAACCTGGTCTGGTTTCTTCTCAGATGTGACATTTAAATAACCTGTGTCAGAGTGTCGGTCATTAAGGCAGCTCTGGTAGATTTGGATCTGAACTGTGATGTTTTGTGCTGCAGGTTCTTCAGCTACCTCAGCAGACTGTCCTGCTACAGACACATCATGCTGTTTGGCTGCTCGCTGGCGCTGCCCGAGTGTTTGGAGGCTGACGGGACAAACAGCAGGTAGCAACACCAGCATCATGTCCTGTTGCTCCAAACTGACCTGGTTCACTGGACAGTTTTCTGTGATTCAGAACTGTTCCATACACACAGGCTGTTTTTATCCTTTTCTAATAGCGACCCGCTAATGTTTTCCCTAAGAATCCTGGGATTTGTAGTGTATCTACTGTCAGTCCCCCAGCATGTAAGGAAGTTCTCGCCTGCAGCTAAATAACGCCCACTAATATGCGTGTGTTCCCCCACATGAAGCTCAGCTGTTCTGACAGTAAATGATACGGCAGCTGGGACTGTAAGACCAAGAATAACTCGCTCACACCATCTGAAATTACAACACACACATATACACACCTTCAGTAACAGCAGCTTCAACTCTGTGTGATCTCTGACCTCATACAGGGCGGCTGTGGGAATCTGGGTTCCACTGTTGCCCAGAGAATGTGATTCTAAGTGAGCTGGAAGGTTCTGACAGGGAGTCCCAGTCCATATACTGGCATAGATGTGAAATCAAATAAATTATATATTTAAAAAGCAATGATTGATCTATAAACTATCCAGACTGAGCCCAAAGAAGAGACAAAGATATAAGCAACAATGAAGAAGTATTGCTGATACTGATGGGTCTACCAGTTTAATTGTCCTCATTACCATGACGAATATCAGAAAAAGCTGTTAGATGCTGTTGACAGATCCTCAAATAAAGTGTCTGATGGTCTCCAGGTTGAGGTGGTGCTTTATTTCTGAGTTGTGGAGAGATTAGCAAAGGCCCTTCCTTGTGGGGGGGTACAGTTGTGGTCCAATGTTAAGATCTGGTCGTATAATTTTCAGGTTATTGTGAATTTTCTCAGTTCCACACAGGATCAAAATTAAACAAGCGCCTCAAACACTAACTTTTTGCAGCCATCAACCAGCGTCTGTCCTTCTGACTGAATATTTTACCTCTCTCCTGGGCAGAGTGGGCAGAGTTCATCTAAACGGGTTAGTTTCCTGACACACACCTTCCTTTTAAGCACAGTACAAACTTTTCTACCAGTGGAGGTCTTTGGTAACCCAATCCCTGATGCATCATGCTAGTCTCTTTATCCATTCCAAAGCCAGTTCGGATCTATGTTTGCGGTCTTTGCCCTGGTAGAACACCCACAAGTGACCAAGGCCTTGTCCCAGTACCTATACTACACCCTACTACTCTCTGTGAAGTGTGTACTTTGTAAAAGTGCTCAAATGGGTTGAAGTGCGCAGGTTACGTCATCGACTTGCACCTCAGCACCGTAACTGCGACATCAAAAATGGCAGGACCCATTGCTGTTTTTGTTGGCTTGCTGCTGCAAAATATTTTAAAACTGCAACAATCAATTGTTTTGAGGAGAAGATATCGCAGGAATCGAAGGAGGCGTATACACCAGACTCGCCGCAGCAGAAGTGTTTGTTTATAACATAGTTTCAATGTTATGGGCTACTGACTGCCCGGAATCACCCTGAAGGCGTCTTACAATGTTGACCCCGGAAAACCAGTAACAAAAATATATGGTCGGCTTTCTGTCTAAAGTTTAGTTCTTATTATTCTGATTTGATGGCTGATTGCATTGATGGTTGTAATTGGTTTTTGCTCAGAATGTCACATGTAGCAATGAATTTTGGGTAATATACTTTGGCGAAGTCCAGACAAAACTGCCTCACATCATGATGTTACCACCCCCATGCTTCACTGTTTATAGTGTTTTTTGGTGATTTCTCCAGACATACTTCCTGTGATGTGGCCAAACAACTATTTGTCTCCTTTGTCTGAATGGCGTTTCTCTAGAGGTCATTTGGGTCATCCACGGAGTCTGCCGCAAGGTTTCATTGAACTTAAATGTTTCCATTTTGGAGCAGGGACTTCTTTCTAGGTCAGCACCATCTAGGCCAATGGCGGTTTGAAGTGACCTCACTGAGGACAGATACTTTGCTGTTGCAGCAACTTCCTGTTAGTGGCAGGCTTTTGTCTTGGGATGTACAGATGAATCTGGACTTGTGGACAAATGTCTCCAAAATAACGTTTCCTACTTGTATAAGTGTACAGTTTCCCTCCTTTAATCTGGACTTAGTCACCTGGACTTCCCCATAGTTCGAAGTATCGGTCAAGCAAGTCTTTTTTACCACCAAAATTGGGGCTGCACGGTGGCACAGTTGATAGCACTGTTGCCTTGCAGCAAGAAGGTCCTTGGTTCGACTCCCAGCTAGGGGTCTTTCTGCATGGAGTTTGCATGTTCTCCCCGTGCATGCGTTGGTTCTCTCCGGGTACTCCGGCTTCCTCCCACAGTCCAAAGACATGACTGTTAGGTTAATTGGTCACTCTAAATTGCCCTTAGATGTTGCCCTGCGATCGATTGGCAACATGTCCAGGGTGTACCCCGCCTCTCACCCATAGACTGCTGGAGATAGGCACCAGCTCCCCCATGACCCACTGTGGAATAAGCGGTATAGAAGATGAACGAATGAGTGAATTAGCAAGATGGTCGTTGTATTATGTGACGATGTTTAGATTTCACAATAGCAAAAGCTCATCAGGTTTTTTGGTACAGAACATGCTGCAGTAAAAATGAGAGCATCATCAGCGTAAGACCATATCTTAAATTGAATTAGTCACTGTTTAATTTAGAGGTTAAAATGGGCCTAAAATCGACTATGTGGATCGCCTGAGGTCGGTTTATAGTTTCCTACAGATTCTGTTCCTGATCTATCCCCTCGCTGTGTGCCTGTCCTGCAGGAGGGTTGTGCTGCCCTGTGCTTCGTTCTGTGAGGCGGCGAGGGAAGGCTGCGAGCCCGTCCTGCAGATGTTTAACGCCTCCTGGCCCGACTTCCTGCGATGCTCACAGTTTAGCAAAAACACCTCGCCTTTATCTACGCCCTCGTCACCTTCATCACCATCATCACTGTCATCATCATCGCCCCTGGCAACCACAGCCCTCACGCCTCCTGCGTGTTTCACCCCACGTCAGATCAAAGGGAAACCCTGTGAGTGGCAAACATACACACACACCTGCTGCTGTTGCTAGGAAATTGATCACATGTTACGATGACTTCATGACATCACTCCTTTGGCTGTTCTCTGATTGGCCGGCAGCTGTGTGCGGTGGGAAGGACAACTTCCTGTGTGCGACAGGGATTTGTATCCCTCAGAAACTGGTGTGCAATGGCTACAACGACTGTGACGACTGGAGCGATGAGACACACTGTGGTGAGCTCACACACACACACACACACACACACACACACACTCGCTGTATTGTTATCTGTATAAATACCAAGGGAAGATTTCAGCCTGTCGTCATGGTGATGCGTTTGCCGGTGATTGATTGGCTGACAGCAGGGTGGAACCTCCTGAACTCTGCATGTGTGTGACATCAGTCTGGTGTCATGGGAACACACAGAGAATATGTTGTGATTGCTGCAATGTTTGAATGTCTGCTCAGGCCTCTTCCTGACCTCAACCTTACAGCTGCAGGAATTTACTGGTTGTTTGAAAGTCATCACAACAGGATCTGAAAAGAGACTAAAGACTGAATAGAGCAGAACCAGGGGGAGCAGGTCCGAGGGTTGACTAGAGCGAAGGTTTAAAAATAAACAGAGAATGTTTCTCTATGAGGCAGTGAAGTTAGGAGAGAGGATTCAGATCATGAAAATCATCACTGAGACCCAATTCAAAAATAAAAAGGTATTATTGGGACATTAAAGGGGACATATGATGCTTTTACCTCCTTCCTTTTCACCCTGAAATCATCCAGTTGTGGTCTATTAAAGTCTGCAACGCTTTGACCTGAACTCCTTGTTCTTCTAGCTCCTCAGGCTCCTCTTTGAGCTGTTCTGAGGTGCGTCTGAAACTAGTTTTGGTGCCGTCTCTTTAAATGCTACTGAGGCACTTCACACCCCGCCCCTACGGGTCAAAGTGCGCTCTACTTTAACCCGTTTGGATGTTTTTGTAGTTCAATAAAAATTTTGTAGCGCCACAGAAACAAGACAAAAACGGCTAAAACCATGAAAACTGATTATGTAATAATATTAAAACAGTGCGGTTCTGTCCTCAGGGAGCTAAAAGCAGCACACAGCGCTAACATCAGCTGAAGACCCGGTTCTACTGCTATCAGAACAATGGCCAGGAATAAATTCATGTCTAAAATAAAATGTATCATCATTTTAGGTTCACGCAGACAAACAGGAAGTTCCCCACTAATGTGGGAACATTACCATGAAAATAAAATTTAACCAGGAACTTTGAAGAGGTTCTGATGCTGGGGGATGGTGAAATGAATTGTTGGTAAAATACACCCAACAACCGAACTGAACTTATCCTCTTGCAGCGTAGACATAAATGGAAATTGATCAGCCGGAAGTCCATGACCTTGTTTAGCTGTTCAGCAGCAAATACTGTGATGAAACAGTTGGAAAAAGTAACAGATGATAGAGAAAATGAACCATCAGAATATAAAGATATCTCTGCAGCACCAGGAGAGACTAAATTCAACTTCTCTGCACTTCTACAGACTCCAAGTACACAACAAAATGGATTTAACTGCTACAAAAGTGGATTTTGCATAATGTGTCGCCTTTAATAGAGGTGTTGGGAATAGATAATATGAATCAAACAATGTGGGGAAACAGGAATGGCATAAAATACAGAAAATAACTGATGAAGAAGTGAGGATGATGAGAGCTCTCTCTCTGTTGCAGAATGTCCTGATGAAGAGTTTCGGTGTAACACCGGCCGCTGTCTGTCTCCTGCTCTGGTCTGTGATGGTTACGATGACTGTGGAGATCTGAGCGATGAACTCAACTGTGGTGAGAAAACACAGACCTGTCCGCCTGAAACTCCTTCCATATCCACCTGGAGCTCTGCAGACTGCACTCACCCTGGATATACTCCTACAGTACAAACCCAGAGCAGTCAATGGTGATGTAGAAAACATACTGACACCTAGAGGTCAGGTTGGGAATAGCAGCGATCTGAAGAGGAATAAAACAAGCTATAACATCTGATATTCAGCTGAGAAAATCCACGTCTGTGTTTTAGTCCATGTATACACTATGATGTCACCATAATTGTTCCCTCTCCTGCTTTGACCTGCAGTTGACCTTAAGTGAGGTCCCATTCCTAATCCGTAAATTCAGTGTGACGTTGGTCCACCCTTTGCTGCTATAACGGCTTCAGCTCTTCTGGGAAGGCTGTCTACAAGGTTTAGCTTCATCAGAACTTTGGACCATTCTTCCAGAAGCACATTTATGAGGTCAGACACTGATGTTTGAGCAGAAGGCCTGGCTCTCAGTCTCCACTCTAATTCATCCTAAAGTGGTTCTATTGGGTCGAGGTCAGGACTCTGACCGGCCAGTCGAGCTCATCCACACCAGACTCTCATCCATGTCTTCATGGACTTTGCTTCTTGCTCTGGTTCACAGTCATGTTGGAAGAGGAGGCGGTCATCTCCAAACTGCTCCACAAAGTTGGGAGCATGGAGTTGTGTCTTGGTCTGCTGAAGCATTCAGAGTTCCTTTCACTTAGAGGCCAAACCCAGCTCCTGACAACCAAACTTTACACTTGGAACAATACAGTCAGACAAGAACTGTTCTCATGGCAACCGCCAAACCCAGACTCATCCATCAGATTACCAGATGGAGAAGAATCACTCTTTGTCTCTCCAGAGAACGCTCCTCCAGTGCTCTAGAGTCCAGTGGCGGCTTGCTTTGCTCCACTGCATCCGAGGCTTTGCACTTGGTGATGAAGGCTTGGATGCAGCAGCTCAGCCATGGAAACTCCTTCCATGAAGCTCTCTATGCACTGTTCTTGAGCTAATCTGAAGGCCACGGGAAGTTTGGAGGTCTGTAGTGATCGACTGCAGAAAGTCTGTGACCTCTGTGCCCTATAGGCCTCAGCGTCTGCTGCCCCGCTCCATCAGGTTACGTAGACTACCACTTAGTGGATGAGTTGCTGTCGTTCCCAATCGCTTCAACCTTCTAATTCAGTTTCAATTCAATTCAATTCAATTCAGTTTATTTATATAGCGCCAATTCACAACACATGTCGTCTCAAGGCACTTCACAAAAGTCAGGTACATACAGTCCAATTAATCTTAATCATTGAACAGTGCAGCCAGATTCAGTTATTTATTCAAATTGGATAAAAAGTTTGTCTATCTAAGGAAACCCAGCAGATTGCATCCAGTCAGTGACTTGCAGCATTCACTCCTCCTGGATGAACATGTAGAGACAGTGGACAGTCACTGGCGTTGACTTTGCAGCAATCCCTCATACTGAGCATGCATGTAGCGACAGTGGAGAGGAAAAACTCCCTTTTAACAGGAAGAAACCTCCAGCAGAACCAGAACAAGGCTCATTGTAAGCGGCCATCTGCCACGACCGCGCTGGGGTTAGAGAGAACAGAGCAGAGACACAAAGAGAAAAAGAAGCACTGATCCAGGAGTACTTTCTATGGGAAGGAAAGTTAAATGTTAATGGATGTAGCTCCTTAGTCGTTTCATCCTAGAAAGAAGGAACAGATAAACTCTGAGCCAGTTTTCAAGGTTAGAGTCTGAAGAGAGCACATAGAGTTAGTTACAGTAAAAGCTCAGTCAGTAGCCATGTCTAGGAGAGGAAAAGGGTTAAACACTGAAAGACAGGGCCAAGTGGATCATCGGTAGAGGGTGAGCATTAAGTTGTTCCCAGCAGAAGCTTGGAGGATTCCCCTCTCCAGAAAGGTGTTACAGGTAGCACACAGAGTCAGCCAGGTGTAGCTTCTAGGAAGAGAAAAGAGAGAACAAAGTTAAAAGCTGAAATAACAGCAAATGATGCAAAATTGGAGAGTAGTGTGAGAAAGTAGCGAAGAGGGTGAAAGTGGTCATTATGGCCTCCAGCAGCCTAAGCCTATAGCAGCATAACTACAGAGATAGCTCAGGATAACTAAGCCACTCTAACTATAAGGCTTTATCAAAAGGAAAGTTTTAAGCCTAGCCTTAAAAGTAGACAGGGTGTCCATCTAGAGCCCACTGATGGCCATTGTTATACTAAAAACCACAACGATTGGGATACCTCTCTCTGTCAGATTGACCATAACCATTGGAAAAGAGAGGGGGTCATACAGGTAGCAGAAATGACAGCTGAGGCTGGAATATTTAGGAGCTGGACTTGTTGCACAGGTGGCATCCTATCACAGAACCACGCTGGAGTTCACGGAGCGACCCATCCTTTCACTAATCCTCGCAGAAACAGTCTGAATGTCTGCTGCTGGATGTTATACACCTGAGGTCATGGAAGTGATTGATTTCCTGATTTCAGTTATTTAGATGGGTGAGTGAATACTTTTGGCAATATAGTGTAAGTTTGTATATTTTCTTCAGCTCAGGGTGGAGCTGTGTGTGAGGGATGCCACCACCCATTCACACTCCCTGGTCATGTTTTTTTTCATGCTTGTAGTAAATCTGAGACCAGATGTGTTTCCTGTCCCACGTTGGATGTAACCGTACTGTGTGTGTCGTGACAGTGTGTAACGTGTCCCGGGAGCATCGCTGTGGCGACGGCCGCTGTGTCGCCAAGGACTGGCTCTGTGACGGAGACCACGACTGTCTGGACAAAAGTGACGAGCTCAACTGCTGTGAGTTTCTGACATGATCTCGCTGCTCCTCAGGAGTAGAACAGCACCAGAAATCAGCAGATGTTCTGAGTAACAGGTGGCAGGACCAAAGCTGTGGTCCTGCATGAAATCTGAGTCTGACGCTGATGCAGTCTGACGGTTCAGGTTTCTCCTGACAGTGTGAAGGACTGGCTTTAGCGTCATGATCAGCGTTGCTGTGTTTGTGTTTGCAGCCTGCAGGAGCCAGGGCCTGCTGGAGTGCAGGAACGGTCAGTGTATTCCCTCGGCCTTCCGCTGCGACGGCGAGGACGACTGCAAAGACGGCAGCGATGAAGAACACTGCAGCCGAGAGCAGAGTGAGGCATCTGTCCATTTCACACATCTATGTCCATCTTCTCATGTATTTGTATCAAATCTGAAAAATACAGAGTTCACTTTATGGTTCAGATCATCAAACTGTCTAACTTATATCAGACCAGCATAACCTGACTGAGGAGGAAACCAAGCTGGTGAAAAACTAAACACCCTTTCATCACTAGCCACAGCCAGGTCTGGTTACGGCTGGATGCGTAGAACCCAGAAATCACTGTCTGACAACATGAAGTAGGCTAAGAGATACCCCCAGATAAAAGTAACGCATCATGATCTAAAGAAGCTCTGGACCAGAGGTCTAAGGCTCTGGGTCTCCAGAGAACCACAGTGAGAAACATGATCCACAGATGGAGATACATGAGACAGTGAAGAACGTTCCCAGGAGGGGAAATCTGCCAAAATGACCCTAGAGGTGCATCAAGAGCTCATCCTAGAGGTCATCCTAGAGGTCACAGAAGACCAGAACAACATCTAAAGCTCTGCATGTCTCACAGCCTCCTTTAAGCTCAAACTAAAGTAACAGAAGCATCACATTTCTACATGTAACCTTTAACCCCATTCATCAGATTTACATAGCTGTTTACTTCTGTTCCTAGGAGTGAATGTCCAACAGGCTTCATCCGTGTTGCTCATCGTGGTGGAAGCTTCTGCTCTAGACATCAACATCTGGAGTCTTCTAGCAGAAGATGTAGAGCTGGAATAACAGCAAAGTTTAACTGCATTTATTATGTTGCACCAAAAATCCATGAAATACTTCAGACCTTTCCCACACAGAGAGGGGTGGAGGTCCTACAGAACCAGAGGGATAAAATGGAGCTGGTTCCACCAGAAACCTTCTCTTCTGGGTTCAGGATGTCCTGCATGATGACATGAATATGTGGATGTTTGGACTTCTCCCAGTAACCCTTCTTTCTGTCCATCCCTGATGATTCTTCTCCGTCTTTAGTGGAATAATCTTTTAAATTCTGCAGTAACCTCAGACCTGTAACCGGGCCAGTGTTGCCAGATCTATGAAAAGAAGCCCAAAACCACAAAGCCACCACACTATGTAAAACAGAGGGCAATTATAAACAGTATAAATGTATACAATTATTATGGCATTATACATAAGGAACAGCAAAATTATGCTAAGCACTTTAACCATGAACATTTTGAATAACTCCTACTTTTAAACTGATAAAAAGAAAAGTGCATTTTGCATTAATAACAGCAAAATGACAGTAAATAAAAACTTTAAACCGTTTAAAAGAGAAGACACACATGAGCCGACTCAAAAAACCATCTTCATTCCTGGTCAGAAATCACATCTGTAAAAATCTGCATAAAGTCTGGAACAGATAAAAAAGACTACATCATTGCTATTTCCCCACTTACTGCAACTCATTCTCCCGCTGTCACTCGGAGCTCCGGCGTGTTTGGGGCCTGTGGTCAGTAACCAGGAAACGGGGGCCTGGAAAGGACAAACTACCTTCCACTGGTGTTTGGCTTTATTGTGGGGAGCTGGGAGATCATCAGCGGGTTTCAGGCCCAAATAAGCAACTTCACCATTAAAAAACAAGCCCAACAAACTGCAACCCGCAAATCACGAGATTTGCGAGCGACTTTAGAAAAAAAGAAGCCCAAATAACACTGAACCGGGCCGGTTTTCTATGAGGTTCTGTCTATCTGTGGATCTACTGGGCTAAAACCAACCTGAATCAGTCAAGTAAAGATTGCAGCCAGATGAGCCTGGAGCTTGTCCTGTTTCATTTAGACGGACCTGTGGTTCTGTGGGCCTAACCCCTCACCTCCGGGCCTTTTGGGTTTAGTCCTGATTAACAGGAAGTAGTAATGATGTCACTGAGGACCGTTTTTCGCTCCTTTCCTCACACAGACACTGTTCCATCCTTTCACTGGTTTTCAGCAAACATCAGGCAAACAGCTGATGCTGTGAGCTCCAACCATGGAGCTTCTGCTTCTGGACCGAGTCAGAACCTCTTGTGCTGTGATGTAAAAACTAATGATAAAGTTTGATTTTAGGGGAGTCCAACCTTCGCTTGAGTCTGTTCCCCATTGTTTGCCATCAAGAATAAATGCTGGAAGCTTCATTTATTCATGATGATCAGCTAAAAGAGACGAAGGTACCGTGGTACTGACTGTGTTTAGTTGACCCGAACTGTTCTGTAAACAGACCCACAGTATGTATGAGCCAGAACGGATCTAGAACCAGTTGGACTGTTTGTCTAATGAAGCCGTTCTTCTGGTTTCTCCTCCAGGCCGAGGTGGCTGTGTTCCCGGTCAGCCCGGCTGTGTTTCCTCTCCCTGCCACCCAGCCTGTGGACCTGGGAGCGCCGCCTGTGACCCCAGAACCAATAACTGCTGTGAGTTGTCAGAAGACCTGTCCTCACCTCAGCAGATAAATCTCTGCTCTGAGCCGGTCACAGTCCCAGATTTACTGACGGAAACCTTGAGTCCAAACTGAAGGAAAACACATTAAATATTTCAGAGTATCAGAATCCGTCCTGCTCACCAGGAGTAAAGGTTCATGCTTATATAGCATGGCAGTTAGAACCTACCACAGGACTTTATGTTGAAGTCTTACTACAGGCACATTGTTCCACCTGCCTGGATGAATTGGTAAAGTGTCTCCCCCTGGTGGTAAGGTGTGGGGTGGTCCTGACTCTGCTCTCTGGCCTCCAGCTCGCTGTGAGCCCATCACCCTGGAGCTGTGCATGAACCTCCCCTACAACCTGACCAGTTACCCCAACTACCTGGGCCACCTGTCCCAGAGAGAGAGCTCTGTGTCCTGGGAGTCCTCCCTGTTCCCGGCGCTGGTCCAGACCGGCTGCTACCAGTACCTCATGTTCTACGCCTGCACGCTGCTGGTTCCAAAATGTGACCCGGTCAGCCTGCAGAGGGTCCCACCCTGCAGGTCAGTGACTGATCACTGTGTTCATGAATAGGACTGCACTGCTGCTGCAGCTGCTCTGGCATGTCCTGTCCTCCGTCCTGCAGGTCGCTGTGCCGTAATGCGAAGGAGAAATGTGAGTCGGTGCTCGGTATCGTGGGCCTGCAGTGGCCCGAAGACTCCGACTGCAGTCAGTTTCCAGAGGACGGAGGAAACACCACCTGTCTGCTGCCGGAGGACGGAGTCGATGGTAGGCTCTCTGTTTGTTCTGATGAAGACGGTGAAGTTTTATCTCCTAACTCTTAAATCTTGATGCGATGTGTTGCCATGGTGACAGAGTGCTCCCCTAGCCACTTCAAGTGTCGGTCCGGTCGTTGCGTCCTGGCAAACAAACGCTGCGACGGACACCTGGACTGCGACGACCACAGCGACGAGGACAACTGTGGTGGGACAAACCCTCCTAGCTGCAGTGTTACCTGTCAGTATGACTGTAGTTTGAAACCGTTGTGACCCTGCTGTGTCTCTGCGTCAGGCTGCTCTGAGCGCGCTCTGTGGGAGTGTCCCGGCAGTAAAGTCTGCATTAAACCCACCATGATCTGCGATGGGTTCCCAGACTGCCCCCTGCAGGTGGACGAGGCCAACTGCTGTGAGTTCTACATACCGCTGTAACCCAGAAACAATCGTACTTAGAAACGATTTAACATAAAGTATCTTTAGATGTTTTCATGAAGATGCAGGAACATGTTTTTATTCATGCAGCGGTTTGCAGGGACAATGAGTTGGCCTGCAACAACCACCAGTGTGTGCATCGGACCCTGTGGTGTGACGGGAAGAAGCACTGCTCCGACAGCTCTGATGAGTGGAGCTGTGGTACGGTTCTCTGGTCAAAACATACAAACTTTGTCAAAGAACAGGGCTAAAAACGTCTGTTTGAACTCCCAGTCGAGTCTGATGAATAAAAATCCATTTTTATTCGTGCTGTAATAGATGATAGACATGCTGGGAACATGGTTCCTCAGTGTCAGCAGTGTGTGTGATCGGTTCTGTGTTGATCTTCATCTCTGCAGTCTCTCTGTCCGATCAGTCCGGTTCTGTTCTGACCGTGTTTAGGACAGCAGCAGAGTATCAGGTCTGTGCAGACGAGTGGAACCACGACCTGAGCAAACTGACCTGCAACCAGCTGGGACTAGGGTAAGGTTAGTAACACACACACAAACCAGTGTCCCCATCACTATGAAAGCATGGTAGATACTGTGTTACATTATAAAAGCAGAGAGATTCCTACCCATGGCTTTATACACATGAGTGTTGTTCATATATGGACCCATCTAAAGGCATGGTAGAGTGACTAATGAGCTCCTCCTCAGGGTTCCCTCCTCTGTTTCCATGGTACCCGACCAGCCTGGAGTCCCTGGCCGGCGCCGTTGGTTGCATGTCCATCCAGAGTGGAACCTGAGAAACGGTTCTGCCCTGCAGGCCCGACTGGAGAAGAGAAGGTAGCATTTGGAAGAACCTTAGCCCTTAATTTGCATCAGTTTATCAGTGAAGAAATTTGTTCAGATGTCAAGGTTTGGACAAAAAGATAAAATTAAAAAAATATAAATATCTCTCCCTAATAATATCTTTATTGTGTTATTGAGTCAACATATCCTGGAAAAGTTATGCAAAACACACAGAGATGGAAATATTGGGGGCCAGTCCGGGATCCATTCATGTTATAAATCCTCTAGTTCTGTGTGGATTTAGATCTTACTTGCTGTGAAATCAAGAACAATTAAGCAGATCTGTTAATTCAATCCACACTAAGGAAGTTCAGCTGCAGTCGGACCCACACAGATCTACACATCTGGGAATCTTTGACTCCTCCAGAAATGGTTTCCTCATGAGCTCAGTCAGAACCTTTAGAGTTTGATCAGACTAGTGTGATTTTTCTAATTAAGTCTTTTTGGGTCTTTCCTCCAGTCATGCATGTCATTCCAGGCAGAGAGTTTCTGTCCTGTGTTCCAGAGAAGGTAAATGTCTTCTGTTCCTTTTTCTGCTCTGACTTGAATCTGTTGGAGAATGTTTAGCTTTAGCATAAGAGTTGTCCAGCTACTCTACCGCACGGCTCATGTTTAGCCTTCTCTGGTCATCAGGATGTGGTGTGCGTCCAGCACTGGGTCTCCATCCCCACAGGAAGAAACGGATCCTGGGGGGCCGGGTGTCACGGCGGGGGGCGTGGCCATGGCAGTGCTCGCTGCAGAGCGGTCAGAGTGGACACGTCTGCGGCTGTGTCCTCATCGCCCGTCAGTGGGCTCTGACCGTGGCTCACTGCTTCGAGGGGTGAGACTCCGTGTACCATCTGTAGATGGTGATCTGGACTTTAAACGGTGAACATGGTTTTGTTTGTGTGTAACAGGAGGGAGAACGCAGAACTGTGGAAGGTGGTGCTGGGTCTGACCAACCTGGACCATCCCGGCGCTCACAGTCAGACCCGAAGCCTTCGCTCCATCATCGTCCACCCGCGTTACAACAGAGCGGTGGTGGACTACGACATCAGCGTGGTTCAGCTGGACTCTGAGGTCAGACCACCACCCAGCTTTGCTTGTCAGCAGAGACTGGGCAGTACTGATGGGTTGGGTTGTTACAGGTGGAGGAGACGGCTCACATCAGACCGGTGTGTCTGCCTCGGCTCGGTCAGCTGCCCTCCCCGGACTCCTACTGTTACATCACCGGCTGGGGTCACATGGGCAACAGGAGTGAGTAACACACAAGCTGCATGGAGACGCGTCATCAGACATGTCCCAGAACCTGGGTTATAGGGTGAGAAGAGCCCAACTCTGAGACCACAGACTGAAAACAGAGTACTGTACTGGCCGCTTTATTAGGCACATCTGTCATTGTATCGAATCAGCCAATCACATGGGAGAAATTCAATGCTTTAAAGGCCTTATCTGACCACTGTGCAACTCTCTCAATATTTTGTGTATTTCTAACCTAAGATTTTCACATGATGGAGTTATGACCCCTGAGCAGCTGAGCTCCTGGCCAAGCAGAGGTTTTTTGCTGGTGTTTAGAAGAGTCTTCATTTTCTGCTCTCTTTGTGTTTAGAGATTTCATTACTGGTCATTTTTATCCATTTTTTATGCTGCTTAAAGACAAACTTCATGGCGTTACCTGGCGCAGCGATGATATTTCCATCATGCTCCCTAACCCTGTCCTTTATTCTTCAGATCTAACAGGAATAATTTCACAATGATTAGAATTGGACTAAATGAAGCGATTCTAAAGTCATTTTCGGAATAAAACAGCTGACTGGCAGCAGGGTTAGAGACAGCACTCATGTTTTCTTCTTAATGTGGCTCCATTTCCCCCGTCCTGTTGTCCTCTCTTTACTGTTCATTCAGAGGAAAACCAGACAGCTGTTTACATCTGCAGGGATGCTCCTGGTTTGTCTGTAATATGAATTTCTGCAGCATCTGTGAGCTAAAAGCAGACTTGACCCAGGAAGCAGAGGGGTGCTGCACAGATACGTGTCATTATTATTAATAATATTCATATTTAAAGTCAGCAGTGCACCATTTCAGCTGTTTTTTTGTGAATGCTAATGAAACATCCCACCGTGCCGCAACAGACATTTATCCTTCGCGGCGTCGGGTCGAAATAGGATTAAAAATACTTTAAAAATGTATTTTTAGTCCGGTTCATTTATATTGATTTCGTAGAAAACATAAAATAGCTAGGAGAAATCCTTTAAGCTTCTAGTTGTGATGAAGACCACTTACTGAAGCTCAAACTGAGCATCAGAACGGAGAAGAAAGGGAATCTGTGTGACCCAGTGGCATGGTTGTCGGTACCAGCAGAGCTGATCTACACAACCATCTCTCAGGACCAGGAGACAACTACTGTGTAGCTACATGGATAAATCCACAGCAACACCTTGAATCCATGCCAGTGAGAATAAAGCAGTTTTTCAGGCAGAAAGGTGTGTCCACCTGGGCAGTAGCAAGGTGTACCTAATAAAGTGGTCAGTGGGTGAACAGCTCAGTGTATGATGACCCAGACTTCATGTCTGTGTTCTGCCGTCCTACAATCCAGAGCATCTTTATTTGGTTGTTCTGGTCCACATCTTCTGTCTTTCTGCAGTGCCCTTCAAGCTCCAGGAGGGGGAGGTCCGCATCATCTCCATGTCTCAGTGCCAGTCGTACTTTGACATGAAAACTATAACTCCCAGGATGCTTTGTGCTGGCTATGAAGCTGGAACTGTGGACTCCTGCATGGTAATGTTTCTGCTGTCCTTATACTGATCGGACCTGTACAGCTAGACATTGTGGAGCATCAAACGGTTCTTCTGGGTGAAGAAGGCTCTCTCTACAGCTGATGAACCGGACCTTTACTGTGTTTGACCATTCGATCTAAACTCTGTTTCAGGGTGATAGCGGCGGCCCGTTGGTGTGTGAGGAGCAGGACGGCCTCCACTGGACGCTGTTCGGCCTGACCTCCTGGGGCAGCGTGTGCTTCAGCAAAGTTCTTGGACCTGGAGTCTACAGTAACGTGACCCACTTCACCCCCTGGATCCAACAGCAGATCTACGTCCACACCTACCTGACCAACTGACACTCCCACACAGGCTCCTCGCTCCGAACGCTGAGTCATTCCAGGAGGAAGTGATGTCACTGTTAGTATCAACACACCCTCAGTTCCTGTAACTGTACCTAAAACTTCAGAGAGAGCCTTGCGATGGTACCTGCTGCAGGTAGATGAGTAGGAGCGTGGAGAACCTCTGAGACTGGATGTTGGTTCAGACACATGAACAGAAATCTGGGACATTGGACCACTTTACAGAAACTCTGCAGATGTTTAGTCGTGTTAAATGAAGAAAAGTAGAAAAATCTCCTTTATCAGCTAACAGGTGCTCCTGGGACCCATATGGGGTTAGCTAAAGGCTGCATGGGTACTGACAGGGACTGGACTCACTATAGGATTCTTGTATAGGACCCAGATGGGTTCACTAAATATAACCAGACTGACAGAACCAGTTGGGCCCCCTATTTAGGTTTTGGTTGGGTCCCAGATGGGTATCAAGAACTACAGTTCAAACTGGACGAAACATCTTGAATTCTTATGGGTCCCACTCTTTAACTAAGAATGTCCTGCATCAAACCTAAACAGGAGACTAAGCTGGACCCTGATGTACCTACAGACGGGCCCGTCTCGGCCCATTTTCAGCTAATTTCCAACCATATGGGCCCCATGAGTAAATGTTGGCTGGGACAGTAGACAAAGACACATTTCCTCAGTTACACTGAAAGTCTTTTTTTTTATTAAGAGTGATTTGCTGAATAAAACTGAACTCTGTCAGTTTTATTATATTGGTGTCCTGAATATTAATTATGATTTTTATTAATTGTATCTTTTTAGTTTTAGTATTTTTTCAAGTCTTAGACAAAAACACAGTCACAGCTGATGTTCCTGTGATTTTCTCCATTTCAGCCTCTGTTCATTCTTACCTTCATTTGAAGTATAGATTTAAAACTTGGAAATCATTTAATTTCTGAACATATTGTTTATTGTTTCTCTAATTAATGGTTATATGTCGTCCCAACTCCAATGCTTTCAGTCAGCGCCTAAACCAGCTGAGGACTCAACATCCCACAATGCTTCACTCTGTAGTGCCTCTACTCAAACTCTGCAGTTAAAAACAAAGGTGTTAGCTGTGGTTCACTGCTGTAGTCTCAGTGTGTGGTTGGGGTGAGGAAGAGGAGTTTTCTGCTGTTAAAATGATCATTTTAGTCTTAAATATTAGGGTAAAAACTTAATTCCATTAACACTCCAAACACACGTCTGTTGTTAACATGTTACAGTAAAGCAGCTGCTCTCCTGAACCCAAAGTACGACAGTTTGGTCATTAGATGTTTGTTCAAACGCATGAAAGTAGTTTAACTGCTGCTGAATGAGTGGAAGTGTAGTTTCTACATGTTCTTCCCTCCATGCAGTCCTGGACACCTGAAGAGTCGGTGTTTTACTGAAGACATGCTTTCATTTCTGGACACATGAAGCCTTTGTTTCTCCATGAGGTTTCCTGACTCTGCTAATTGCTGAAAGTTTGATGTTCCCATCAGGTTCGCCCGTTGCTGAGGCCTAACATCCAGAACATTCCACCTGTCTGCTGCCGTTTGGCTTTCTGAGAGTATTTTTCTACAGCTTTTTGTACGCCGGGCCTCTCACAGGGCTGTTGGTGTGTGAGAGAACATGCAGTCATGTGTTCAGGTCGTGTCTACGTCTCGTTTAGTTTAGCTCTGATCACTTTGTTGCCGTGGCGATCAGGTGCTGAAATGCTTGATGGACTGTAGCCTCTGATGTTCTGTGTAAACGGTGAATATTTAGTTTGTAAGACTCCAATAAACCTGTCCACACCCCACAGTGAGTGGGTCTGACTCACTGTCTGTCTGCAGATCTTCACATCCACACTGTTTCCACTTCCTGTTCCACAAATAACGGAAACCTGAACTTCAGCAGCTTTTTATGGACGGCTTCAGGATGAGGAATCATTTCCTCATAATATCAGACGTCATCTTTTGTCCACATAAAGCAGCACATATAAGACTTCCAGGGAAGTAGATTGGTGGTGTTAGATTATTAACTCCAGGTAACTAAAGATCAGCTGTGAGTTTGGCTCCCAGTTTTGGTTTAAGCTGAAAATCAGCAGGAAAATTAATGCAAGAAGTTTAACTCCAGGAAAATATAATCATAAAAATAAATCCATTCAGAGTAAAGAAGAACAGAGTCCAGGTGTGGTAGAGAGGGAAACCTGCTCAGGTTCTCCAGGAAATCAGTAAATAGCACACAGCTAACCCTAACGTCAAGAGATCAGTCAGTTCTACTGAGATCGGGCTTGAACTGAACCTGACCCAGTCTAGGTATCAGTGCAGACAGGTTAGTTCCACCCCAGTTTCCACCCTGCTGTTTTTACCACAGACCCGCTGCAGGAACCACAGCTTGTGGTGGGCCTGGGTTCCACCTTTCATGTCGAGGTTTTAGGGTTTCTGGGTCAAACTCTGCCGGCTGTGAGAGAACCGAGGCCCACAAGCCTCGACATTAACAGGAAAATCAGGCAGATTAAAATGAACTTTAAAATCCTTAATTCATTCAAGTCTAAAAGCATTTGACCCTTTTTGGTCCACAGTTCTAATCTGTTCTAGTGGTTCTGATCTGTCCGGTCAGCCTTTAATGGTGGTTTCTCCAGAACTGAGCATTTTCTGTGATCATTCATGGTTGGACAGGCTTAAGAACCACTGCAGGAACCCAGTCAGCACCATTAAATGTCTGTTTCTTTACAAGACGTGTTCCTTCCAGAACAGTCCAAACCCGGTTCAAGTATTGGATCAGTCAGTGCCTGCCTCATCCTGATCAAGCACTGAGCAACAGTGGAGGGGAAGAGCTACATTAAACAGGAAGAAGCCCAACAGAACCTGGAGAAGGAACCACCTGACCCAGCCAGCTGAGAGGATGTTCTGGAGAAACCCGTCCCGAGCTCAGGGGAACCAGGTCGTTGTTGTATCGGGTCGATCCCACTCTTTTCCAAGCTGTCTCATATAATAGGATTGTTTCCACATAAACCCAGAAAGCAAGCGGTTCTGATAACGTCAGAACCAGTGTGCGTGGACACACAAGGACACCTGTTATTACGTGATCCGTGTTTGTGTCTGCAGCCTGGAGTTAATCCTGAAGACACTGAGCTGCGCTCCCTTAATGCCAGGCTGCACTGTTTCATAGCTGTCATTTAGCAGCGTTACAACCTGTCTGTAATTAACACACACACACACCGTGTCCTGGTGCCGCTCGCTCAGTAACACACACACACACAGGGCTGAGCGCTGGTGCTGCTCGCTTATAAAACACACACACACACCGGGCTGTGAGTCCTGGTGCTGCTCGCTCTGACTCAGTCCTGTCTTCCTCATCGTCAGATGCAACAAGGTCAGCCAAGGTAAGGAAGCATTTGGTCTCTGAGGGACTCAGAAACGGACCGGACCGGATTTACTTGTTTTTAAAATGTGTTTTTGTCTGAAATCAGAAAAGTTTGGTTTTAGAAAGAAATCTGAGTTTGAATGAAGATGATTTAGTTTTTAATCTGTAGAAAACTCAACATAGATCCTGTTCAGCTGCTGAATCAAGATTTCCACACAGCTGTGGTCGAATTAAAGCGGATTTAGATTAAACTTATCTTCATTTTATTTTCTTGCTACTTTAAAGAAATCTTTATGTTTTTACATAAAACCTCCAGAGAATGAAGCTTCTTACTTAAAATTGACTTTAGATGAAATTAATAGGGGGTTTTATAATTTTGGAAATCAACCTTTGTGACTAGTAAATACTGACTTTTATTTTGGATTAAAACTGGATTTACAGCATCAAGAAAAACCAGCAGAATCTTTGGGTCGGTTTTGGATTTGAACCGACCCAAAGTTTCTGCTGGAGTAAATAAACTTCCTCACATTCTGTTTATATTCTGCTTATAGAGGTAAACCAACATTTTTATTAAAATTAAGGTGTGTGGTTTAACCTTCAGTCTTTTATTGAACAGATTTTGTGCTTTTTGGCTCATCAATGTGACATTTGGATCCAGTTTTAATCCTGTTCACCAGAACCTTTATGATGATTTGCTCTTTGCCTGATCCAGAAGGTATCTGATTAATGCTGAGAACAAACATAAAGTCCAGGAGAACCTAAAGGAACAACAGAAAATACTAAATATATCGGAGTTTAAAGAAGGAAGGTGAAACAACAAGAAAAGACCATTTAAACTACATCAGAACATCTGATTTTGGACCTCAGAATCAGGAATGTTAGAAGTATTGATCCAGGTCTTGTTCCTCACTGCTGAAACTGGAACTGGTCACAGATCTGTCTCTACTGGGTCCATTTTAGCTCCTGTCTCAGTCTGGACCCTTCCAGTCTGGCAGGAACCATGAATGATAAAGAGTTCCTGTTATTGATCCAGCTGGAAACACAGGCAAAACTAGGCCCGTCAGAACTGATTGGTCCAACGAACCTTCAGATCCTGACAGCTGGAAACAAATTGGTCTCATAAAGATCATTAAATGAACTAGAAAACTAGAAATTAAACTAGAAACCCCTCCTCTCTGACAGATTTACCCGGCAACTGAAATTACTGCAACATACAGAACATCCAACAGAACCAGAACCAAGAGTGTAGAAGCTGCAGGACTCTGCATCATTTCATGTATTGTTCCACCTTCTGCAGGTCTTCCCATCACCCTAGGAGCTGAGTAGATACATGCTGTCCAGAATATTTACCTCCACCACACCTGATGAGATCAACCTGAACAGGTTCTATATCTGGCTCTCAGGTTCTATTAAATCCATCTGCTTAGTTTCTGTAGAACCTGGTTCCTCCTCATCACTCTGCCCTAGTGAAAGAACCATCTCCGGGTCAAACATTCAGGGGGTGCTCCTCTCAGGTCCAAACTCTCTGTGTGTTTCAGATGATGGACGAAGAAGCCACGAAGCGTTACGTTCGGCCCATTGATGACGGGCTGCAGCAGAACCCAGCTGAGGTAAAACCTGCTTCTGTCACCTGAACCAACCACATCCTGTTTTAAAACCCATGTAGCCCCTGAACCTACTGATGGACCGGTGTGTTACCATGACGACAACAAGCCCTCAGCGGGCTTGGACCAGATTATGGTCCAGAACTTCAACAGTTTAAAGTCAAATGGATCCACATGAAGTGTTTTGTACAGAAAGAAGCTGCAGGAAACAGAACTGTTTCTGTTGTATTCTGGTTCTGCTGCTTCCGGTGTATTTAAAACACAGAGGCCCACTTCAGATATGATACCATCAGGATATTAACAGAAATGCATCATCACTGCACAGTTTCACAGCTGGTTTCATGCATTCATATTTTCATTCATGTTTACAATTCAATTCAGTTCAATTCAATTCAGTTTATTTATATAGAACCAATTCACAACACATGTCGTCTCAAGGCTCTTCACAAAAGTCAGGTACATACATTCCAATTAGTCCTAACCATTGAACAGTGAAGTCAGATTCAGTTATTTATTCATATTGGATAAAAAGTTTTTCTATCTAAGGAAACCCAGCAGATTGCATACAGTCAGTGACTTGCAGCATTCACTCCTCCTGGATGAGCATGTAGAGACAGTGGACAGTCACTGGCGTTGACTTTGCAGCAATCCCTCATACTGAGCATGCATGTAGCGACAGTGGAGAGGAAAAACTCCCTTTTAACAGGAAGAAACCTCCAGCAGAACCAGAACCAGGCTCAGTGTGAGCGGCCATCTGCCACGACCGACTGGGGTTAGAGAGAACAGAGCAGAGACACAAAGAGAACAAAGAAGCACTGATCCAGGAGTACTTTCTATGGGAAGGAAAAGTAAATGTTAATGGATGTAGCTCCTTTAGTCGTTTCATCTAGAAAGAAGGAACAGATAAACTCTGAGCCAGTTTTCAAGGTTAGAGTCTGAAGAGAGCACATAGAGTTAGTTACAGTAAAAGCTCAGTCAGTAGCTATGTCTAGGAGAGAGAAAGGGTTAAATACTGAAAGACAGGGCCAAGTGGATCATCGGTAGAGGGTGAGCATTAAGTTGTTGCCAGCAGAAGCTTGGAGGATTCCCCTCTGAAGAAAGGTGTTACAGGTAGACACAGAGTCAGGCCAGGTGTAGCTTCTAGGAAGAGAAAAGAGAGAGAACAAAGTTAAAAGCTGAGATAACAGCAAATGATACAAAACTGGAGAGTAGTGTGAGAAAGTAGCGAAGAGGGTGAAAGTGGTCATTATGTCCTCCAGCAGCCTAAGCCTATAGCAGCATAACTACAGAGATAGCTCAGGATAACCTAAGCCACTCTAACTATAAGCTTTATCAAAAAGGAAAGTTTTTTAGCCTAGCCTTAAAAGTAGACAGGGTGTACAACAGTTCATCAGGAGAGTCTCTGAAGAGGCTGAGCTCCCAGTTTGGTTCTGACTGAGTTAAACTGGTTAACTGGATACAAACCAGCTAGAAAATGGTTTTTATTGTTGATTCATCAACATTGATTTCTTCATGATTGTAGGGTAGAGTTTGTCCACCAGGTGGCGCCATGACTCTAAAACCATGTCTAATACTAACGTGTTGGGAATGAACAAAAACAAAAAAAATTAAATTTAAAAATGTATGATGATAAATAAATTATTTTTAATTCAGTAAAGATGTTTCTGTTTCTCCACAGGAAGGTAATAAGAGGCAGGTTAGGTCCAACAACAGAGATGATGACATGAAATAAATTAGAAATTAAGCAAAGGTCCCATAAAACGACCTCATGAACATTTTAAAGGCTTTTTAAGTGTCGCTTTATGGCCTCTAAAACGCTAATTAATTGTTTGGATTTGCACAGGTTGATGAGTTCATCTTTCTCACATCAAAATGAGCCTCAAACTGCAAAAAAAACAAAAACCTTTTAAGTTCCTAATTATCTATAACTGATGGTTTCACCTCTGACATATATGATTAATAGATCCCAGGAGGCTGAGATTTAGTGAGGAGCTGTGGAGGGATTTTATTTCCCACCATAGAAAACACATTTCTGCTCTAAAGCTGCAGCTTTTAATCTTCCATCGTCTCTCCGAGTGAAAGGCGTCTTAAATCAGACAATCGCTCACCCGCATCAGTCAACAGCTGACTGGTTGTCCCCCCTGGATAGCTGTTGCAGTGGCGTTGGTGTTGTGTGTTCGTGTATTTGCGGGGGACGTTGTGATTCATGGCATATATGTTTGGTGGCATGTGCTCGATATCTGTGTCCTGGTTGGGGGTGGCCCTCTAGGGAAATTCATGTTGGGACTCATGAGGGGTGGGAGGTTCATAGTGTTGAGATTGGAGTTCATTGGGGGGTTGGGACTGTTTCGTCATAGGGCGGCTCTGATTGGCTGGCTCGTTTAAATCAGGTAGACCCCTCCTTTATTTATTTATTTTTTGTGTCCCATCTCTGGATGGGGACAGGGATCCTTGGTCTGGGCCGGGGTCATTCGGGTTAGAGCGGTCTCCCTGTCAACACACCAGAATAAAGGAGACCACCTCCTGGGTCCAGGTGCTGGTTGCCCCTCTGGGGTATTGGTACCTGGACCCGGGAGTATAGAGTGTGTGCAGGGAGTGTAAGTGAGTGTACGCCGTCTATTCTTGTATGTTTTTTATGTTGGGTGTGAGTTTTTTTGTGTTTAAGCATCAGGGTGGGAACGTGTGATCATGACTGTGTGTGCCTGTTTTTCAGGTTGGGTTGTGGGCTACCCCAGCTCCTGGATCATGTTAGACTCCCCTTTAAATGCGGGGCCTATTTCTCCCTTGTTACACTTCCTGTTGGTGGCCGTCGGCTGGCGTCGCCGGTGCGCTGGTGGATCTTGTGTCTGGGGCTGAGTGCTTTGGTGTGTGTCGGCTCACTCCTGATGGATGCTAGGCAGGGTCCTGGGCCCCCTGGCTCTGTGGGGCCTCTTCTGGGAGGTGGTGTGCCCTTGGGTCTTGGGTTTCTGGGTCCATGGCTGGATCTGCTTTGGAGGGTGTTTACAGACACACAGATATACAGATATACTCCATATTGAGCTGCAGTTGGCAGTGCATCTTGTATTAAGTAGTATTGTGTACTAATAGGTAATGTTATTGTTGTCATGTATGCGTTTGTTGTTTGTCTCTGTGGTTTTTTTCTTGTTTTCTTGATCTTTCTGCAAGTGTGACAGCAGTCTTCTAGGGTCTCCACCACCAGGGCCCGTGTTCTCAAAGATCCTCAGAGTCCTCTCAGAGAGATCCTAACTAAGTTCCTGCCAAGGACCTGCCAGGTTCTCTACTGAGAACGACTCTGAGCGAGGAGACGACAGAGATTCCTATCTTAGTGAGGAGGTGTGGTTGACGCTGTTGCTAGGTGTGGTTGACCCCGTTGCTAGGTGTGGTTGACCCAGTTGCTAGGTGTGGTTGACCCCGTTGCTAGGTGTGGTTGACCCCGTTGCTATGTGTGGTTGATGCCTTTGCTAGGTGTGGTTGACCCAGTTGCTAGGTGTGGTTGACCCCGTTGCTAGGTGTGGTTGACCCCGTTGCTTGGTGTGGTTGACCCCGTTGCTAGGTGTGGTTGACCCCGTTGCTAGTTATGGTTGACGCCGTTGCTAGGTGTGGTTGACGCCGTTGCTAGGTGTGGTTGACCCTGTTGCTATTTGTGGTTGACCCAGTTGCTAGGTGTGGTTGACCCCGTTGCTAGGTGTGATTGACCCCGTTGCTATGTGTGGTTGACGCCGTTGCTAGGTGTGGTTGACCCAGTTGCTAGGTGTGGTTGACCCCATTGCTAGGTGTGGTTGATGCCGTTGCTAGGTGTGGTTGACCCCATTGCTAGGTGTGGTTGAGCCCGTTGCTAGGTGTGGTTGACCCAGCTGCTAGTTGTGGTTGACCCCATTGCTAGGTGTGGTTCACCCTGTTGCTAGGTGTGGTTGACCCCGTTGCTAGTTGTGGTTGACGCCGTTGCTAGGTGTGGTTGACCCCGTTGCTAGTTGTGGTTGACGCCGTTGCTAGGTGTGGTTGACCCCGTTGCTAGGTGTGGTTGACCCCGTTGCTAGGTGTGGTTGGCCATTTTGCTAGGTGTGGTTGACCCCGTTGCTAGGTGTGGTTGACCCCGTTGCTAGGTGTGGTTGGCCCTGTTGCTAGGTGTGGTTGACCCCATTGCTAGGTGTGGTTGACCCTGTTGCTAGGTGTGGTTGACCCCAGTTCTAGGTGTGGTTGACCACGTTGCTAGGTGTGGTTGGCCCTGTTGCTAGGTGTGGTTGACCCCGTTGCTAGGTGTGGTTGACCCTGTTGCTAGGTGTGGTTGACCCCGTTGCTAGGTGTGATGCTGTGATTGGTTGTTAAAAGAAACAAAACAAATGTGCTCCCAGTTATCCTTGGAGAGAAATTAACCAATGATAGAATTTAGTCTGGATTCAAAAATATTTCTTGTTTAATTTTATGATGATAAATCTTGTCAATGTTTGAACGTAGCTTATTTACACGCTCATCATTATTCTGATTGATTATTATTATGTTTACTTGCCATGCTGGTCGTTTTAATACTATATCTATTTCATATTAATTATTTTCGTATTAATATTAACTTCAGCGTTTTACTGTGATCTCCTCCTTGTTCAATGAGGTTTAGTTTGGTAAAACGACCAGAAAAAACTGAGAAAAAAATGTGGAGAAAAGCAAACTGAACAGAGGAAACTACCAAGCCGGTAGCGTTTTATTCATTCACTGTTGTTCATTGGTGGAGAAGATCTCTCTTTTCTCTCTGTCTTTCCTCCATCTTCTCTGCTTCAGACACTCTTAGGCTCCCTAAAAGTCCTCCTCACTGCTCTGAACATCTCCTCATGTTAGGAGCTCTCTGAAGATGTTTCCTGAGTAACTTTTATCGGACTGAAGGGAAAATTCTTTGACGTCACTAGGAGCTACTTTCAGTCTCAGTATTCTTTGGGAATATGGGCCCCAGGGCTGAAAACGTAATATGTAGTCCAACAGTTCAAAATAAAACTTTAAAGCCCTCTTATCTACAAATGAAGACCCTTTAACAGATCACTGGATAGTCTTCATCATGCATTATTAGTAAATATAGTTTTATAGCTCTCCCCTAGAAACATCTTACAAAAGCAGCTGGCTGGGCTCTAGCAAAACAGGACAAAGTGCAACTCTTCACTGAGTGTCTGTTTCTCTCACCCTCCCCTGTCTCTCCACACACGCACACACACACACTTACTCACACACTGGCTGTCTGTCTGTTCCAGGGACGGAGTAAAGTTCAGGATAACCAGGAAGAGAGAGAGATCACCGTTCTTCCTCGCAGGAGGACAGACGAAGCAGAAGACATGGACAAGGTGAGACTGAAACCCTGAGTTTCACTGCAGCTCTTTTCTTATTTAGAGGTTTTTAAGCTCTCTGTTTAGGCTGTAAAATAAAATGTGTGATCAGGGTGAGATCAGGGGACCGAAGGTTCCTCTTTATAATATTTGAAATCTCCTGGGTTTGTTTGGATCTTCTCGTCAGTCAGTAATATTTCTTCAGTCCCACAAAGTCTCTTCTCAGTGAAGTCTCAATTCAATTTAATTCAATTCAAGAATCATTTATTAATCCCAAAGGGAAACTAAATGTTGTTGTAGCTCATTCTGCAGGTTTCTTCAAAGAGCCGTTGTAGATGCCGATGGCTGTGGGCAGGAAGGATCTCCTGTAGTGGTCTGTCTTACAGCAGATCTGAAGAAGCCTCTGACTGAAGACACTCTGTAAATGAAAAGTAACAGAGCTACTCCAACTCCTGCCACCTTGAACGGCGCAATTCTAGAATTCCTCCTCTTTCAGGAAGACCTAGATCCTACTCTAAGCCATCCCTCCTTTGTCTGGTCCTGATCTCACCCTCTGACTCATTCTTCTGGGTTCTGGTTCACTGGATCCAAACTTCTAATTTGCTCACAAAAAGCTCCTGTTCACAGATGTTCTGGTTTGACAGTCTAACAGGGACTGTTACTAAATACTTTGAAGTCATCCATTAATATTGATTATTATGTGTGTATCATTTTTATTCCAAAAGATTTCCTCAGTCTCCGAGGCATCTTAGTATTTGGGTGAAGAAAAGATAATGTCCAACTTTACAGTTGTTCTGTATTGTCTCTGTCCTGGTTTGTCTTCAGATGAAGATGTCAGACTTGTCTTCGTCCTGCTGTGCCACATGTATTACTCTGAAGGATCGATGTCCACGACCAAAGGGACTCATCAACCTGCTCCTTACAAAAAGTAAGAGCCACCCACTGTAGCACAGACATTCACCACTACTGTTAGACCCTCACTGTAAGACAATTAGACAACAATTAGACAACAATTGGTATATATTCAAACAAATATTCACAATGAAAGATCAGATAAAACGTTATTTTAATAAAATTAGATTTAAAAAAATGATTTGCTGAATAAAACCAACCTTCTGGGTGACTAAATCTCAGTGGTGTTTAATTACCTGCCTTTATTTAGTGCAATAATATTTAAGGAAGTATTATTTTGAATGAGAACCAACAAACTTTCTGGATAAAGGATTCTTGACTGGTCCTCACCTGCTGACGAAGAAGCCTGAGGACTCATAAGATGGCGGCGAGTCACGTGTAACCTTAGCTGTTAGCGGTTGGAGCTAACAAAAAGGAAGCCTTTAGCGTCCTTAAAGTCAAACATATACCTTTAAAATACCATTAATAAAATAATGAAAATGCATAGGTGTTGATGGCGCATTATGGCCGATTATTGTTAAAAAACATCCTTTAAATAAAGTTTGTCTTAACTTTAAAACACAACACATCAACAGATGAGCAGCTAGTCTGTTAGCTGAGTTTTCCCAAAACAAATAAAAACCAATTTCATTAAACAAACATTATTTAGATTATTTAACTCTTATTACTCCCTTTATGAATGAATGCCTATTATTTTGAACAGCAGATCATTACTTAACTTTGTTGAATGATCGATGTGATCATAGCCACTTTGGATCAGAGTTGAGGAGCACCTTCTGGCCACGCTGTGTCCCTCCCTTAGCAGCAGCTGCAGCCGGATTGAGGCTGCCCTGTTGGAACACGGCGTTATTGTTTAGCTCTGACTCCTCCTCTTCCTGCTCTAAGCTGGAAGTGGGTTCGTGATTTATTTTGAAAGCTCCAGAAAAGTTCACGCTGGCCTTTAATTATGTACAGTTCAGAGTCCATGTTCATCTATGTTGTAACCCATGGCTGGGGTCCCAACAACACTGTAAGACCCCCTGTAATCTACAAAGATTAACAGGTGGATAACAGCTGTAAAAGTGGTGCAGACCTCCCTTTTAAAAATGAGGAAAGCTTTTTGCTGATGGCTGTCGCCATGGAGTGTTGGAGAGCAGAGGGCCCTTGAAATAAAATAAAGTTCAACCTTGGGTGGGGTATAAAATAATAAATAAAAAAAAGCTTTTATAAAAGTACCCAAAATGCTAAAAAACAACAAAAAAACATTTAAAACATAAAAATACTCCAAAGCTACAGTTAAACTGTGAAATACTGATTACAAAACCTAGAAAATATTAATGTAAATAACCAGCTCAAACTCTGGATTTCAATTCAATCAATTCAATTTCGTTTTTTTTATATAGCGCCAATTCAGAACATCGTCTCAAACTGTCTAAAAGTTTTTTTTACCCCCCCAAAACTCTTCATGCATTTGTTTCTGATATAAGAGCTCTGGGGGAGGCTGGGGAAATCTCTCAAAGAATGAACAGAACCATCAGCCTGATCTTCCCAAGACCAGTCCGAAACAGAAAACACAAAAGGGGTTCAAATATTTTTATGGGTCCTGCAAGTTTCTTCAGAAACCAAGGAATTTAAAGCAAGGCATAACTTTTCCCTTAGAAATCAGGCCCTGATGAAATCATTTTGCAGTGATGTTTACCCTTATAAAAAATTGGCTAATTTTGGGGAATGACGTAACAAAACAGATTTTTCTTGCCTGCAGTGTGTTTGTTGGCTTGCTTTTTTGGAAGGTTGCCCCCAAAACTGGACGGGAATGTTTACCGGGGAACTTGGGGGGGATCGCATCCTTTTATGTCTCTGTTCGGGGAGGGAAGCTGCGGGGAATGATCCAACTCCCACCTTGCCCCCCTTCCCCCCACTGCTTGGTAAAACCCGTCATTAAGGCGATTCTATCCTAATCTCCCATCATCTGACCCCCTTGGGCCCAAAGGGCCAGCGCACCAACCCGGATTCCATGTGTGTTTGCGGGGAAATCTGCGGGGCAGGCCTCCTGCTGCGTAACTTTCCCCTACTTTTCCCGACGCCATCTTATCAACCTCATTGGTCAGAGTTTGGAACTCGCCCTGTCCATCTCCTGCCAAGCCGGAGGGCCTCGCCCCCCCTGGTACAAACACTAAAGAACCTCACTGCCGGTTCCATACCCCGGTTCAATTCTCATATTTAGTTTTGTGCCCTGCGGGCGCTGCGCCGTCTTAAGCGGTGGTGTTGTTTTGCGGTGGCCCCTGCGTGGGGGAGGCCGAGTTGCTTTGGTTTCTCACTTCTGCTCACCCTCCCATGGGTCTGGGGTTCTTTCTGGGGTAAAACAGGCACACATCCATAAACCTGAACCCTTTGAAAACCCTTAGAACTAAACTGTGTGTTTTTTGTAGTTTGTACTGGCGGCAGTATCCCCAGCTGTTGTTGTTCCTTAAATGCTGCCCTACGAAGGAGGGAAATTGGAGTGGAAAAGGGGGAACACCATGACTGCAGTATGTATGAAAACACGTACCAAACCCAACCCATCCCCGAACCCCCTAATAAGCTTCGGATCTAAGATCTCCTGCTGGGAATCAAGGTTCTCTGGGGCAAAAATGCCCCGCGACTGACAAGGGTGCTTCATGTCACATGACCATCAGGGGCCCTGAAAAAAACCTAGTTTATAAAAAAGATACAATCATTTTAAACTTCATAGAATATTCTTCTAGAATGTGACAAAAATAAAGTAACAGATAGGACTTCTAAACATACATTATTGTCATAAAGAAAGAAACTTGCCGGGACCAAAATTCCTGGTCTAGCTCTTTCCAAAAACCCAGCTAACTTCAAGAGTTTTCAAAGCTCTTTAAAGAAGCTCCCTCCTACCAAACCCAGTGAGATCCCACAAAAACCCAGGAATTTCCCTGCTCTTTTTGACACTTACAGTCTACCTGCAGGAGCGAATCCACAAACAATCATTGACTAACCTCGAAACCTAAAAGACGATCTTAAAAACGACTCATGTCCCGATTCTCTTATGTCTGGGGCTTTGCTTTTCATGCTGTCATTATTTTCTATCAGGCTTTTTCTGCATTTTCACCGGGTTTAAAGGTTTCTTTGTACATTCAGTTATTTCTTTTCATGTCTTTTCCGGTTTCATGCTACTGCCCCCACACACTAACCAGTTTTTTATTCATTCCCCTCGTCAGTTCCCGAACACCTGTGTTTCTTCAGTTGTCTTTGTCTCTGACGGGTCTGCCCACGTCGAACCCCAAAACCGTTTTCTTGTACCCTTAAGTTTTCCCCTTTTTATTTTTAAACCCTTTTAATCACCGTGTGCTTTCCCCCTGTCTGTCTGTATATTGGATCCAGCTCCACTTTCCCCCCGTTCTCGGGAACGCTAAATGTTGCCACCAAAAACCATGAAACCACAGAAGGTTGGTGGAACTTCCGCATAGATTGCTAGAACGTTTCTGTTGACTGATGAGTTGAAATAACCGTAAAAAGTGAAGGTAGCATTTGGGTTTTTAGTGAACCAATGAGGAGCAGAGTTTTAAAGGGGCTTTGATCCTTTCGGAATCCAACGCTGCTGATGGCTGCTGGGATTTTTTGATGATATTTGCCATAACAGGATTCTCCACCTGTTTGGGAACCCTTTTTTCCACGGTGGGGCATCCCTCCTTTAATGTTTGCTCGTTCTACCGGTTTTTTTTTTAACATTTTTGTGTATTTTCTTCCGGGTTTTTCACCGGATAAACACCCTCAAAGGTTACGGGAGGGGGTTGGTGGGATCATAGGGGACTGTCCGGGGCCTGTTCTTGTGCCTCTTCCCGAGCAAGGGGAAAGGTCCGACAATGAATAATCTTTTAGAATAATAATACGAAGTAGTCTCTGAAGGTTTTGTTTTTCGGGAGGCCCTGGTGCTAAGGAGGACTCTCATGTTGTTGGTCTGGCCAATTTTCGGTCTCTTCAGTAATGTTTTTGGGGTTTGCTGGTGGGGGTGGTCTCGTACGTTGGTTTTTTCCCTTCCTGGTGCTTGGGGTGGAAGACTGAGAAGGTAATTCACACCAGGTTTTTTTTTTTCTGCTATCTCACACCTCAAAATTATATCCTGGGGGCACCTTTGGAACCATTATCACCCTGGAGTGTCTACTTTCCCGGGAGAAAAGGATTTATCCTCAGCTTCTGGGGGAGAAAAGGGAAAATGGTAGGAAAAAAAAGGGAAATCAAAAAAAGTGTCCCTCTTCATTCCAGCAAAAGTTTTGACAAATTGATAAAACCGCAAAAATGAAACCACACCTTAGCTCCTGGCAGTCACATTCAGTCCAGACCATAAAATTTTTTCAGTGCTTGTAGGGACGATAGATTTTGAAGATAAAGCTAACGGTATTCCAGGCTCCAGGGGAGCTATGGGGGGGGGGGTTTTTTGGGATGTGTTCCACTTCCTTTTGGTTGTTTTGGAGCTGAGATCACCAAACATCCCCCAGCCCCGCATGGGGTAAGAACCTGCCAGTCGAACACGGCAGGAATGGATTTTAATGCTTCTAATCCCCCCACACACTTCTAAAGTCTGTAAGTTCCACGTCCCCCTGAGGGGCTCCTAACCCCAAAGTCCTCCGATGGTTTTGTTTTGGTCAGGTCTGGGAAGGCCTGCATTCCATTGGCTGGGGATCCGTCTTCTCGTCACCTTCCCGTGTTCATTTTGGAGGTTTTTAACCAAGAGAAAGTCTTCATGATGGTGGTGCCAAAGCTAGTAAGGTTTTAAACTTATACTGACCACTGGAGTACATTTAAATTTCCTCGAATTTTAGAGGGTTGTTCGGAGTCACTTGAGTCGGTGTGCTGGAGCAGAGACACATCTAGAACTGAACTGGGGCCCCGAGGCCTGAAGCCCCTGGTCCCCGAAAATGTTTTAAAAACCCTTTAAAACTCTTAAAAATTTTCCAGCTTTTATATCCTCATAGACCAAAAAAGACCAAGAGCCGAAATAATAAAAACCACTGAGGCCCCGTCAATGATTTCTTATTACAGTGCATAAACCCGCTATGGAGGTGGACTTGAGAAAGTGTTAGTAAAAAATTAATGACACGTGTAACAAAAAGTCACTTTCACCCCATATTTTAAAAGAACTTTTTTATTTATTTTTATTTTAAAAACATAGTGAACAGAAATTTAACCCCCTAAGTAAACCCTTTAGTGTTATCTTCATCACCAAAAAACCTTAAGCACAATGACAAAAAAAGACGATTAAAAAAACTTCAATCCTAGAAAATTTTCCGAAACATCAGGTTCCACATTCCATCATGACCACATAAAGAAGCATAAATTTTCCCTTTTTCACATTGGAAGGACTTAGGAACCCCACCAGCGTTCCATCACAACCCCCCTGCTCCAAAAAATTTTAAAGTTTTGAGTTTGAGGCTGACGCTGACTTCCAGGATCCCTGATCAAAAGGGTTTAAAAAGTCTCCTGTCCTCCCACCAGGTGCTATTGGCTCCAAGGCTTGGGCATGGAGGGGGAGGGGGACGAGACCCCGATCCAGTTCGGTCGGGTGTGCTAACGTTAGCGGTTTAGCCATCTGACCACCCTCCCTTGGTGGCGGGGGATTTTGGGCTAACTGGGCCCCCCGCCCCTGACCCGATTGTCAAAAGTTGTACAGGGTAGGGGGTTAGGTTGGCCATTTTTAGTTGGGTACGGTTTTGACTGGAGAACCTTGAATTGAAGCTCCTTTTAGGGCTTCAGTGAATCTGATTTTGAAGAACAACTGAACTAACCAACCTTGGATTAGAGTAGACATGTCTCTTAGAACCACATAAGAAGGGCCAGTTTGGTTATTCACTTGCTTTTAGTCATTAAAAGGAATCAAGAACAATGGACCACCTGACCATCGGTGTTTTAATGACAAAAAAGAAAAGTGTCACAACAACCCGTCTTTGGGTCTTGTCCTTCATCTTCCCTACAAGATGTTTATGTCATTTTCGTAAATCCCAAACAGATAAAAAAGGAGGGAAGCCAGCCCCCATCCAAAGGACCCACTGAAAAAAAAAACCACGTGATCATTGAAGCAAGATGGAACTTCTGAGATCCACCCACCATCTTTTAAAAGCGCATGTAGCTGCAGGGCATTTTTATTTTTTTGTTTAAAAAGCTTTTAAAGTTTTAAATTTTCCTCAGCTGAGATGTTTGGGAAAAACTTTTTTTAAAGGGGACGAACCCCAAAACTTCATTCTCTTCTAGAGGTTTTAGATTTATTTTTTTCAAGAAAAGATCGTAAAACCTTCCCAACCAGCCGTTGGGTCATTTTTTGGGGGGGTTTTTTATTTTTAAAGTAATTAACCTTAGTAGAAACTCAGGGAAAAAACCATGTTCAACAAGGAAAAGTTTGGTGTTTCATTGCTGGGGAACCTTTAAAGAGGTGGTTTTGGGGCAGATGGTACCTGAGGATTTTCAGGGAACGTTTTCGGGTAGTGGCTTCAGAAACTCCCTCCACAGGCCCACAACGCTCATGGTTTTTTATCTCACGCTGTGGTCTAAGTGGGCTCCACCCCGATACATTCTCCGTTTGTTAGGATTCCCAAAGGGCCCAAATGTTAAGATGAAGGTTTCCGCACAGCCAAACCTAACCGCGGGGTTTTTACTTCTTCCCCAAAAATGCAGGGCCCGTCTTTTTTTTGAGACCTGTTCACTGGGGGCGTTTTTCTTTATGGGGTTTGTCTGTCTTTTTTAGAAACCAAAGTTTGCATATTGAAAATAACTGGGTTTTTGTGCTGTCCTCTCATGCGCTGCAAAAAAAACCGAACCTGTCTGATCTTTGGTGTCCCGTTCAACTCTTATTCTATTTTTAAACTGATTTTTCACAAACGGGATCTTACTTTATTTATGTTTTTTTTCCATGAAAAAAGGGTTTGCACACCTTCTGATGACCCCTCTGTCAGGTGTTTGATGGAAACAAATCAGCAGTTCTTTTTTCCCCAAACGCAGCTTTTGTCCTCCTGAATAAATTTTGAGAAAACAAAGTGTGTTCATCGTCTGGTATGGACTGATCAGAAAAGCTGGAACACGGGTGTTCTCCTGTGCACTATGTTTTACACACCTGTACTGTCTTTTTCTGCCTGCTCTAAAGTCTGTAGCAGGCCGAAAGGGATACCAGCTTCAAGGAGTCTAAGATGGCTACCATGGGGATGATCTGAGCGGCAGCGCTGAGGGAGTTTGATGGGTTTGCATTCATTGAATGGTCCACTTTACTGCCAAGTTTTCGGTGAAAAGTTTCCCCCGAGTTAAGGGAAAGTGTTTTTCAACCGCTCTTTAAAAAAGAAAACTCATGAACCCACTTTTGAATTCTTTTAAAATGTTGCCCGATGGAACATCAGAACAGACCAGCTCTTAGGTCCAACCTCAGCTGTCCGTTTCCCCCCCTGGAAGGAAGACAAGTTAACATTTCAGAACAAGATAGACAGAAAAAAAAGTAGGAAACCACCCTACAGAGAGGGCAGCCCGGTCTCTTTTTTTTAGGGGACTCCACAAATTCAAAACATTGAATCATCACCAAAACATCTGACTGTTAGTTGGGTTGGTAACCACTAGCGCAGAGACCTACAGACCAAATGGGGCAGCCCAAAATTGAGGACTGAAAAGGGTTTGGTTTAAACTATCGTCTTCCTGCCTCATCAAATCTTTAAAAATTTTAACAAACAGGAAGTGCTCAGCCCCCCCCTTTAACACAAAAACAACACACACCACTCTTGTTTTGTACAGTAGTGAGGACCATGTGGATCCCTTGACTTCCATTCATTTTTAGTCATTTTCAAATTTTTTATGCCCTAACCCTGACAATAACCTAAACTCAAATTTACACCTTAGTCCCAAACCTAACCATCACAAATAGGGGCGTGAGGGCCAGCAAGATGTCCTCACGTGGTACAAAAGGTCCCCAATTTGAGGGGGTTTTTTGGACAATTGGTTTCACTGTGATGCCCAAAAAAGAACACACACGCACACAAAAAACACACACAACCAGTTTCCCGTTTCTTTTTAATGCCATAAACCCGTCTGTTTTTCCCCACCAGCCCCCACCGCAGAAACCAAGAGTCTCTTAAAATCTATAGGAGTCCTCAGACCCCCGACTGTTTTCTATAAAGGGTTTTTTGACCTCTTTGAAACTCCTGATCTGCTGAAAAAAACCTCCAAAAAATTTTA
>JAHHUM010002147.1:0-227962 GCA_036173005.1 Crenichthys baileyi | reverse complement strand
GGGGACTATTTCCTCTACTGCCATTTTGTAAACCAGGAAGTTAAAGAAGCAGAAGTTTATTAAGCTAACAGATTTATTGAATTTCATTCCATATATTCGGGTTTCATTCCATATTTTCAGACTTTCAATCCATATATTCAGCCTTTCATCCCATATATTCAGACTTTCAATCCACATATTCAGACTTCATTCCATATATTCAGATTTTTGAATATAAATATAAATAATTTCCTGAACGGCATGCCAATATATATATATAAATATATATATTAATTAAACAATATTAGAGAACATTCACATGCAATTAATGATTTCTTAAAGATTAATACTTACTTCTAAAGATGGCATTGTACTTCTGAGAATCGTTAGAAGCAGATGCAGCAATTTCTTCGTTTCCTGAAATATGTACCGACGTTGTTTTTTCTGTACTGGTATTTTCAAAGCAACAAGTTTATTATAGAGTTCTACTAGTATTTTTCAGTGTAACAAGTTTAAACCTTTTAGCGGGACCTGACTTGACGCTGTTGAGGGTATGAAAACACTGATGTCTCTCCTCTTGGGGGTACTCTGAAAGTAACGTGTTTTTTATTGCCAACGCCCCAAAATGCTCAAGAGGTCCAATAACCGAATTACATATTCATTTTTTAACTTGTTTATGTGGACTGCCCCTAGATATTGAAAGGATTGCACTTAAGGTGTATAACTCACTTACTTCTGACATGGGAAGCTGCCTGTATAAATACCCCTTAATCCCAAGACAACAATTTCATTTTAGAAGCATGTGTTACCAGTGAGAAACCAGTGAGAAACCAGTGCCCTTTGACATGCAGCAGTCCACTTTGACATAGACCAGGCCCTCACCTGTTCATGAACCTCTGTCTTGACACTTTGGATGGGTAGGGTGAGCTTAAATCATTTTAATCACTTTATAACCTGTGACACACACACACACACACACAGACACACTCTTGTTTTGCTATATGTAGTGAGGACCATGTGTTGACTCCCATTGACTTCCATTGATTTTCAGTCGTTTTCAACCCTTTCTATGCCCTAACCCTGACAATAACCCTAAACCTAACCATTACCAGTGCATGCCTAACCCTAACCTTAACCTAAAGTCAATTCACACCTTAGTCCTAAACCTAACCGTTAGCAAAATAGGTCGTGAGGACCAGCAAAATGTCCTCACTTTGGTACAAACGGTCCTCAATTTGATGGTGAAATCGGGAAAATGGTTCTCACTGTGATGCCAAGACAGGAACACGCACACACACACACACACACACACACACAGTGTGGAGACTGAATCAGATAATTGACACACACACACACACACACACACACTCAGTGTGGAGACTGAATCAGAAGAATGAGGTTGGTAGTGAGTTCAGTTGGAGAATAAGTTTTCTCTAAAACCCCTTGATAACTTTTTGCTCTAAGTTACAAAAAAAATGTTTTAGGAAAGTTAAAGGTAACTAAAATTATCATTCCTTCCCCAAAATGGAGTCTCTCATTATTCCAAACAAACACATCTTCCCTAGAGTCAGTTTATAACTTGGAAACAGTATACTGAGGGTTTGTAAGGTTTCTTTTAAAGTTTATAACTTGGAAACAAGGTTAGGGTTAGGATTTGTAAGGTTTCTTTTAATGACATATTTTGTCTTACCTCTTTTCTCCTGCTTCCCCCCCCCCCGCTCTTTACAAGTGGTTGGAGCAGATTGTCTCTTACTCAAACATTTTAGCAGAGGAGGGGTATGGAGTTGTGTTCTTTCAGGTGTTGATGCAGAAGTGGAAGGTCTGCTCATTCTATCGTGGTAGGGAAGCACAAACTTTATTTACTTTTAGAGCTTTCTATTTTTAAAATTATTTAAACTGGCTCATATATTGAGCAAATAGGTCCTGCCGGAAAAGCAAAATGAACTTACAATTCTGTCAGGTTACACAGTTAAATTTATTAGGATTTCATGTGACAGGCCAGCATTAAGTTCAGTATACCTTTAAAGCATAAAGGCTGCATGTATTTTTTAGATGTATTAACTCCTGGAAAAACGTACAATTCAATAATAACACCCTTAAACACACCCCCTCTATTTTAATTGGTGCTGATGCCATACAGTTTCTGATAATACCCTATTTGTCTTGTTTTATTCATATCATACACACCCCCTGTGTTTTCATTGGTTCATTTAAGGCCTTCCCCATAACACCCTTAAACACACCCCTGTATTATAATTGGCTCATTTAATGTCTCGCCCCTCATGACGATAACCAATCAGCATGCATGGTTACGCCCCTCGGCTACACCCCGTTGACCCATGACCTCCCCGCCCACATGACCCCATGACCCCTCTCCAGTTCACAAGTTCACCTGTCAAAAGTTTGATAAAAGGGTGTATTCTTATCTCTAAGGATTATCTTGAAGAATCTGGAAGTAAGGTTAAGTTAGTCTTGGAACCAACTTAGGCAATAATCAGCATACCTTTAGAAAACCATTCATAATGCAAGATCAGATAAAATATTATTTTAATAAAATAATGATCTGCTGAATAAAACCAACCTTCTGGATGACTAATTCTCAACGGTGTCTCATTAGCTGCCTTTATTTATTAAAATAATATTTAAAGAAATATTAAGGAAATGATCAAATATTTAAGGAGGTATTTGGAAAAGAGCCAAATCTTTCTGGAGAAATGGGCCTAAGTATGCAAGCACGTGTTCTTACCTGTTAGCAGTTAAAGCTAACAAAAGAAGCAGATAGCTTAGCACCAGAATCAAACACACACCTTTAAAATACCGTCAATAAAAGGGTTAAAATGCATAAGCGTGGACAGTGCGTTATGATCAATCTTCTGTGTTTAAAATCACCCCTTTAAATAAAGTTTGTCTTAACTTTAAAAACACACAAACAAAGAACACAAAACTGAGCACATGGTGCTAAGCAGTAGCCTGCTAGCACTAAGATAGCCGAGTTCAACACAAACAAAACCTAACTTCATAAAATGAAAACCGTTTACATTATTTCAGTCTAACTCTTTCTCTGCCCAAACCCTAACCTCGTTTGAATTGTGTTGAGGAGGTGTTGTCCGGGCGACGACGACGTTTGAAGAAAGCTCTGTGAACAAAGGGTTAGCTTCCAGCTAACCTCCGGAGCAGTGGCTCTGGGCCGCTCTGTCGGGCTGACCAAACTGCTCGTTACCAAGGTGATGCGGTCTCGGTTGTCCTCCTTCCAGACCGGGAAAACCGCTCCACTCGGCTTCGTAGAGACAGCGTCTCTGCAGGGATTTCTCTGGAACACAATTTGCTTCTGCAGGCCTCAGAGAGAAAGTCAAGCAATGCTTATACCTTAATTTCCCTTTTTATGAATGAATACCGGGTACACAAACAGTGATTCATTCGTACTTAACTTGTGCATATGATCGCGTGATCTTATGACACCCTTGGATCCAGTTTGAAGAGTTTATGTCTGTTTGCCAGCAAAGAGACATTAGCGCGCCGTGCCTGCCCTATCCCGGTCGTCACCGTCATGGAAGAGAGCGACTTGTGGGAGAAGTGGGGGTTTTATACGGGCAGTGGCATCATGGGAAGTCCACCGTTACAGTTTGCTTGGCTGTGCCGGAAGAAGGTTAAATGCACTTTATTTTGAAAGTTCCAGAAAAGTTTGTACCGCATGTTTCATGTTGTTTCCATGGCTGTGGGTCCCAACATGTGCTTCTGAGAGCTTAGTGAGAGTTCAAGAGTAATGAAAGATGGATTGTGTCTGACTAGCAACATACAGAAACAAGAATTTGTGCCCAATCGGACTAGCCAAGCCTGGATCAAGTCGGTTAGGTTTTTATTGTGTTGTTTTATTCGCCAATATTGTTATTTAATCTTCAACAAGACAATTCTTCTGATTGCTTAAAGTTGAATCCAAAATTCCAAGAGAAGAAAGCCGAACTTCCAATGATCTTCCAACCTCAGAATAAACTCCATGCGCAGACGGCATCTGTGTGAGCCTCTGGTGACAGTCCTTTAAGCCCTAGAGAGACCCAATAGAAGCCAGAGAAGAAGTCCAAGCTAGTTCTGAGAAGGTAAGCAAGGTCTGAACTGCCTTGAGGTGCTCTTCATCCTGTCCTGTGATAAGGTTGTGTTCTGGAAACTGATATCCAGGCCTTTCTCTTTTGGGATCCGTCTCACAAATTTTTCCAAACTTTCATTCAGACTCCAGACTGATATTTTGAAATCTAAATTTTGTGCAGAAACCCTGAGTTCACCAAAAACCATTTGATCAGGTTAGGTCTTAATTAGCTACAATAAATCTAAACATTCATTGATACTTTGACAATTCCAGAATTCAGAGTCCAGAGATTGTGTGGGCAGGAGAAAGCAAGGGTAGCAGGTGCAGGGCAGGGAGAGAGTTTAGCATCCTGAAAGCCTGGTGGAAGAAATTGTTTTTCCTTCTGCTGGTTCTGGTTTAGAGACTCCGCAGTCTCCTTGCTGATGGCAGCAGGCTGAAGAGGCTGTATGGTAGTTGGGTGGGGTCACCAGCGATGCAAAGGGCTTTGTGGGTGCTGTATGTATTATGGAGGGAGGGGAAAGAATCACCAACGATCTTCTCAGCTGCTCTCACAATGCACTGGAGGGTCTTTCAGCAGGATGCAAAGCAGGCACATCCAGGAACTTGGTCCTGCTTACCCTCTCCACAGCAGCATCTGTGATGGTCAGAGGAGCATGTTGAGTGTGGTCTTTTTGAAGTCCATAACAATGACCTTTTTCTTTTCAACATTCACAGAGAGATTGTTGTGTCTGCACCACAAGTCCAAGTGGCTCATCTCGCTCCTGTAGTTTGTCTCATCACTGATACTGATGAGTACCACCACAGTTATGTCAGCCGCAAACTTTAGTTTTTCTGTGCGATGATGTGCAGTGGTGGGTCAGCAGAGTGAAGAGGAGGGAGCTCCGCACACACCCTTGGGGGACCCCTGTGTTCAGTATAATGGCACTGGATTTGTTGCTGCTGACCCGTACCACCTTTGGTCTCCCAGTCAGGAAGTCCAACAGCCAGTTGCACAGTAAGGTGTTCAGTCCTAGCCGATCTAGTTTGGGAACAAGCTGTTGATCTGCTCAGGGAAGCTTGCCAGGCTATGCTGTTCAGTTTGATTTTCTCCACCACTTTTTCTTGGTTTTGTTTTTGTCATCGTTTTCGTAATAGCTCTGACCCACATACAGAGAACACTCCGGAGAGAGAATGAAAAGTTATAAGGTTGTTTATTTGGAAAAACAAAATGAACAGGGAACGTAAACAGGCAAAACTCCAACTGTTGGGGAAGAGGGAAAGAGAACTGGTAAATACAGGGAACACACGTAGATGGCAAAAACCAAGAAATTTTGGGAAGGAAACATAAACGGCTTACTGAATGGATGTGGTCAGGTCGCCAGGGATAGAGGGATTCAGGACTCGGGTTGTGCTGATACTTGCGGTGGAGGGTGGATAGGTTGCGCTTAGTTCTTGGTCCAGGAGATGAAGGTTGCAGGAAAACTGCCAGCTTAGTCGAAGATCTAGACGAAAACGAAGTAGAGAACGACATCCACAAAACGAAGATAAACCAGGAAACACTTAGCTCGCAGAGTTCGTGGTTCAGAGACATAACTCCAAAAATCCTGGTTCTTGGTCTGCAAAACACATGAACAAGTTATTCCACGAAACGAGAGACGAAGCATAGACTTTGCATTGGCTGAGTTTGTTACCACAGAAGGCAAACACTCTGGCGTCAAAGTACTGGCAGCCTCCTGCTTAAATTCTCCACCAAGCAATCAGCAGGATAAGTTGCACCTGTCACCCAGCACACCTGGGAAGTTCAGCACAGTCTGGAAAACACTGAGACACAAGTTGCAACCACAAAATACACAAACACAACCCAGATCCCGACAGTTTTGGTCATTTTACGAAACTAAACCTCATAAAACAAGGAAATCACAGTGAAATGCAGAATTTTAAATGTAAATATGAAATTGATGCAGTATGAAAATGACCAGCATGGCGAGTAAACATAAGCAAATCAAAATAATGAGCATGTAAATAAGGTACGTTAAAACATTTTGATGCTGCGTAACAGTTTAATCTGGCTAAGTTTCATCATGATTTACACATTTCTGAATCCGGTCTACATTCTATCAGTTAATTTCTCTCCATTGATTTCTAGCACATTTTTATTTTGTTTTAAAAACCAGTCACAGCTCCTAGAAGACAGTGTCACACCTAGCAATTAGGTCAACCACACCTTATTAAGATAGGAATTTCTGTTGTCTCCTTGCTCAGAGTCACTCTTAGCAGAGAACAGAATCACTTAAGCTAGAAGTCCTTCCCAAGAATTTTTAGGCCAAGGTAGCTCTCCGAGAGTCTTTGTGAATACGGGCCCAGGACTGCAGAGAGGATCAACTGGGCTGGCCTTTATTCCATCCAGAGTCAGGGAACAGGCTGCTAACATCTCTGCAGACAGCACACAAACTGTTTAGACTTACCTACAGAACACCATCAGAAAAAATTAAACACTTTCTTCCCCAGGCTGACAAGTGTACTATTATCCTAAAAAAGCCAAGCCTCTGATATATACTTGACAATGCCCAGCTACTCTGTTAAGAATCAACTTTTTCCAGCCTCATCTTCTAGTGTAATTTTAAATACATTGAGAGCAAACAGTCAAATTCCTTGTGCACACAACTTTACAATAAAAGTCAGTTCATAGTATACAAGATTTCCGGGTCTGTTTACAACTCAATTCCTGAACGCAGTCAGTTTACACACTTTGCCATCATTGAATCTTTACGCATTCTAAAGATCTCATTTAATGAGATTTTTAAATCTATTTTGGATAATGAATTCTCTTTTTGCCTTCGTGAAATTAAGGCCCAGCAGCATCTGTCGAAGAGGGCGGTCTTATCACTGAGCTAAGATAATTAACACAGAACTCAGAGAAATCTCTCACAAGCAGTCCTCACGGGGGAAATTTTATTCTTCAAAGCGCACAAAACATAAAAAATTCCAGAAGTCTCCCCACCCTTCAGTCTTAAAGGCCGTTTTTTTATACAGATACAAAGCATTGGTGTGTATTGTGGTCCTCTTGACCAATTGAAATCATCATACTCATTTATGTAAAACTTCTTGGCACCTACAACATTGCTTCTCAGGTGGAGTTCCGGGAATCCAACTTCAGCCCAACATCTGGAAAAAATCAGATTGGCCTACGTGACAGTTTACAACAACATTCTCATTACTTATCTGGATGCAAAACTTCTAATGTCACATTGACCTGGCAGAGTCAGGGTATCACAAGATTTCCAGACTGAACTGCAATGACAAGCCCATTGGTCTTTCCTCTCACCAAGAACTTTTCCCTAATGTAATCTGTTTCCAGACAGCTTGCATGTTTACTCAGAGTGAACAAGTCTTCACAGAATACATCTTAATTCATCGTAAAAACAATAATAACACTTTTTCATCTAATCAAACAAAGCTTTATGCTTCCACATATATCCCCCCTTTAATTAGGTTTTCAATCTAATTAACAGCTGAGAGAGATCTTATATTCATATTGTAAATATCCTGAGAGTATAAGTGATGTTTATAAGTGAATACAAGGAAAAACGTGTGGACGATTATGAAAGGTAGTGAAATTACTTTGTGTACAAAATTAATAAGCAACTCTAAATGATTGTTCTTGTTTAGGTCTGAAATTTCGGGTTCAACTAATTAAGTAAGATCCTATTTAGAGTTCCTATGCGCACATTATTTTAACTGTGTTAGACTATGCTAGACTAAACCTATTGACTAATTAGACCAAATCCGGCTACTCTGTAGCTCTTCCCAAAAGTCTCCTTCAGGAACACATCTCATCAACTCACCCATGGAAAACATCCATGTCAGTCAAATTCACAAGCTACGTGTCGATGAAGGGGACCTTCAGGTCGGCTTAGGGCAAACCAGTCGAAAAACCCACCCGTCCTAAAAGGCGGGGAAAAACGTCTGGACGCCATAGAGAAATCTCATTCTCGGCCAATCTGAACGAGAGATCTCTTTTGAATCTAATATGTGTCATTACCACCTATTTAAAGGACCATTAATGCCAATCAGGTCCTGCTTTGTCATTCCTATTACCAAAACCTTTGTAACGGAGACCACTGGTCATGTCAAACCTCTAGAGCTGAATATCACAACTTGCAAGTATAAATGGATTAACATGATTCAGAACATTCCTACAGCAAATCTAACCACATAGAACATTGATATTATAACATAGGATGACATAGAATAACATGGCAACGCATCCATTAAGTCCTTTGCTGCCTCCTCATGTAGACTCCGTACTTCGACCAATTCCACATCTCCTAGGTCAGTCTTTTGCAACTTTATTGTTCTGCCATCATATTAGTCCTGATTCAGGGTCCCCAAGCGCCGTCCATATGTCTATGAGTCCATGCACAACGTAAGAGGGGTCCCCGAACCACCAGAGTCTCTTTGGATGGTTGCTTCCCGATGTCTTCCTGGACATACAGAAAACAATGACCAGTATTTTGCCAAAACATGTCCTTATAGTCCTTTTTTCCACAGCTTCCACATATATCCCTCACAATACTAATGACTCTTGTCAAAACAATTATATCATGTTTACATAAGGTTAAAATGATTATCATAGCTTCAGGGTGAACTCAGGCCAAAATAACAAACAAACAAGGCCTATTCTTCATGAATACACCTTACCTTACCAAAGGAACCTCAAAAAGAAATACAAAATGCTTACCTACCTAATATAACATAACCAGGAGAAAACTGTTAAACAGAAATGGCAGTTCAACCCCTACTTAAACACGAAAACACATACAATTAACCTTCACAAATAATATGCTTTTAACAGAAATTGCTTATATGACTTTGTTATGGATAAATGACATCACCTTTTTGTGATGCTCGAACATTCTTGCAGAATTTGCATGAAACAGTATATGGTCTACAACATTTTTACATGTCTTTATGTTAAGTGTTGGACGTATGTTATATGTAAATAATGTGACAAGAAGAAAAAATAGTAAAATAAAAAAAATAATGAGTCCATCTGGTCCAGGGTGCTATACATATTAGACATTCTGATGTTTCCCATCATCAGTCATCCATCGGTACACAGTTCCCAAGATCCACTTTCTGATGATAGGCAACACGCAACACACGAGCAGGAGTATCACAACTAATACAGTTAGCAAGGTTAATCCTGTTTTCACTGCTAAGGCTCCCCAGTCGCCAAATATTTCCTCCAGACTCTTCCACGACCAGCTGTCCTTGCCCGCATTCTCCTGTAATTTTTCCTTTTAATTTGTGGACTCTAACCATTATGGCATTGAAGGTACCTCTTGGGGCTGTGTTCATGGGGATATATGTGCAACACTGATTGCCAAACATATGACAAACACCCCCCATATCTGCTAAAATCCAATCTAAAGCTTTCCTGTTTTGCAATGCCATTCTACTTGTTTCATGCAATTGGTCACCTAAAGCCATAAACCCTTCAACCGTAAAATTTATCATTCTTTGTTGATCATAATAAACAAAGTTTATCCACTCAACATTTTTGTTAACTGTGATCCAAGGTAAAATTGATTCAAATCCTGCTGTGACTTCTTGTTGCACTTTGAATTCATCAGGAATTCCTTGTGGTTGGCCTATGAGATTCAAATATACACCTTCATTCAGTCCATAATCACCTAAACGTCTGCGAACTCTCGTTTTATTTCCATCTATTCCAATCATACTTTTTACTCCTTCATACACTAAGGTTATAGGTAGTATAGGAGCCATTTGAGGTTTTTGGGCATACTTTGGGTCTGTCTTATTTAGTTTTGCTAATTCTGTTTATTTGGTGGCAGTGTTTGGTTTATATGTGAATTGACACTGACCTATATTTTACTCTACCACTGATGGCGGTGTGGGGGAAATCTATATAGGTGTCATGGTTAGAGGGCATCAGGTGTTAGAGTGTGTGGAGGTCATATGGTTTTTTACCGCTCTCTGTTCCATACTGGTTTGCCTTCTTCATATCCACCGTTTGACCATAATTGCCATCTTTTTGCATGCTGGCATAAACCGCCACCCTGGATTTTGGATTTCATTCAATACTCAGTTTGTATTCAATAAATGGGAGCATTCCCAAACTTCTCCCAGTCCGGACATTACCTTACGAGCGCGTTAGGACCTGGATCCCCCGCACCCAGAAGCGACTAAAAATGGATGGAATTTGATAGCCACTACAAAATAAAAAACCCGACCATTCGGATAAAAGGATATGCCACTTTATGAAGAGGACAACTCACCTGGAAAGGTTTGAAGCATGCCCACCTGCCTGTCTAGCTGATATGCATGAGAAAACAAAGGAGCTACATTCACTCAACCATCCCTGTCATCTCAAGTAAGACTGATCAAATAATAAGGTATGAGGCACGATTACCATTCAAGACGTCTTTGGTGAGTGCAATCATCCTTATTAAATACAAACATATGACGCGTTGGACTGGCTTTATGATGTTTTATGGCGTTCGGCCTACGGCTTTCCAGAGATGATGCTATAGCCTGGTAAACGGCTAATTTTTTTGTGGTGGCTTTTATTTGGTCATATCTCAAAGTGTGAACATTCAACATTCTTTCACTAAACGGAACTGCTCGTGCTTTTGAAAAGGCACAGAAGGAAAGAAGTGAAGTGTTTAGAAATGCAAGTAAAATAAAGTCGAAAATAATAGAGCTTTGGTTGTCAAATAAAAATGTTTCTGATGTAAAAGAATGCATACAAAGGTTCAACACACTGTGTGAAAATGCGTCCTCTCTTCACAATTCTTTGTTAAATGATTTTAAGTTGCCTGAAGATGAGCAGCAAAGGCAAAATACCTGGTTTCGGGAGAAAACAGCGGCAAATAATGAGTTTGTGAATAAAGTGCATATTTGGCTGAAAGAAAATGAAGTGGATGATGATGCCTGTGAAAATGTGTGTAATGAAGTTGCTGCTGATAACGTTCAAGCAGGGAAACACGATGATGAGGGTGATGAAGGTGTAAATCCTGAGGATAGTGTCTCAAATATTTCAAGTGTGCGTTTTAAATGCAGTAAAGTGTCCAGCACATCCTCCACTCGTAAACAAGCCCTGGCTGATCAAGCAGCTTTACTGGCCAAAGCGGAAGCTTTAAAAAGAAAACATGAATTGGAGGAACTGGAGATGCGACATAGATTGGAAGCTGATAAAATACGACAACAAAAGGAACAGGTGGAAAGAGAAGCGCAAATAGCTGCTGCTGCAGCATGCCTTTTTGTGTTGGAAAGCAGTAGCGTTGGAGGAAAATCCAAATCAATGTCCAATGGGATGAACTCTTACATCAGCAAAGGACTTAAAGAGCAAAAGTGCACTGAATTTAACCCCCAGGCGAAAGAATTCGTGCCTAATGTCATTGAATCTGACGCTATGCGGAGCTCAACAGCGCCCCTAACATCTGCGCCAGATGTAAGACCTAAGGTTTTCAGCAATGCAACATCATATGTACAGGATGAAGTGCAATACCGAAAATAGCCACGGGATGACACTGTTCGGTCATGTACAAAGTTGGATGGATTACCTTCTGTAAATGTTAACTTAAAGCGAAATACGGTTTCTATTCAGTCCACAGCCTTACAATAACAAGTAAAGCACAATGTACAAAAACAACAATTTAACAGTTCATCAGTTTAAGCTGATAATGTCATTATATCTATTATGCAAAAACAGAATGAAATTACTTCAATGCTTCAGCAACAGTTATCAGCTACTCTTCCTCAGCATGAAATCCCAGTTTTTGATGGCAATCCATTGCAGTGTATGTCTTTCTTAAGAGCTTTTGAGCATTGTGTGGAAGAAAAGACTAACAATTATCAGGATTGTTTATACTTTTTAGAGCAATACACCAGAGGGAAACCAAGAGAGCTTGTCAGGAGCTGCATGCACATGGCACCACAGCAGGGCTACCAGAGAGCAAAGCAATTTATATTGGAGCATTTTGGAAATGAACATCATATTGCTTCTGCATATATAGACAAAGTGTTTTCCTGGCCAGTTATAAAATCTGAAGATGTCAAAGCTTTGCAGGAATTTGCTTTGTTTTTGCGTGGATGCTGTAATGCAATGTCAGAAATACAGTACATGGAGGAGTTGAATATTCCATCTTGCATGAGGGAAGTCATCATGAAGTGGCTTTATAAGCTCCGTGAAAGATGGAGATTAGCAGCTTGTGAGGTACAAGAGCGGCGAGGCTTCAGAGCCACATTTACTGATATGGTCAACTTCCTTGAGCGACAAATAAAGGTTCTATCCCATCCATTGTTTGGAGACATCTCTGACATCAAGCCAAGCTCTGTAATGAGAAGAGTACATAAGAATACGACAACATTAAAGGTCAACACAAAAGGCAGCAGCTTTGTAACATCCAATTCAGCCCCTGATAGCGCCACGTTTTCTGTGCCAACAATTCACAAGCAGCCAATAACCTCCAATAACCCTCTCGTTGAAACTTGTCTTTACTGTGAGGAGTTACATTTAATATCAAAGTGCCCAAAACTGCAAAGGATTTCTCATAAGGAGAAAATAGGATTCCTAAAAGGAAAATTAGCATGTTTTGAATGCCTGAAAGTCGGCCACATGAGTAAGGAGTGTAGGAATCGTCTCACCTGTGACAAATGTCATTTAAAGCGTCCCACCCTTCTGCATTTAGACAATAAAGAACCATCAAATAAGCAGTGCATTTGTGTCTTACCAGGCTGGTGTTTGTACTGGGGCCGGAAACCATGATTGCACCCTCTCCATTGTTCCAGTCAAAATGAAGTCTAAGAAAGGAGATAATGTGCTGCAGACCTATGCCTTCTTAGATCCTGGGAGTACAGCCACTTTCATTACCAGCACGCTTATGAACCAGCTGAACCTACAAGGCACAAAGACTAATATTCTCCTTTGTACAATGGGTCAGGAGAAGCTGGTGCCTAGTTACAGTGTAAATGGACTGGAGATTTCTGAGCTGGGAGAAAACAATTTCATGGAGCTCCCAGAGGTTTACACGCAAGAAACCATTCCTGTTTCAAAGACCAACATTCCACGTCAGCGAGACATTGAGAATTTGGAATATCTCAAAACTGTCATGATCCCAAAATTGGATGCTGACATTGGGCTTTTGATTGGGATTAATGCACCAAAACTCATGGAGCCATTGAAGATCATTAACAGCAAAGGTGATGGACCATATGCTGTGAGGACCCTATTAGGATGGGTCATAAACGGGCCTTTAAGAAGTGGAAATGGTGGTCAGAGAAGCTGTCCAACTGTTTATATTTATCAAATTTCCATCATTAAACTAGAAGAGCTGTTGATGTCTCAATACAACATGGAGTTCAATGAGAAGGCACTGGAAGAGGAGCATGAAATGTCGATTGAGGACAAGGACGAGGTTCATGGAAATAATGGAGCGATCAACTTGCATGCAAAATGGACATTATTGCTTGGACCGCCCTTTTATTAAGGATGACATAATCATGCCCAATAACTGGTGTATTGTGGAGCAACGCATTCAAAGCGTCAAAAGAAAATTTGAGAAGAATAAGGCCTATAAGGAGGAATATGCAGCATTTGTTACTGACTTGATTGAAAAAGGCTATGCTGAAGTTGTTCATCATGACCAATTGTAACCCAGGAATGGAGGTGTGTGGTACCTACCCCATCATGGAGTCTACCACTCGAGGAATAGGACCTTGCGAGTGGTGTTTGATTGTGGAGCGAGCTATAAGGGCACCTCATTAAATAACCAGCTGCAGGGGCTGGATTTAACCAATTCCCTCTTTGGTGTACTGACCCGATTCAGAGAGGAGAAATTGCACTGTTGACAGACATCAAGGCTATGTTTCATCAGGTGAAGGTGTCGGAGAAACATTTGGACTTTCTCCGCTTCTTGTGGTGGCCGTCAGGAAACACCTCAGTCAGCCTAACTGAAAATAGAATGACAGTCCACATCTTTGGTGCTGTCTCATCACCAAGCTGTGCCAATTATGCTCTAAGAAAGACAGCAGCAGATCCTACACACAGTTATAACAAGCAGGTGATTGACACCATTTACAACAACTTTAATGTGGACGACTGCCTGAAGTCTGTGGCCACAGAGCAAGAGGCAGTGCAGTTGGTGGCACACCTCATCGATCTGTGCTCAAAGGGCGGATTTCAGTTGTTGAAATGGACAAGTAACAGCCGAGCAGTGTTGTTAATCATTCCAGAGGAAGAGCTGTCTAAAACAACGAAAGAGCTTCACCTAGAACAAGACAGTCTGTCCATGGAGTGCAGAAAAATGATACGTTCACCTTTCAGCTTGCAGTGGAACGAAAACCTCACACCAGGCGTGGCATTCTCTCAATGGTCAGTTCTATCTATGACCCACTGGGATTCCTGGCACCATACACTCTGCTAACTAAGCTACTGTTGCAAGAAATGTGTAGACAAAAGCTGTTCTGGGATGACCCCATTCCCCAGTCTATGTCCCAAATATGGTCTGCATGGCATCAGGATCTGGAGAAAATAGCAGAGTTTAAAGTGAAGCGGTGCATCAAGCCCATCAGTTTTAAAGGACACCTACAGGCTCAGCTGCATCCTTTTGCAGATGCCAGTGACCATGGATATGGGAGAGTGTCTTACGTAAGGCTGCACGATGAAATAGGAAATGTGCACCTGGCATTCATGCTGGGAAAGGCTAGAGTGGCTCCATTAAAGCAGACGACAATTCCTCATCTTGAACTTACTGCTGCTGTGTTGGCGGTCAAGGTGGATAGGATGTTGAAGAAGGAGCTCTCTATTCAGCTGAATAGCTCATGCTTTTGGACAGACAGTCAGCGCTGAGATACATGAATAATAACATGAAACGATTTCACATCTTTGTTGCAAATAGAGTGGCTGCAATAAGAGAGTCTACAGATGTATTTCAGTGGAGGGACATCAACTCCAAGTCCAATCCAGCAGATAAAGCCTCTAGAGGTCTGACTGCAGAAAACTTTATGGCCTGTCAGAGGTGGATAAATGGCCCTGACTTTCTTAGAAGTCCTGAACAGGAGTGACCAAAGCCTTTTGAATCCCAGCCTGTTTGTTTTGAGGACCCAGAGGTGAAGAGGGATGTTCTGGTAAATGAGACTGACACACAGCCAAAAGTTTCCACCACCAGGCTCATGCATTATTTTTCAAGCTGGGCCAAACTTAAAACTTCTGTTGCTTGGTTGCTCAAGTTGAAGGACATTCTGCGGAGCTTGAGTAGGAAGAGGAAAGAGTTGATGGCTGTTCTTCCCTCTACTGACTCTTCTAGAGCTTTGGAGAGGATTGAAGAGGAGATGAGAAAGAATAGAGCTGCTGTTTTTAAACAAACTCTTTCAGTAAAAGACATCTCCAGAGCAGAGATTGCCATCATCTGCTACAGCCGGCATGCAAGCTTTAGAGAAGAAATTAGAGATCTGCAGAGTGGAGCATTTGGAGCTCAAGAAAACGAGCAATATCTACTGTCTTGATCCAGTATTACAGCAAGGTTTACTGAGAGTGGGTGGTAGGCTTAGTCGTTCAGCCCTATCTCAGGAACAGAAACATCCTGTTATCCACTCTAAAGGCCAGCGTGTGTCCAAACGTATCCTGCAAGACCTACATCAGCAGCTGGGACATGCAGGAAGAAATCATATGCTTTCAGCCCTCAGAGAAAGATACTGGATTAGCAGTGCCAACTCAGCCTGCAGAAAAATATTATCAGAATGTGTTGTGTGCAGACGCTACAGAGGACAACCAGCAGAACAGAAAATGGCAGATATGCCACCAGAACGAGTATGCCCAGATTTCCCACCTTTTACTAATGTAGGTGTGGATTATTTTGGGCCCATTGAGGTCAAGAGAGGGCGTGCAATTGTTAGGAGAAACGGTGTTATTTTTACATGCATGTCCAGTCGAGCTGTACATTTAGAGGTAGCTCATTCATTAACAATTGACTCCTGTATTAATGCCATTAGACGTTTTGTGTCCCAAAGAGGACCAGTATGTCAAATAAAATCAGACAATGGCACCAATTTTGTTGGTGCAGAGCGTGAACTGAGAGAGGCTTTGACAGCTATAGATCATTCAAAAATCTGCCAAACTATACTGGCAAAGGAGATCGACGGGATTTTATACCTGACGCATAACATCATGGAGCAGGATGGGAACGGCTCATCAGACTGGTCAGAAAGGTGTTATTTTCTGTCCTTCACCAACAGACCTTGGATGATGAAAGTCTTCAGACGATTCTTTGTGAAGTAGAAGCCATCCTCAATGATCGTCCCATTACAAAGGGACTAGGAGGCTCTAACTCCAAATCTGTTAAGGCTTGCGAGATATGGGACCCCAGAATGCAGACGAGCAGGCAGCGTGATGGTAAGTGAAAAAAAAAGGTTTAATAACAAAAACTCACTCACAGCAGGAGGCAGGAACAAAACAACAAACAGGCAGACGAGACAGGCATGGCATGATCAGAAAACAAGACTTGTTTGAGAAACAAGACATGAGCATGATTTGGAAAATGTTTCCGTGCCGTGTAACTGAACAGGTGTGTATTTATGGAGTGTGAACCAGGTGGAGCAAGGAGACAGATTGACTTGGAGCAGGTGAACCGAATAAAGTTAATAACCCCAAACATGGCTTGAAGGCAGATCGAAAAATCCAAGGATACAAACTAATAGAAACATAACTAGAAAAACCTGACTAAAGCATAACCCGGAAGATAGTAACAGAAGCATGATTCACAATCTCAAAAAAAAACAGAATAACAAAGAATGTTGAAAACCTAACTGTGAAAAAACTATCAGAAAAAACCAAAACAACCACCCCAATCATAACAAAATCACTATTTTGCTCTCAAAGGAAACCTACTCTTGCTCTTGTACATTTTTCAAAAAGTGATGTGTACTCAGAAGACTTTGGACGGCAGGTTTGCAGTACCTCTCGGATCCTGTTTGCTGGAAAAGTGATGTGACAAAGGAATAGTTTAGCCTTTGTTGCAGGAGAGGCAGAAGTTTTACCAACCTCGGAAGAAATTTTTACTGTTGGTGCCATCCGTGGTTGTCGGGGATCACACTGCTCCTCGTAGGTTTCCTGGATTTTGGGAAGGAATTACGAACTACTTACTATCACAGATCCCAATTGGGAAGACTGGTTCGTTCTCGTTACAGATTAGGAACAAGACGGGCCAGTTAGAAGGCCCATATCCAAGAATCTTCCCTTCCATTCTAAGAAGCCCTTTGAAGCAAGAGAAGAAAAGGGAAGATCTTTGGGACTATACACTTTTGTGGCTCCTTTTTGGTGTTAGTTGAATTGTATTGTCTACACAATTATTTAGTTTTGATAATTCTGTTTGTTTAGTGGCAGTGTTTGGTTTATATGTGAATTGACACTCTGACCTATATTTTACTCTACCACTGGTGGCGGTGTGGGAGAAATCTATATAGGTGTCAGGGTTAGAGGGCATCAGGTGTTAGGGTGTGTGGAGGTCACACGGTTTTTTACCACTCTCTGTTCCATACTTGGTTTGGCTTCATCAAGCGCCTACCTTTGAGCCTATTGCCATCTTTTTGCATGCTGCCATAAACGGCATCACCGGTATTTTGGATTGTACAATTCAAATACGTCCGAGTTTGTAAACTAATAAATGGAAGCATTCCCAAACTTCTCCCAGTCCGGACATTACCTACGACGGGTGTTAGGACCTGGATCCCCCGCACCTAGAGCGACTAACTAAATGGATGGAATTTTGATAGCCGCTACCCGGTAGTTTCTTCTGAACGAGTGCACAATACCCACCCACCGAAGGGTAAGTGTATTTGCCTACAAGCATCAGTTCCCCACACATCCAATAGCTATCTGCCACCGGTTTGTTTGGGTTCCTAGAAAGAATAATTCCTTGGGATAATGGACGTTTAATGTTTTCACAATCACCTGTTCTAACAAAGTCTGGGTTTCTGATACATATGGAGTTTTAACAAATTGGTGTCCTTTTTTTTTGTTTTTTTTTTTGCGTGTTTAACAAAGATACAACAAGAAAGTCACATACATTTTCCTGTCCGTGTTACCACATCACCCCTTCGCCTTTTTCAAACCCTCCGTTTTTTATTTGCAAACACTCGTATTCTGGCATCTAGTCTATTTCGTAATTTAGCAGAGTACTTCTTTTTGTAGTATTGGAGGTTAAATTCCACACAGTGGCTTCAAAGTTGTAACCTTTCCACTTGTCTAATATTGTGCGAACTGCGTGATCCATTACACAGTCTGCAACTTTATACCAACAATTTGGTAACTTGAAGAAGGGATCACCACTTCTGCACTGGGAGTAAACTCTTCCATCTCGTGCCCTCTGTTTGTTGTACTAGTGCACTTCTTAGATGTATACTTCTCTGTGATGACAATTGGAGTTTCTACCAGGAGTACAGTACAATTAAAGAATGTTTTCCGTCAATTCTCTAGCTGTATTACCATGTCACCAGCCTTGTACCATTGTGTTCTGGGCTGGCGCCTTTGCCAAAGTGCTCCCCCTTGGCTCTATTAATATCCATGCCACTTAATGTCCTTGTAATTTTATTTTTCTTATTTCCCTTGGTGTTAATACTCCCCCTTTGCTTGTCTCCGACGCTCCAAATAGAATTTCTCCAGGGCCGCCTTTATAGTCATGGACAGTCCTCCTTTTCAAAGCATATCCGTACTTAGTTTTGTGTTTCGTTCCCCTGACTGCTAAATACTATCTGCAACTCAATTCTGCATGAGTTGTGGTTTTACGCCATTGGGTGAATCAGGTTATACACATATAAACTCATTTAGGCCCACACATCGTGTGTCGGCTGGAGTGCTCAGTCGTTCTTGGTAATACAGTTATGTTTCTCAAATTCTGTGGCTCAGCGTGAATATTCTGTTATTTACAAGTGTAGCTGTTTTTGTAGCCTGTTCTCCTATGTTATAACCATACTTGAGTAGTCTCCCTCAATTCCCTAGTTCGTTAAGGTGGACTCTCCATTTACAATCAATAGCACTTAAGTGTTTTAGTGGGTCCACTGGGGGAGGGCATAATATTTGTAATTGTTTCTAAGGTTTGCTATTGTGCTTACTATTGTTGTGGTGAAATGACTTTTGGTGTGGTATGTCCTTAGCAGAATAGGTCTTCTTGTGCTCGTCTTCATCTGTCTCAATCGTGGGAGTTTTCTAGTAACTTAAACAGCGAATAAACACTTGTTGTTCAATTAATACCTTTCTTTTTTGGACTTTCCAAGACTAATTGACTCTACTATTCACCATTCGTAGCTTCTTCTAGCTCAACTCATGGTTTTCTCTATTTTCTCTAAGAGCTAATCACATCTATTCACAGTTCATCCTCACCCCCCCCCACCCCACAGTTGTTTTCTACAATTGTAAACCACATTTTACATTTTCCTGATTTTTTACTGTAATCTGATAATTGTGATCCATGTACCAACTGCAAATTCGCCATTTGTCATTTGTGAGACCTAATCTAGAAATAATTATGCATCTACCCAACAAGTTATCTCTCGTTTCTTGGGGAGAGATGTGTAACCTGATCCTTCCTCCTATCATTTCTACTTTAGCATTTAACGCTGTATCCTCTATACGCTCCAAATCCCCTTCGCCTCTTACTGCTGCGGTTGTGTCTGGATTTCTCATGACCATGTTGTATCCATAATTACCATCTTCACTCCAATGGGTTTCTAATCTCACTTCCACGTCAAAGCCGTCATCCCTCATGTTCATTGTAATTGAACATTGATCTGCACCATACTCTGTATTCTTTTCTTTGACATTTCTGCCGCATTAATCTTCTCCCATCCCAGCTTACGTTCACCTCATATTCTGTTGCTAACCCTGTTTTGAATTCAGTGTCTGTAATGCTAGCCCTCCATTTCCATTCCGCATGCTCGTATCTAACCTTACGAAGTTTTCTAATTTTCGATGTTGACTTATTTTTAACATTCACATGGCTTACTAATTCTACTTCTGCTGGCAAGGACACAGGTGTGTACTGGTCTGGGTAATAATAAGTTGTTTTGTACTCATCTTTGTTGGAGATGGATCTTTTGCCTTTAACAGATGCCATTAAGTCACTGTTCGTCCCCTTGGGATGATGGTCTCGTTCGTTCACGCCGCTGCTCCTCTCTGCGCTTTACTGCACTTCTCGTTGCAATGGTGTGTCTTGTAGTGCCAACTGCAGATTGTAAGAGGTCATTTCCACTTTCGCTGCTGCTTGGTACACCACCTCTGTCAATATCCATAGTTGAACACTTATTTGTATCAGTTTCAACATTGCAACTCTTGTGTTCATTCTCCGTAGAATTGAATTCTGCTTTCTCTTTTTTATGAATCTTTGTGCAATAAGTCAGATTGATGCCAAGTGTCACTTCCCTCTAATTGAACGGCCATTGACATGGTTCTTTTGACATTGCACGGCCCTTCCCATCTTGGTTCGTGCCACTTGCGTCTGTACACCTTCACGTACACCAGATCTCTAGGCTCCACTGGTTTGTTCACCACCGTCTCTGGACTGGAACTTTTAGCTTTTTCCTGCAAATAGATGGCTCTATGGATAGCAGTTAGTTGTTCCATATAAGCTTTCAACTCTGTTTGCAACTGCTCAAGGGCTGGTCCCTTGAATGGTAGCCTCCATTGAGGCACAGGCATAGGTCTGCCAGTCAGCATTTCATGCGGTGTTAGATGCGTGCTCCTATGCATTTGCATGCGATAGCTCATTAGTGTAAGCGGCAAAGCGTCTACCCAGTTTAGCTTGGTTGAAGCACATACTTTGTTCAGCTTAGCTTTCAAGGTTCCATTTATTCTCTCAACCATTCCCTGGCTCTGGGGATGGTAGATTGCACCAAACCTTAGTTTGATACGTAACTGCTGCAAAACACCTTTGACTGTTTTCTGCACAAATGCTGCGCCGTTATCCGAACTTATTTCAGACGGGATTACAAATCTGGGAATCACTTTGATAACGGTATCTGCTCCCAGTGTTTTTGATGGGATGGCTTCCACCCATCGACTGAAATGATCAATTACTACTAGCATGTATCGTTTACCCTGAACTGGTTTGATCATGTCTACAAAATCTATCACTAGATGTTTGAATGGTCCCTCAGGGACTGGAATGTGTTATATGCCTTTGTGAACATTATGTGACACATATGTCACATTGACTGAGATTTTCATCTACCATGGCTCGCGAATGTGGGGACCAAAAACCTTGATTTCTCAATTTCTCTAACACCTTAGTTCTGTCGCAGTGATTTGCTCTATGCGCTTCTGAAATCAGCATTGTTAACAATGCCACTGGTGCCACCAGTAGGTCTTCAGGTGATCTCCACAAACCATTTTAACTCTTCTTGCCAGAAGTCACGCTCACTGCTGTTTGCCTCTTGTTGAATCAGTATCAAGTCTTCTGGCATAACCAAAGGTTCCAATGACACTACAGGTGCCAAGATAGCATTCTGGCATCGGGATGCCATTTTTGCTGCTTCGTCTGCTGCGTTATTACCTCTTATGGCTACATCATTACCTTTGCGGTGTGCCTGACACTTTATCACTACCAGTTTTGAGGGGAGCACAATTGCATCAATTAGCTGTTGAAGCTGGTCTTCATGTAGAACTGGACTTCCATCTGCTCTTTTGAACCATCTTTGCTTCCAAAGAGAAGCAAACAAATAGCAAACTCCATGAGCATAAGCCGAGTCTGTGAAAATGTTTGACACCTTTCCTTTTGCCAGTTTACATGCCTCAGTTAATGCTTTCAATTCTGCTAGTTGTGCTGAGCATGGTTGCTCACACATTTCAGCTTTTACAGTTTCAAAGTCATCACCTCTTTGTTCAACGATTGCGAATCCTGCATGGTTCCCGAGATAATCTCTGAATATGAGCCGTCAACAAAGTAAGTGATTTCCGCGTTCGTCAATGGAGTTGATTCCAAGTCTGGTCTTAGTCTTGTGTATTTCATTGTTTCAGCAACACACTCATGTGGTTCTCCTTCGCAATCGAGGGGAATCCTGTTGGCTGGATTTGAGGTGTTACATCTTTGAATAGTTATATCTAGATATGTCAGAAGCAGCATGTACTGCAAACATCTTGCCTGGGTTACAATAAACTTCCCTTGATTGATTAACTCTGCAATTTTGTGATGAGTCCTAATGGTGACTGGGTAACCCATTGTTATGGTCGACTGCTGCTAGCCCTTGAAAGCATGGTGGCCAGCCCTGTGCTACATTGTCAAGCTTTGTGCTATAATAAGCAATAGCTTGTTTCCAAAGACCTGCACAGGTTTCCTGCATCAGTACTGCTGAGACATACATATCTTTTCTGTTTGCCACATATACAGGGGTTGGACAATGAAACTGAAACACCTGTCATTTTAGTGTGGGAGGTTTCATGGCTAAATTGGACCAGCCTGGTAGCCAGTCTTCATTAATTGCACATTGCGCCAGTAAGAGCAGCGTGTGAAGGTTCAATTAGCAGGGAAAGAGCACAGTCAGTCAGTCATTTTCTACCGCTTATTCCATAGTGGGTCACGGGGGAGCTGGTGCCTATCTCCAGCAGTCTATGGGCGAGAGGCGGGGTACACCCTGGACAGGTCGCCAGTCCATTGCAGGGCAACACACAAACAACCATGCACACACTCATTCATACACCTAAGGGCAATTTAGAGTAACCAATTAACCTAACAGACATGTCTTTGGACTGTGGGAGGAAGCTGGAGTACCCGGTGAGAACCCACGCATGCACGGGGAGAACATGCAAACTCCATGCAGAAAGACCCCCGGCCGGGAATCGAACCCAGGACCTTCTTGCTGGAAGGCAACAGTGCTACCAACTGCGCCATCGGGAAAAGAGCACAGTTGTGCTCAAAATATTGAAATGCACACAACATTATGGGTGAAATACCAGAGTTCAAAAGAGGACAAATTGTTGGTGCACGTCTTGCTGGCGCATCTGTGACCAAGAAAGCAAGTCTTTGTGATGTATCAAGAGCCACGGTATCCAGGGTAATGTCAGCATACCACTAAGAAGGACGAACCACATCCAACAGGATTAACTGTGGACGCAAGAGGAAGCTGTCTGAAAGGGATGTTCGGGTGCTAACCCGGATTGTATCCAAAAAACATGAAACCACGACTGCCCAAATCACGGCAGAATTTAATGTGCACCACAACTATCCTGTTTCCACTAGAACTGTCCGTCGGTAGCTCCACAGGGTCAATATACATGGCCGGGCTTCTATAGCCAAACCTTTGGTCACTCATGCCAATGCCAAACGTCGGTTTCAATGGTGCAAGGAGCACAAATCTTGGCTGTGGACAATGTGAAACATGTATTGTTCTCTGATGAGTCCACCTTTACTGTTTTCCCCCACATCCGGGAGAGTTACGGTGTGGAGAAGCCCCAAAGAAGCGTACCACCCAGACTGTTGCATGCCCAGAGTGAAGCATTGGGGTGGATCAGTGATGGTTTGGGCTGCCATATCATGGCATTCCCTTGGCCCAATACTTGTGCTAGATGGGCACATCACTGCCAAGGACTACCGAACCATTCTTGAGGACCATGTGCATCCAATGGTTCAAACATTGTATCCTGAAGGCGGTGCCGTGTATCAGGATGACAATGCACCAATACACACAGCAAGACTGGTGAAAGATTGGTTTGATGAACATGAAAGTGAAGTTGAACATCTCCCATGGCCTGCACAGTCACCAGATCTAAATATTATTGAGCCACTTTGGGGTGTTTTCGAGGAGCGAGTCAGGAAACGTTTTCCTCCACCAGTAACACGTAGTGACCTGACCACTATCCTGCAAGTAGAATGGCTTAAAATCCCTCTGACCACTGTGCAGGACTTGTATATGTCATTCCCAAGACGAATTGACGCTGTATTGGCCGCAAAAGGAGACCCTCCGCCATACTAATAAATTATTGTGGTCTAAAACCAGGTGTTTCAGTTTTATTGTCCAACCCCTGTAGGGGGTTTATGTTCCCTGTGGAAGCATAAAGCTCTGTTTTAACTAGATCAAAAAAAGTGTTATTGTCTTTACCATAATAAAATGAACTCTGTGATAAGTGCACTCTGAGAGACATGCAAGCCTTCTCGTAATAGATTACACCAAGGGAAAAGTTCTTGGCTTGAGAAACGATTAATGGGTTTGTTTTTGCAGTCCAACTGGGAAAGTTTTGATATTCTGACTCTGCCAGGTCAGTTTGACCTGAGAGTCTGCATCCAGATAAGTCATGAGAATGTTATTATGAACTGTCACATGGCCCAATGTGATGTTTTCCAGATGTTGGCTGAATGTCGATTCCCGGAAAAGTAGAGAAAAGACAATGTCATGGATGCCAAGACATGTTACGTAAAAGACCCCAACACACACCACTACTTTGGATCTGTATAAAAACCCTGGTAAAGACTGAATGCCAGGGCGACTTCTGAAAATTACTGTGAAGATGTTTTTGTGCGCTTTTTGAAGAAATAATGTCCCCACCCGTGGGTACCGTTTGATGAGAGAATTCTCTGAGTTCTGTGTTTTATTATCTTAGCTCAGTGATAAGGCCGCACGCTCCTAAATATTGGTGACCCCGACATGATTCAATCTACCGGGAGAGGTTTGTGGTCACCTCCTCTGGAGAGGAGCCTGGGCGGCTGTGGTTTGGGGGCCCACAACAAGAGGAGGTGAGTTTTGTCTCTTTTCTTGTTGGAAGAATTTCAGCTGCTCTGGCCATTGACTGAGGAGGGTGTAGATAGAGACTTTGGTCTCTCTCTCTCTCTTTTTCTCTCTCTTCTCACAGTCTCCACGGTTTCCCGCATGCGGGAAGACTGTCCAAAAGAACATAAAAAGTTGGAATTGGCTATGGCAGTCTTAAAGAGTTTGCGCACCCCCAGCTTTTTCGTGGTGCCAAGGTGGGCATAAGCTCATTATTTAGTACTTGGCGAAATACTGATTCTCTCCGAGAATTAAGCCTTCTTGTGTAAGAGACAGCTAATTCATATATATAAAAAACTTGTTAGAAAAGGTACGTAGGAGACCTTCAGAAAACATAGCCGGTGGATTTAAGTTGAAGTAAGAGAGTGCCTCCGTGTGATGTCCGGAGGGCAAAAAGCACTGGAAAAGGCCACAGCTGTTGAAATTTTACATGTACATGATTTGGAGGTTGCAGTGTTGACTGCAGTGTTTTCTTTTTTTGTTTGAGATTCTTATGGTGAGCAGTGGTGATCGGTGTTCTGCAGAAGTAGTAATATGATCTTGTTAAAAGGACTAAAGTGAGGTAAACAAACAATTAACTCGGGAGCTTACACAAAGTAAGAGAATTGATCAATTGGGACATTAACAATACCATAAATTAGGTTTGAACTCCCCGGGGAAGAACAATATCAGGTGTGAGTATGAGTGTGAAGAACATATGAAGGTGGAGTGGTAATGAATGGCTTTGATCAGCACTGATTGAGTGAAAGGCAGTGTGTCGACTGGTATTTTTTGTGTGAGGCATGTAAAGCGTATGAAAATGTGAATGTGTTGGCCATACTGAATGTGTATTGCTTTCAGGGTTCCATTGTTCTGTTCAGAATGATAACTGTGAGCGTCTAAATTAAGTGTGTTTTCCTGGTTTCTTCACTCTGTTTGGTGATTTCTAAATGCTTCAGTTGCACTTTTAAATCCAGGCGTTACAACTTGGACTGGCTTGATCACAAGTTGGCCAAAGTGTTATTGAAAACAAAAATAAAAGAGAGAAGGAAAGGAGATTCTTGAGCTTGGGTCAGAACACACACACACACACACACACACACACAGAGTCCCAATCCCCCCCTCCCTTTTCCTCCCTCTCTCACTCCTCTTCTCTCTCTCTCTCTCCCTCTTTCTCTCTCCTCCTCTTTCTCCTCCCAGCTTTTCGTTCTTTTTGAAAGATTTTTTGTATTGTTCTTTAAAAGTATTTATTTACCTCTTATTGTTGTTAGTTTTTATTAACTATTTAATGTTGTCTTATCCAAATCAAATGAGTCTTGATTTTAGTCTTAGTATCCTAATTAAACCTGAAGCAGTTCAAATACTTATTTTAATAATATCAAGCTTAACAAGCAACTGGTTACTGTGTGTTTTTATTTATTTTAATGGTATGGTATGATCTTTTAATGTAAAAAATTTGTAACGTAAAGTAAATGAAAGTAGGTTTTACTCAAGGTGCTTTTTGATCATTGAGTGAATTATTTGATTAAAACGTTTGCACCACCTTTTTACCACTGTGGGCAATAAAAGTCTGACTTGCTGTAAGGAATTTTATACTTTTACTTATCATCTGTTGATTTAGTCGGTCAGTCAGTCATTTTCTACCGCTTATTCCATAGTGGGTTGCGGGGGAGCTGGTGCCTATCTCCAGCAGTCTATCGGCGAGAGGCAGGGTACACCCTGGACAGGTTGCCAGTCCATCGCAGGGCAACACACAAACAACCATGCACACACTCATTCATACACCTAAGGGCAATTTAGAGTGACCAATTAACCTAACAGGCATGTCTTTGGACTGTGTGAGGAAGCCGGAGTACCCGGTGAGAACCCACACATGCACGGGGAGAACATGCAAACTCCATGCAGAAAGACCCCCGGCTGGGAATCGAACCCAGGACCTTCTTGCTGCAAGGCAACTGCGCCACCGTACAGCCCCTCTGTTGATTTACTTAAACATTAAAAAAAATCTCATCTGCCTTCTATGAAGTAATTGTAAAGGCCTTAGCTCAGTTTCAGGGGGGGTTGGGTTTTGGAAAGAGAGAGAGCGAGAGAGAGAGAGAGAGAAAGATAGATGGAGGGGGAGAGAGCGAGGAGCAGGAGAAAGAAAGGTGAAGCGAGAGAGAGAGGAGGAGCGAGGGAGGAGAGAGAGAGAGGAGCGAGGGAGGAAAAAGAAAGAGGAGGAGAGAGAGAGAGAGAGGAGTAGTAGAGGGGGGAGGAGAAAGAGGAGGAGAGAGAAAAAGGGAGAGAGAGAGAGAGAGAGAGAGAGGAGCGAGGGAGGAGTAGTAGAGTCAATTAGGTTTTGGAAAATTCCAGACAAAGAAAGTATATTCATTGAAAACAAGTGTTATTCACTGTTCACAGTTACTAGTAAAACTCCCACGATTCAGACAGATAAAGATGAACAAGATGACATAATTCTGCCTCAGGTGCATACCACGCAAAAATCCATTGCACCCACTACAATAGTAAGCACAATAGCCAACCCTATAAACAATACAAAAATTATGCCCTCAGGGGCACCGACTAAAACAACATTAAGTGCATTGAGTGTTAAATGGAGAGTCGCCTTAACCAACTCTAGTGGAATTGAGGAGACCACTAAGTATGGTAAAACAGTAGAACAGGCTAAAAACACTACATTTGTAAATAACACAGAATTAATTACGCTAGCAGAATTTGAAAACATAACTGTATTACCAAGAACGACTGGCACTACAAACGAAACACATGCATCGGGTCTGAATGATTATGTCCTGATCACGGTTCAAACCACACTTATGCAAAATAATACAGTAAATTTGCTAGAACCTAACCAAACTAGGTACGGATGCTCTGAAAAGGAGGGCTGTCAAGACTATCAAGGCGGCCTGGATAAATTCTATATGGAGCGTCAGGACAACAAAGTAACCCCAAGGGCAATAAATAAATTACAAGACATTAAGTGGCATGGATTGAGGCCAAGGGGGGATGCACTTTGGCAAAGGGCCATCCAGAACACATGGTACAGCTGGTCATGGTATACAGCTAGAGAATTGACGGAAAACGATTCTTTAATTTGTACTGTTACTCCTGGAGCAACTCCAATTGTCATTCCAGAGAAGTATACATCTAAAGAATGTGCACTAGTACAACAACAGAGGTGCAGAGATGGGGAGTTTACTCCCAGTGCAGACGTGGTGTCCTTCTTCGAGTTACCAATGTGTGGTATAAGTTGCAGACTGCTGTATGGCTCACGCAGTTCGCACCAATATTTAGACAAGTGGAAAGGTTACAACTTTGAAGCACTGTGTGCTGAATTTAACCTCAGTACTACACAAAGAAGTCCTCCGCTAAATTACGAGGTAGACTATGATGCAGAATACGAGTGTTTTGCAAATAGAGGTTTTGAAAATGGCAAAGGGGTTGATGTGGGTAACACAACAGTAAAATGTAATGTGACGTGGGTGTTATCTTGGTTTAAGCACGCAAATAAGACACCAATATTCGTTAAAACACCAATATGGTATCAGAACCCAGACTTTGTAGAACAAGATTGTGAAAACATTAACATGTCCATTCCAAGATTACTCTTTCCAGGAGACCAAACACACCCGGTGGCAGATAGCTATTGGATGTGTGGGGAAGACATTTTAGCAAATACCTTACCCCTTCGGTGGGTGGGTCTTTGTGAACTCGTTAGAATGAAACTACCTATAACCTTAGTGTATGGAGTACCCAATTTTACCTTGGATCACAGTTAACAAAAATGCTGAGTGGATAAACTTTGTTTATTATAATCAACAAAGAATGATTAATTTTACGGTTGAAGGGATTATGGCTTTAGGTGACCAATTGAATTAAACAAGTAGAATGGCATTGCAAAACAGGCAAGCTTTAGATTGGATTTTAGCAGATAAGGGGGGTGTTTGTCACATGTTTGGCAATCAATGTTGCACATATATCCCCATGAACACAGCCCCAAGAGGTACCTTCAATGCCATAATGGTTAGACTCCGTAAATTAAAAGAAGGAATTACGGAGAATGCGGGCAAGGACAGCTGGTCGTGGAAGAGTCTGGAGGAAATATTTGGCAACTGGGGAGCCTTAGCAGTAAAGACAGGATTAACCTTGCTAACTGTATTAGTTGTGATATTCCTGCTCGTGTGTTGCGTGTTGCCTATCATCAGAAAGTGGATCTTGGGAACTGTGTACCGCTGGATGACTAAAGATGGGAAACATCAGAAGGTCTAATACGTATAGCGGCCTGGATCAGATGGACTCATAGTTTTATTTTTTTATTTTCCTATTTTCTCTTCTTTTTACATTATTTACATATAATATACGTCCAATACCTAACAGGAAGACATGCAAAAATGTTGCAGACCATATACTGTTTTAAGCAAATTCTGCAAGAATGGAAGATATTACCATCATGTTTTATATTGGAAGATATTGTGTCCACTGATGTATTTTGTTTTCAATTATCCATATATGCTTGGGACCTTGGAGCCATGATGAACTTGGGCCGGAAATCCAGTGGGACTGCCCGTGTTCAAAGAGACTCTGATAAGATGGACATTGAGGTAGTTCAAGCATCACAAAAAGGTGATGTCATTTATCCATAACAAAGTCATATAAGCAATTTCTGTTAAAATCATATCATTTGTGAAGGTCAATATTATGTGTTTTCATGTTTAAGTAGGGGTTGAACTGCCATTTCTGTTTAACAGTTTTCTCCTGGTTATGTTATATTTGGTAGGTAAGCATTTTGTATTTCTTTTTGAGGTTCTTTTGATAAGGTAAGGTGTATTCATGAAGAATAGGCCTTGTTTGTTTGTTATTTTGGCCTGAGTTCACCCTGAAGCTATGATAATCATTTTAACCTTATGTAAACATGTTAGAATTGTTTGAGAAGAGTCATTATTGAGGGATATATGTGGAAGATGTTAATGTGAAAAAAGGACTATAAGGACATGGTTTGGCAAAATACTGGTCAGTGTTTTCTGTATGTCCAGGAAGACATCGGGAAGCTGCCATCCAAGAGACTCTGGTGGTTCGGGGATCCCTCTTATGTTGTGCGTGGACTCAGAGACATATGAACAGCGCTTGGGGACCCTGAATCAGGACTAATGTGATGGCAGAACAATAAAGTTGCAAAAGACTGACCTAAGGGATGTGGAATTGCTCGGAGCATGGAGTCCACATTAGGACGCAGCAAAGGACTTAATGGATGTGTTGCCATGTTATTCTATGTCATCCTATGTTATAATTTCAATGTTCTATGTAGTTAGATTTGCTGAAGGAATGTTCTGAATCATGTTAATTCATTTATACTTGCAAGTTGTGATATTCAGCTCTAGAGGTTTGACATGACCAATGTTCCCGTTACAAAGGTTTTGGTGATAGGAATTACAAAGCAGGACCTGATTGGCATTAATGGTTCTTTAAATAGGTGGTAATGACACATTTTAGATTCAAAACAGAGATCTCTTGTTCAGATTGGCCGAGAGTGGGATTTCTCTGAGGCCTCCAGACGTTTCCCCCCGCCTTTTAGGACGGGTGGGTTTTCGACTGGTGTGCCCTAAGCCGACCTGAAGGTCCCCTTCATCGACACGTAAGCTTGGGAGTCTGACTGACATGGATGTTTTCCATGGGTGAGTTGATTAGATGTGTTCCTGAAGGAGACTTTTGGGAAGAGCTACAGAGTACCGGGGTTTTGGGAATTAGGAATAGGTTTAGTTTATCATAGTCTAACACAGTTAAAATAATGTGCGCATAGGAACTCCAAATAGGATCTTTTTAATTAGTTGAACCGGAAACCCCATTAAGGGTTTGTTTTTGCAGTCCAACTGGGAAAGTTTTTAATTTTGACTTGCCAGGGCAGTTTGACCGAGAGTCTGCATCCGTTAAGTCTAGAATGTTTTTTTGAACTGTCACATGGCCCAAAGGATGTTTTTTAGATGTTGGCTAATGTCGATTCCCGGGAAAATTAGAAAAAGACAATATCATGGATCCAAGGGGCATGTTACGTAAAAGACCCCAAAACCCCACCCTGCTTTTGGGTCTGTATAAAAACCCTGGTAAAGGGGCTGAACGCCAGGGGAAATTCTGAAAATTATTGTGAAAATGTTTTTTTCGCTTTTTTTAAGAAATAAAGTCCCCACCCGTGGGGCTTTTTTTGATGAAGAATTCTCTGAGTTTGGTTTTTTTTATCTTAGTCATGATAAAGGGCCCCATGCTCCTAAACAGCTTTTCATAGTTGGATCGCCAGAGTAGGGGCCCCTTCATTTCCTTTTTTTGCGTTTTAAAAGCTATTTTAGCCTCAGCTTCCTTTTTAAAATGGTTTCAATGACTGATTTTCCCGATTTTTTCAAAGCTCCTTTAAAGGGCTGTTTTTCTGCATAGTCTTCTATCCAGTCTGCATTAAACCCTGTCATCCCCAGGAACGTCATCATCTCACCAACCGTTCGTGGGCATGGTGCTAACACCTTCGAGTTGTGAAGGCGAAATGCCAATGGGTCCTTGTGAAATTACTCTGCCCAGTTATTCTACCCGTGGCTGACAATATTGAAGTTTTCCCTTTGAGGCTTTATGACCTCCTTCAGCCAGTCTCTGAAGGACTTTCATTGAATCTCGATGACAGTCTTCCAACGTGGCTGCGCAGATTAATAAATCATCTACATATTGCAGCAATGTGCTGTTCAGTCTTAGCTCTTCAAGATCTTGTTTTAGGATGTGGTTGAACACATGAGGGCAGTGTTGAACCTTTGTGGTAAGCGAGAGTAACTGTACTTTTTGCCTCTGTATGTAAATGCAAACAAATGTTGAGACTCTTCTGCTAAAGGGATGCTAAAAAATGTAGAACAGAGATCAATGACAGTGAAAAACTGTGCTTCTGGTGGAACAGCTGTTAGCGGTGTGTGTGGATTTGGCACATCTGCCGGCCAATCCTGAACATATTGGTGTGTTGCACTCACTGCTTGTTTCCACCAACACTCCTGCTTCTAGTAGTCCTTCAATAGTTCTGCTGATGCCTTTTTCTGCTTCTGCCTTTAACGGGTATTGTGGACGGAATGGAAGGTCTACATTTTGTTTCAACTCAACCTTAAACGGGCTGGCCAATTTTACCAAACCCACATCTGTATCATGTTTTGACCATATGTGATCTGGAACATGTTTTAACATGTCCTCAAAAATCAAACTTCCTTTTGACAACTCCTTTTCTTCAAATTTGTTTCTGTCATTTACAGGCACTGTCACCACATGTGGCTTGGATTTCATCAATGTTTCGCTCACAGTCTTAATCATTGATGCATCCTGTGATTGGAAAATTAATGGATTGTCTGTTTCTTCCCATTCTGTTGTAGTTGCATCTTTAATCATTGGTCCCAAGTCTTTTGCATGAAAATCTTTATTTACAAACAAGGTTATGTGTGGCACCGATTCCGGAATGTTATACCATTTGGAAATTAAATCGTTCGTTTGCACATTTATCGCTGCCCCTTCTGTACCAATAACAATGTATTTGGTTGCCAGGTTCACATTTAATCCTTGCGTTTCGCTGCCCCATTTTTCCTCAAACTCTTTGCTTTTAGAAAAATCGTAGTACATTGTACAATGGTAGTCCAAATGAGTTTTTTTAGCTTCTGGAAGTTGAGGTTGAATGTACTGGCCCCGCTCAGAAATTGCATTCCCAACTGGACTGTCAATGTGTCCTAGCCAATAAACCTTTACCAGTTCCCGAGAACCTTACCGTCGATACAAATTTATCAGACACGGGGAGATGAGTTGCATAATTTGGGCTCACACATGCGTAAGCTGCTCCTGTATCAACTAACATTGGTGTTTCTTTATTTTCTATTTGAATGTTTAGCATTGGCTCATTTTCAGCACCCATGCTTACAATTGGGTACTGATTCTCCCCTGTAGGGCACTCTGGGCACCCCTAGTAGCCAAAATTTGGAGTGTTAGTTGGACCGTTGTAAGGACCTGGCCTGGCCTTGCCACGCGGTCGCCCCATGTATGGATTCTGCCTTTGGAAACATTGTTCAGCACGATGTCCGGGTTCATTGCATGTCCAGCATCTCCCCGGTATTCCGGGTGCAGCATTTCGTCGCCTGTTTGCCCATGGGGATCCTCTTTGCTGTCTTCCTCGTGCTCCAAATGGTCGTGAATTCAACGCCGTAGGGTAGACATTTACTACCGGATGCGGTTGCGGGGCGGTTGGAAAGTTTGGAGGACCCACCTGTGATGGATGCACCACATCAGGCAAAGGTGCTGTAGGTGTTGTAGATGAGGCGTTGGGGCGTTCTTCCCCTTTCACCATTACAGCCTGTGTTTTAGCTTTACCCTTTCCCTGGAGCTCTCCGAGTTGCAGTTGGGCCAGCTTTCTTTGTATATTTTTGCTTTGTTCATCTAGCTTTTGCTCCTCTTTTCTGTATTTTCCAACGTTGTGTACCACATGATCTCTAAACTCCTTGTGTGGCATTGATGTCAGACCAACAACATCTTCGAGTCTGCTCCGCACCGGTGCTGGCATACTATCTACGATGGTAATCCGAAATATGGTTGTGAGTAGAGGACTCTTGTCAATGTCCTGTTCTGCATCCTGTTTCCATCTCTCCAATTGTTTAGAGATGTACGTTGCTGGGTTCTCGTCACCCAGTGGTTCCCCTTTCAGTGCTCTGGGGTCTACCCTTGCTAGGTATTCTGTTCGCAGTTCTCTCCAGAGCACATTTCGAAATGCATTGAATTCAACTCCATCTGCTCGATGATCAAGCATCCAAGCATAGTTTTGCTTCAAAATGTTCTCCATGGTTGGAGTCCCAAGACACTGCGCCCAAACTGCTTTAATGTCTCCCAATGCCAGCAGTTTCCCTACTATTTCTTCTTCAAATTTTGTAATCCACTTATTTGCACCTTCGTGTACATCCAGCAACCGCGAGACCAATCCGACCAGGTCCACAGAGGCCCAAGGAACATATTGGGTTGTATTTTCTTTGACCAGAATTGGCATCTGTCTTCCTTCTGTGTATCTATCAGGTGGATGAATATTAGGCCGATAGCGCAAATCGTACCACCTGCCATTTATACATCACCTTGTAATATTTGAGCTTCTCCCTGTTCTGTTTCTTCTCCTTTGTAATCAAAGTTTCCCATGATATTAAGTGTTCCAGCCAGGGAAGGGTATATTCCTACTGGTTTCAGATTGTTTTTAGTTCCATCATGTCGTTTTTTCAAGTCTGTCAACTGCTGTTTCAAGTTCTGTCTGTATTTCTGACCTTCCTCTTTGAATAACTTTAAAATGTTCAACTCATGTTCTCTTTTTGCCACTCTTTTCTTACTTTTGTCTTTTGCCTTATAACCCAGAATTTGAGTCTCCATTTATTCACATAGAGACAGGTCAAAGCATCCATTTTCAGGCCATGGTGAAGGCAATCTACGTGTCCTTTTCTCCCATTTTTTAGAAATCTTTGAAGCATAATCTGGGTTCTTACACCCGATAATCACTGTTGGTAGATTGCTCATTTTCGTTCTCTTAGAAAGATTGTTTTTATATTGTTCCAAACAATTCAGTGTTCTTTAAATATAGTTATTTTTTCCTATTATTGCTGTTAGTTTTAGTAACTATTTAATATTGTCTTATCCAAATCAACTGAGTCTTGATTTTAGTCTTTGTATCCTAATCTAGCATTATGCAGTCCAGATACTTATTTTAATAATATTTAACTTTATAAGCAACTGGTTGCTGCGTGTTTTTATTTTAATTGTATGGTATGCTCTCTTAGTGTAAAAAAAAATTGGTAACGTAAAGTAAATGCAAGTACGTTTTACTCAAGGTGCTTTTTTTATCATTGAGTGAATTATTTGATGAAAACGTTTGCACCATCTTTTTACCAAATGTGGGCACTAAAAGTCTGACTTGCTGTAAAGGAATTTTATACTTTTTTTTTTTCATCTGTTGATTTACCTAAACATATAAAAATCTCATCTGCTGTCTGTGAAATAATTGCAAAGGCCTTAGCTCAGTATCTCTTAAGCTTAAACAAACCAACTTCAGAGACCAGTCCACTGATGAAGGCAAGTATAAAACTTGTTAAATGACACTTTTTCAAGTTGACTTCACAAATTGCAACTTTAGCCTAAGACAAATACGTTAAATCGAACCACACAGGCAGGCTAAAAAAAACGGCACAATCACAGATCATGGAATGTTTGTGTGCTACTCCACGGGAGGGACAGACGGAGTGAGCTGGGAGGGATGGGATGGGGGGGTTTGGGTTTGGAAAGAAAGAGAGAGAGAGAGAGAGGGAGGGGGAGAGAGCGAGGAGTAGGAGAAGAGAGGAGAAATAGAGGGGGAGGAGAAAGAGAGAGAGAGAGAGAAAGGAGGAGCGAAGGAGGAGAAATAGAGGGGGAGGAGAAAGAGGAGGAAAGAGAGAGAGAGAGAAGCAAGCGGAGAAGTGAGAGAGGGAGGAAAAGGGAGGGGGGGCGATTGGGACTGTGTGTGTGTGTGTGAGTGTGTGTGTGTGGTGGAAGCTGGAAATCTCTTTTCCTTCTCTCTTTTGTTTTTGTATCCAATAACACTTTGGCAAAACTTGTGATCAAACCAGTCCAAGTTGTAACGCCTGGATTTAAAAGTTTTACTAGAAGGGTCTCACTGTTTTATAAAAATTTTGTCTTGTCTTGGTGGCTGATGTTGACTCATAAATTCAACATAGGACTATTGGCAACTGAAGCATCTAGAAATCACCAAACAGAGTGAAGAAAAAAGGAAAACACACTTAATTTAGACACTCACAGTTATCATTCTGAACAGAACAATGGAACCCCGAAAGCAATGCACATTTTCATACGCTTTACATGCATCACACACAAAATACCAGTCGACACATTGCCTTTCACTCAATCAGCGCTGATCAAAGCCATTCATAAACCACTCCAACTTCATACGTCTTTCACACTCTCATACTCACACCTGATGTTCTTCCCCGGGGAATTCAAACCTAATTTATAGTATCGTTGATATCCCAATTGATCAATTCTCTTACTTTGTGTAAGCTCCCGAGTTAATTGTTTAACTCACTTTAGTCCTTTTAACAAGATCATATTACTACTTCTGCAGAACACCAATCACCACTGCTCACCATAAGAATCTCAAACAAAAAAAAGAAAACACTGCAATCAACATTGTAACCTCCAAATCGTGTACATGTAAAATTTCAACAGCTGTGGCCTTTTCCAGTGCTTTTTGCCCTCCAGGCATCACAATGAGGCAGTCTCTTGCCTCAACTTAAATCCACCAGCTACTTAATCTCAAGGTCTCTTATGTACCTTTTCTAACAAGTTGTTTTATATATGAAATAGCTGTCGCTACACAAGGAGGCTTAATTCTCGGAGAGAAACCAGTATTACATCAAGCACTATATCATATAGGACTATTCCTGTCTTGGTACCATTACTCTTTTTAAGACTGCCTTTAGCTAATTCCAACTTTAAGTTTTTTGGCAGTCTTCCTGCATGCAGGAAACCGTGGAGACTGTGAGACGAGATTAAAAGACAGAGACTAAAGTCTCCATCTACACACCCTCAGTCGAGGGTTTGGGAAGCTCCAATTCTTTCAACAAGAAAAGAGACAAGAACTTCTCTTGTTGTGGGCCCGAACCAGCCGCACAGGCCCGCTCTCCGGAGGGGGAAACCGCAAACCTCTCCCTGTAGATTGAATCACGTCGGGGTCACCAATTTGTCGAAGAGGGCGGTCTTATCACTGAGCTAAAATAACAGAACTCAGAAATCTTTCAAGCAGTCCTCACAGGGGGAACATTTATGCTTCAAAGTGCATAAAATATCAAAAATTCCAGAAGTCCCCCCACCCTTCAGTCTTAAAGGCCGTCTTTTTATACAGATACAAAGCATTTGTGTGTATTGGGGTCCTTTTGACCAATTGAAATGATACTCATGAACGTAAAACTTCTTGGCACCTACAACATTGCTTCTCAGTTGGAGTTCCGGGAATCCAACTTCAGTGAAAAAATAAAATCAGATTGGCCTAAGTTACAGTTTACAACATTCGTTACTTTTCTGGATGCAAAACTTCTGTCACATTGACCTGGCAGACTCAGGGTATCACAAGATTTCCAGGCTTAACTGCAACAACAAGCCCATTGGTCTTTCCTCTCACCAAGAACTTTTCCCTAATGTTATCCGTTTCCGGACAGCTTGCATGTTTATTCAGAGTGAACAATTCATATAATGGTAAGAACACTTTTTAATCTAATCAAACCAAGCTTTGCTTCCACACATCCACCCCCAGAGCCCACTAGGTTAAGCTACAACTACGCAAGTGTGGTGCACCAACCCTTGCCAAGTCTCAGTGTAGAAACTGAGTGTTACACTTCTAAACTCCTGCCTTTGAAGTTAACCCAATAGTGGTTAAGGTTAACTTCAGAGCCCATGAGTGCTTTTGGCAGTACTACAAGTATCCTAAAGAAGCCGAGACTTGCATTTTACCATTTTATTAAAATGTTATACAAGTTATAAGACAACTGTGTTTTTTGCCAACACATTCCAGCTAGCCAAGACACTTTATCTAAGGGACCACTGGGAAAATCTTCTGCTGCCCAGATCCAGGGTTCAGAGGGGTCTCTGGAACATCAGAACCATGTTCTTTCAGATAGTGGATGGTCTGGTAGTAGTCTTTGCCCTTCTCGTGTTCTTTGCTGAAGGTAGTGTAGGTGCCAGGAGGGTACAGGCCATACAGAAGCCTGTAGTCAAAGTCAGGGTAAGGGTAGGGGAAGGGGAATGGGTAAGGAAGAGGGTAGGGAGAAGGGTAGCCCCACACACCCCCTACACCAGGACTTGGCAGAGCTACAGATGGAAAACCTTGGCTAGGCCCCATAGCTGGATATCCAAACTCTTCTGTCTGCTGATGGTAGTTCCCAAGTTCAGCTTCCTTCACAACATTAGAAGTCTCCCCAGACTGGAGGGCAGGTGCAGGGGGTGGGAGAGGAGGGCCAAAGGCACTAGGACCCTGGTCCTGCATGTCAGTTGATGCTTCCTCAAAGGCTTGAGGAGCAATTTCCCATTTTGCCTCTGGAGGGAGTGGAACTATTGGTTACATTTTCTTGATACATTTGAATGAGTTGACTTAACCATGTTTGAGCCTAGTTACCTGGGAGGGAAGACTGAGCAGCTCCGGTCTGTTGAGAGCTGGCATCATATACTGGCATTAAAGCAGCAGGTTGATAATATCCTGCCTGCACAGGCACAGATGAACCATAGCTGACAGAGTAGCCCACTTCAGGCATGGAGCTCAGGCTGCCAGACACAGACCCTGGCTGCACATATTGAGGGTGACTGGAAGGTTGCTTGACCACTTGCACTGGCTTGGAAACGCCTCCGGAAGTACTGTGAGACACAGGAGGGTATTGCACAGCACCTTGGTGAGAGGCAACTGTACCCCCCTTGGTGCTACTGCTGCTCTGGTGTTGGGATTGTGAACCTAGGTGTAGAGAACACATGTCTTAAGATGCATTTAAATACAATTTTTTTTGGAAGAGTGAACACTACCACCATACCTTTGACAGGAAGGCCATGAGCATTCAGAAGCAGCACAGCAAAGAGGGAAACCCTGAAGTTATGAAAAGAGCAGTTTCACAAGTTAATTCTAATGGCCAATAAAACATTACATAACTGTAAGTTTGCCCTTACCTCAGAACGTCCTGAAGTGTCACCATATTGAAGACCAGCTGTAACCAACACACCACCAGTGCATGTTTATGAATGTTGCTAGAGACTAGTCCTGACCAATCGGAGCTTAACGAGGTAACGACACACAGCTGATCAAGAGTGGCTCTCAAGAAGAGAAGATGAAACATCTGCTTTCATATTTTTCCTTGTAATACTCATTTTCAATTTTAATGCCTTAGAAATGTATTTTATCAGATTTCCCATATACAACATAGCAGAGCAGCAGCTGTCAAGGTTATGTGATGATCTATGTTTTCTGTTTCTATCATGCAGAAGGCATTTTTGTCAAAGCTCAAATTGTTAAGGTTTAGTTTGTAAATTATTGCTGGGAAAGTTTGAATTTATGACAACGGGGACATAATAGCCAACAGAGGTCAGAATCAGAATCAGAATCAGCTTTATTGCCAAGTTTGTACATACAAACAAGGAATTTGACTCCGGTACACTTTGCTCTTTGGTTTTATTTTTGCATTACAGAATATACATATTTACAATGTACAATATATATATATATATATATATATATATATATATATATATATATATATATATATATATATAATATATTATATAATAAATAAAAAGGCGCATTTGCAACATCTGCATGCTGTTGTTTTGTACACTATTGAATGTTCAACAGAGAAACAGCCCGGGGGAAGAAACTGTCTCCGTGGTGGCTGGTTTTAGTGAACAGTGCTCTGTAGCGGCGGCCTGCAGGTAAAGCTCTGAACAGTTTATGTGCAGGGTGTGTGGGGTCTGCAGAGATTTTAGCAGCTCTTTTCCTGACCCTAGACCTGTATAAGTCTTGGATGGAGGGAAGGTCAGCCCTGATGATTCTCTCTGCAGTTCTGATTATTCGTTGCAGTCTGCACCTGTCCTGTTTTGTGAATGAGCCAAACCACACTGAGATGGATGAAGACAGGACAGACTGAATAATGGCAGTGTAGAAGATGACCAGCAGCTCCTGTGGAAGGTTGAACTTCTTGAGTTACCTCAGGAAGTACAGTCTCTGCTGGGCCTTCTTTTGAACAGTGTCTATGTGTGAAGACCATCTCAGGTCCTCAGAGGGAGAAGAGGAGTGGGGACAGAACACACCCCTGGGGGGCACCAGTACTTATTGATCCCCGGTGCCCCCCAGGGGTGTGTTGCAGGATGAAGTGTAGGCCTAAATTGACAGCATCATCTGCCGACCTGTTTGCTCGGTAAGCAAACTGCAGGGGGTCCAGTAGGGGGTCTGTGATGTCTTTCAGGTGCTTCAACACCAGCCGCTCAAAGGATTTCGTGACCACAGACGTCAGGGCTACAGGCCTGTAGTCATTTAATCCTAGGATGGTGGGTTTCTTGGGCACTGGGATGATGGTGGATCGTTTGAAGCTGGAGGGGACCTCACACGTCTCCAGTGACTTGTTGAAGATCTGGGTGAAGATCGGAGCGAGTTGATTTGCACAGGCTTTCAGGCATGATGGGGAGACGTTATCAGGTCCTCCAGCTTTCTTTGTTTTCATGCGCTGAAAGAGCCTGTTTACATCATCCTCGGAGATCTTTAGTGCAGGCAGAGGATCTGAAGGTAGGGGTTTGGTTACTTTATGGGAGGAATTTGTTCCTGAATGGGATGTGGAGGAGATGGTTTGAGGTGTGAATGGCTTCTTGAATGGCTTAGTCTTTACAAATGTTCCTTTCCAATATCACAATGTTCACACTGACGTTGCGATGACAGAAAATTAATATATTGCATAACCTTAGTGATAATGAATCAATTTTGTCACTATAAAGTTGTAATCACGGTATTTGTTTAAAGGAGGTACTACATATTTCTCCTTGGTGGTACAAAAGTCTATTTTCAATGAACAAACTACTATGAAAAGTATCACAATAAAACTAAAGAAATACATCATTAGGAATGAGTAAAGTCTTGTTGGCAACTGATTCAAGTTAAAAGTGTCACATAAATGATTCTGTAAGACTGACCGCTACAGGAGATGCTTCTTGCCCACAGCCATCAGGATCTACTCTTTAAAGAAATATGAGTTACATTATTTAATTTCCCTTTGGGTTCAATAAAGTATTTTAATTACATTCTTGTTTTTAAAAATTCTAAATTACTAAAGAATTAGATGTAAGGGTAATGTGTAGTTTTACAGCTAAAACTCTTTTACTCAAGTCTTTAATCCCACACAATTTGGCTTTTTGAGTCATGAGCAGGTCCCAGGACAACGATGAGTCTGCAGACATACAGGAGGCTCATGCATATCCATGGGTTACAGGCCAATAGCTTTAACTGGCGTTTTTGGTGAATGAGTTAATGTTGTTTGCATAATGCCTCTTTTTCATTGATGGTCCCGGCTCCGCAACGCAGTACTCAGCTCATCCTCGCTCTACTCCATACAGAACCTGTTATGTTTCTATTGACTCACAGGTGGCTGGAGTTCTGGGTTGAAGTCCCACCTTCAGCCATCAATGTAGTGCGCTGTGATGCTATTAACTGTTACTGTGTGACACTGTCACAATCATCTGTGTGAAATGGTAAAAACTAAATAAATGAATAATTAGAAAATAAAAAACATTAAATTAAATACAAATAATGTTTGAATTATTATGCAAGAATGAATACATGGTTTTTTTTTTGTGTATAAAGTGGGATAATTATCTGGAACACAGACCAGCCCGAACTAGGGGGAGTGTGGCAGGAGAACCTAAAACGAGAGAAGTCTCTGTCTAGTCTGGTGAAGCCCCAAAGTTTGCCTGAAGAAGTTAAAATTTTGGGCTTTATGAGGAAGTGTTGTCTCTTAGCAATGGCAATAACGAGGACAAGCACTTTGTTGTAATTTGTCGCCGTATGGAGCTATGACCAGACTCGCTGACAGAATCACCTTCAGGGGAGTACGCACCAGGCCTGGAGAAGGAAACCAGCGGCAAACAGAAACGCCAACCCTTGTGAGAGGACTTTAAAGCGCAAAACCTTGCAGGAGAATTTATTTCAGAGACACATTTTTCTATATGGACTATTGCATGAGCTGTTTAACGGTGGTATTGTTTTGTGTGTTTTGAGGGAAATGTTTGAGTGTCTGAGCAGCTGGTTTTATGTGTGATCAGCTGATATAGTTATTAGATACAGCGCACCTGCCTGCATGTAATTCAGAAAGCTTGCATGGTGTCATTTTTCTTTTCTTTCAGGCTTCAGGCATGGTTTATGATTTGTAAATAGTAAAATTATATTTTGGTTTGACCGCTGCAGGCAGTTGGGTCCTTAATATTATTGTGATCTCTGTTAGGTTTTAACTTTTCCCTGCACTACGATGAAAACCTTTTCATTTCTCCTCGCCCAATCACAGTCATATGTAGCCTCTACTCAGACCAGATCAGACCTGCTCCTGAGCAAATACCAAAAAGTCAGTACCTGGCCATAAAAACCAGTAATGGAGACGCTTGCAAAATGGGCTGAGTGGAGTGAAGCCAGCCAAAGTAGAGCCCATGGAGAAGGTGCGTTCATGTGACACAATACACTACTGACAAAAAGTTAGGGGTATTTGGCTTTCAGGTGAAATTTATGGAGAACATAAAACATTCACACTGCAGTGATATATCATGAAAGTAGGATGTTTGCAGTGCAATGGTGATTTCCTAATCTCAATTTATTGAAACAAAACCCAACAACAGTGGTGGGTAACATGACACGTGTCATGTGCCCTTGAGCATCAATTACAGCTTGACTTCTCATGTTCAGAAATCCACCTATTGACTTCCGAGGCATGGCATCCCACTCTTCTTGAATGGTGGCCTTTAGGACATTGAGGTTCTGGGGTACAGAGCTACGAGCCTCTAGCCGATGATTCCACTAATCCCATCGGTTTTCTATGAGATTCAAATGTGGAGAAATAACAGGCTACTCCATTCGAGGTACCCCAGTCTCCAGAAGATGTTCCCTTATGATGCGACCTAAATGAGCTGGAGCATTGTCATCCATGAAGATGAAATTAATCCTGTGTTGTTCATGTAGGGGCACATTGACTGGATTAATGTTATTCAGGTACTATAGGCTTGTCTCTGTACCATTCTCAAAGTGCAGGGCAGTTCTGTAATAACTAGACACCTGTCCACACTAATACCAAAGCCTTGTCTGGTGACAGTGTAGAGGTGGACAATCCAGATCATTTCCACTCAGCATTAACGTTCAGACTGGGCCAACTGGTTCCTCATCCAGCGTAAATGCTCTTTTGCCCATGCCCGTGTCTGGTGGTGTGGTCAGGTACATTTTACAGGTCGTCTAGAACACAGATTTAAACTGTTGTGAATGGTGTGATGCAACACTTGAGTTCCTCACCTCTTTAAAACATGCCTGAGGTTGAGTGACATTATGCAGCTCTGCTCACAGTGAAGCCGTTCAGTGTGGGATGTGGCCAAAGGACAGCCACTTCCATGCTTTGCATTTCTTCCAGGCCTTTTGTAGAACCTGCTTAGTGGCTGTGTTTGAGAACAGCAACCATTCAATTGCCATCTTTGTTTCACTTCATGTGAACAGCAAGATAAGGGAACTTGTATTTCAATAAATACAAGTTTTGAGTGACCCACGAAATTTGGTCAATTCAAGAGTGCCCGAGGGTTACTTGAAAGCATTGCACATGCTAAAATTATCCTAAAGAAACAAAGACTGTCGTTTGACTAGTTTATTAAAAAAAAAATACAATTAATACCCAAGACATTCCTTCCATCATAGATGATTGTTGCTCTAAGGGGCTGCTGGGAAGACCTTCTGTTGCCCAGATCCAGGGTTCTGGGGTGTCCCAGGACCACCAGAGCCATGTTCTTTCAGATAGTGGGTGGTCTGGTAGTAGTCTTTGCCCTTCTCATGTTCTTTGCTGAAGGTAGTGTAGGTGCCAGGAGGGTACAGGCCATATAGAAGCCTGTAGTCAAAATCAGGGTAAGGGTAGGGGAATGGGTAAGGAAGAGGGTAGGGAGAAGGGTAGCCCCACAAGCCCCCCACACCAGGACTTGTCAGAACTACAGGTGGAAACCCCTGGCCAGGCCCCATAGCTGGATAACCAAACTCTTCTGTCTGCTGATGGTAGTTCCCAAGTTCAGCTTCCTTCACAACATTAGAAGTCTCCCCAGACTGGAGGGTTGGTGCAGGGGGTGCTGGAGGGAATGGTGGTACAACCATGCTGCTGTCTTGGGGCTGGGTGTTGGTGGATTCTTCCTCAAAGGCTTTAGGGGGAATAGACCACTGGGTCTCTGAGGGAGAAAGTAGCCCAATTGTTGACACATTAAGACTACTTGCTATTGAACAACAATTAACCAAGTTTGAGGCTTGTTACCTGGCAGGTTAGGCCTAGCAGCTCCAGGCTGTTGAGAGCCAGCAACATACCCTGCCTGGAGCGGCATAGCAACACCTCCAACATATCCTGCCTGAACAGGTAGGAAGAGACCAGAACTAGCAGTATATCCTGCATCAGGCATAGAGCTTAAAGCAACAGGAACAGGCACTGTCTGCACAAACTGGGGGTGACTAGGCGCTTGCATTGGTTTAGATACACCTCCAGAAGCAGTGTAGGACACAGGTCGAGGGTGCCCACCACCAGTGCCTTGATGAGAGGCAACATTACCCCCTGCATTGGAACTGCTGCCGCTGCTCTGGTGCTTGGATTTTGAACCTAGGTCAAAAAGAACATCCCTTAAGCAAAGGTGAGTTCAATAACTTTATGAATAAATGTAACCATACCTTTGACAGGAAAGCCATGAATCTTCAGAATCAGCAGGGCAAGGAGGGAAACCCTGAAGTCAGAACAAGAAAATTTCACAAGACAATGGACAATAGATAAATGAACTTATGAAATGTATCACAATACCTCAGAAGGCACTCAGTAGTCACCATGGTGAAACAGTGTGATGACAAGCAAGGAACGATGGAAGTTAATAAATGCGATCCCACCAGATCCGACCAATCAGAGCTTGATGGCCTAACGACACACAGCTGCTGAAGGGTGACTCGAAAATAATCAAATCTCAGTTGTTGGTCAAAATGAAGACAGAATTATTTTTCAAGAATACCACTCAGTTAACCTCACATTGTTAAATTACTGTCTGATTCCTCTTTTATTTGAAAACATTAGATTTAGGAAATGTTAACTGTTTAACTAAAAACCTCCATGTTTGTCCCCAGTGGGTCCTGCAGTGACGACATTTTAATAATTTTTTTTCCCTGGTTCATTCTTTACCATTTTGGATTGTTTTGAATTTTCTTAAGAAAGGAAAATCACATTTTTGGTTCAAGAAAACAAAAACTTCTCATCAAGGTCTAAAAATAATGAGCCTTTTAGGAGTATTGGGGAACATTTAGGGGTTTTGGAACGGCAAAACCTATGACAATGTGTTAAGTTTACATCACAATAAATATTTAATTCAAGCAGCTCCTTTTCTAAAATTTGGTGGCCCTCAATTCAAATATTAGCTTTGTGGATGTAACTGTCCCTAACATAGAGGATGGAAGAATCCCAACCTTTATTCATAGAAGAGCAACAGTATCTCTTTCTTATTTCAAAACCAACTATCCTAGGTTTTTTAAATACACTGTAAAGTTCTGTAGAGAACATCCTTAACTGTAAAGTTCCTACACTTAAGGATGAAGTGCTTAGAACAATGGATACTAAAATGTATCCATTGTGGAAAAATACTGAAACATGATCAAGATCTGATTCGTCCAAAAGAAAAACTAAATTTAGAAAAACTGATATAGCATTCATGAACACTTGAGAATATAGTAAGCCATTTGTAAATTTTACAGTGTGGGAAACAGTAAATATTTCTAATTTACAGAAAAATTAACTTTCAAAATTTTTTAATAGCAGTCTTATTTTCATATGGACAGAGTCTCCACCATCCACCCCAAATACACATTACATAAAAGTTACTATTTTAATTTCATGTCATCTAGTTAAATACTTATTTAATCTCCTACCAAAACCTGTCTTACAATTTGGTGGAGAAACCTTTATTGAAATCATGGCACACACATTTTCTGTAGTCATTCACCAAGTTTGCAGACATTTTATTTGGGATTTTGGTCCCCTGCTCTTTACAGAGACTCTCTGAACTCTAGGTTTGTTGGCAGCTGCTTGGCAACTTGAAACTCCAACTTCCAGCACATATTCTTAATGGGAGTGAGACTGCGATTATTCTTATGCCACTCCTTTGTTACTTTGGCGGTATGTTTTAGAAGGTTATGGTCCAAGATTGAACTTGGTGGTGACTGTGGTCCCAACTGCCCTTATTAAAAAGTTTCTTTTGAGTAGTTGTGGGCTAAACCTTAACCATTCACATTAACACCCTCATCCCACAGGCATTAACCTAGTGTCTAAATTACAAAAATCCTGCTATTTTCAAATAACACAACCAGAGATTGTCTTTCTCACTAAGATCTTCACTGGTGGTCTTGTAGCCTATTCCAGACTTTTGGGCCTGCCGATCTCCTATTTTATGTCCTTTGACAGTTCTTTGGTTTCGCTTGTAGTGATAAAGGGGTTGGAATCGAAGAAATTATCTTAAGAGGTACTTATGTCTCAGTTGTTCAACCTTTATGTAATGCTCAATCTGGATTTTTCATCTTTGTGAGCACAGATTTCACCCAAGTGCCAAGTTACAATTATAGGAAATCACATATCTAACACATATCCACTAAATTCTATGAGAAATTGCTGAAAAGGAAATTTCAAGTTGTAGTTATTGATAAAAGAATTTAAAATTAAAATTTTTACATTTAAAGCTCTTAATTATCAAGCTCCATCATACATCAGAGATCTGATTTTTCCATATATCCCTAACAGAGCACTTCGCTCTCAGACTGCAGGTTTACTGGTGGTTCCTAGAGGTTCTAAAAGTAGAATGGGATGCAGATCTTTTAGTTATCAGGTTCCTCTTCTGTAGAGCGAGCTTGCTGTTTTAGTCCGTGAGGCAGCTCACCCTGTCTAATTTTAAGACTAGGCTGAAAACTGTCCTTTTATGAGAAAGCTTATAGTTAGACTGGCTTAGGTTTTTATGAGCTTTCTCTGTAGGCTTACGTTGCTGTAAGACATAATGACCACTTTTCCTCACTCTGTTACATTCTCCTGCTAATATTTAGGTCAGCTCCACTCCACTCAGGCCGTTTTGTGAACATTTCCATTACCAGTTGTTCCAGCCTGTCACCTGCTTCTTTGGGGAAACTGATTGGCCATGGGATGAGGAGAAACGTGGAGGGTTTAGAAGAGGTAGTGCAGGGTAAAGTTAATCCTGTGAAAAAGTTAATAAAACTCAAGCACAACTACAATATTATTAAGGACCGTCGTTCTGGCACCAGCTGCTTGGTCCTTTTTGACCGACATCTCTCATTTTCTTTATTTATTTATTTTTTTTCCTTTTAGTTTCCATCTCCATGTCCATCGGAATTAAAATGATCCCAAAGCAGTTTCCAATAATTTTTTTTTATATATAAACCCGAGGGATTTTTCTGTATGCTCTATTGTAAAAGTAAAAACTGTTTGGGTTTTTTTTGGCATCAGACAAAAAAATTTTTTATGCTACTCTGCCAACGGACACTAAAAAAAAGGGGCACAAAGGCCGCGGAGGTCATTTAATAGTACCAATTTACAAAACATGTTGTCTCAAGGGACTTCACAGAGGATTAGAAGGGCGGGGGGTGGGGGGGTTAGATTTTTAAACTACTGAGTTTAGGTTTGGACATTTTAAAGGGCTATAGTGGAGTAATAAGTACTATAAACTGATAAAATTTGTCCATCTGTGCCCACGGTGCCATTGATTCAAAAACCAAGGACTGGGGTACCTCTCTCTGTCAAAAGATTAAACCACTGAAAAGAGAAGATCGCACAGTACAGAAAAGGGGGGGTTTTTGGGAAATAACCACTAGCCGTTTTGTTTTTAACCCGACTCCCCCCCTTTTTTCCTCCAACAGGGAGGGAAAGCCGGGGAAAAATATTGGAGAGGTAGTTTTTCCCGTTTCATTGTGTGAAAGGTGGGAACTTTAAAATGGGCTAAGTCAATTCAGTCGAATCATATAGATTTTAAGTCAGGTACATACATTCCAATTAATCCTTACTATCGAACAGTGCAGTCAGATTCAGTTATTTATCCAAATTGGTTGCATTGAGTCAGTGACTTGTAGCAGTCCCTCCTACTGGATGAACATATAGCAACAGTGGACAGTCACTGGCGTTGACTTTAAAGCAATCTCTCATACTGAGCATGCATGTAGCCACAGTGGAGAGAAAAAACTCCCTTTTAATAGGAAAAAAACCTCCAGCAGAACCAGGCTCAGTGTGAGCGGCCATCTGGCATGACCGACTGGGGGTCGGTAGAAGGTGAGGATTAAGTTGTTGGCAGCAGAAGCTTGGATGATGCCCCCCTCCAGGAAGGTGTCACAGGTAGACACAGAGTCAGGCCAGGTGTAGCTTCTAGGAAGAGAAAAGGGAGAGAACATAAAGTTAAAAGCTGAAATAACAGCAAATAATGCCAAATTGGAAAGTAGTATGAGAATGTAGCAGAGAGAGTGAAAGAGGTCATATCCTCCAGCAGCCAAAGCCTATAGCAGCATAACTACAGAGATGGCTCAGGATAACCTAAGCCACTCTAACTATAAGCTTTATCAAAAAGGAAAGTTTTAAGCCTAGCCTTAAAAGTAGACAGGGTGTCTGCCGCACGGACTAAAACAGGGAGCTGGTTCCACAGGAGAGGAGCTTGATAACTAAAGGATCTGCCTCCCATTCTACTTCTAGAGACTCTAAGAACCACCAGTAAACCTGCAGTCTGAGAACGAAGTGCTCTGTTAGGAACATATGGAACAATCAGATCTCTGATGTATGATGGAGCTAGATCATTAAGGGCTTTATATGTGAGGAGGAGAATTTTAAATTCTAATCTGGATTTAACAGGGAGCCAATGAAGGGAAGCTAAAATAGGAGAAATATATGTCTTTCATTTTCATCAGAACTCTTGCTGCAGCATTTTGAATCAGCTGAAGGCTTTTAACTGAATTTTGTGGACATCATGATAGTAAGGAATTACAATAGTCCAGCCTTGAAGTATCAAATGCAGTTTACTAACCATAAACCATAACTGAAGGCTAAAAGAAAAGAAAAAGGAAATCTTGTCATCTTTCTGAATTACAAACAGGCGGGGCGCTGTATTAAATAACACCCTATATCAGCTGATCACACATAAAACCAGCTGTTCAGACCCACATACATTTCTCTAAAAACAAACAAATGGTAAATGGCCTGAACTTGTATAGCGCTTTATCAAGTCCCTAGAAACCCCACAGCGCTTCACACTACAATCAGTCATTCACCCATTCCCACACTGACAGTGGTAGACTGTAATATAGCCACAGTTGCCCTGGGGCAGACTTACAAATGTGAGGCTGCCAGACTCAGAAGGTAAATCTGGTGAAGAGCGGGGGTTCAAACCAGCAACCCACTGGTCACAGGACAAACTCCTACCACCTGAGCCCTAAACACCCTACAAAACAATAAGAGACAACATGTTTGGTTCAATTCAGACTGCCTGCATCGGATCAAATGGGAGGAAGACCCTTGGTAGAACCGGATTAAGCAGGTTTTGGTAGAATATCCGATATCCAACCTAAAACTAACTTCCCTGCAGTCAAAAGGCCACAGTTTTGTGCTTTAAAATCCTTTTCCTCATTACATCAAAAACTTTCTCCGGCCACACCCTAGCCTAATTTCTCTTCTAGCTGAGTCCACATCATTAGCTTTTTACTTTTAAAATAGAAAGTACTTCTGGATCAGTACTTTTGTTTTTTTGAATGCTCTGCCTTAAACCCCCACCTGGTCATGGCAGATGGCTGCTCAGACTGAGCTAGGTTCTGCTGGAGGTTTCTTCCTATTAAGAGCTTTACTTTCACCTGTTGCTACATGCATGCTCAATATATACAGTGGAATTGCTGCAAAGTGAAACTTTACCATGTGCTATCCAGGAGGACTGAATAGTGAAAGTCAATTCAGTCCACTGGGTTTCCTTAGAAAGCTGCAAATTTGAGTATATTTTATGTAGAAGCTTATACATTGACATTGTTGCAGTTGATAGTACAAGTCACCAAAATTCCTGTAGTTTTAAAGCAGATCTTGGGACAGCATGTGCCATTTTTAAGCATTCTGTATAGAATAGCATGGCCTTCCCCAGGTAGCCCATACTTTAACGGGGGGGGGGGGGGGGAGTGGTCTGGGAATGCAGTTGTTTAGAGATTTTAGTCACCTTTAACTGGCTTCTTAGCTTCCCCCCCCACCTGGGTTATGACCAGCACTTCAAAGTGTGCATGCATGGTTTTCAACTGTCCAGGTCTGATGCACCCCCTGCTTGGACAGTTGTGAACCATGGACCAGAAGCAAATTCCAAATATAGCATTAGGGCCATTACATTCAGACATTGGACACCATACTTAGGGTAAAGAGTAAATTTCAAATAATTTATTGAAAGACTAGCTCAGAGGAAAGAGTGACAAGCACATGATATACATTTACAGATAACCTAGCATCACATCAAGTCAGCTTGCAGATGTCTGTCAGACACCTGGAAAGACCTTCTGTTGCCCAGTTCCAGGGTTCTGGGGTGTGTCAGGAGCATCAGAACCATGTTCTTTCAGATAGTGGGTGGTCTGGTAGTAGTCTTTGCCCTTCTCATGTTCTTTGCTGAAGGTAGTGTAGGTGCCAGGAGGGTACAGGCCAAACAGAAGCCTGTAGTCAAAATCAGGGTAAGGGTAGGGGAAGGGGTAAGGAAGAGGGTAGGGAGAAGGGTAGCCCCACAAGCCACCCACACCAGGACTTGGCAGAGCTACAGATTGAAAACCCTGGCCAGGCCCCATAGCTGGATAGCCGAACTCCTCTGTCTGCTGATTGTAGTTCCCAAGTTCAGCTTCCTTCACAACATTTGAACTTTCTCCAGACTGGAGGGCTGGTGCTTGAGGAAGTTGTGGCAGAACCATGCTGCCGTCTTGAGATTGGGTGTTGGTTGATGCTTCTGCAAAGGCATTAGGAGGAATAGACCACTCCATTTCTGGAGAATAGAGAAAACAATTTCAGTATTAAGAATCCAAGCCCAGAAGTCTACTTACAATAAGTGATAACAGCTTTACCAGGCAAGGTAGCCCGCATTCCAGACTCAGAACTGGCAGCATATGTTGCTGGAAGTGGCACAAGAGAACTAGGACCAGTCTGAACAGGTACATATGAGCCAACATATCCTCCTTGAAGAGGGACAGGAAAACCACTGCTTGAAGTATATCTTTCGTCGGGCATAGCTGAGCCCAGTGTGATAGGTACGGGCTGTGCCTGAACATACTGGGGTGGACCAAGATGTTTCACTGGCTTGGAGACACTTCCAGAGGCCCTGTGAAATGAAGGTGCAGAATGGCCAGTGGTTGATCCCTGCTGAGAGCCAGCATGATGTCCATCTGGGTCACGGGGTTTACTCTGAACCTGAGAGCCTGCATGTGAACACATGTTTAGAACAAGACAACAACATTTAGTTTCAAGCAGATGTAAGACCTCACCTTTCACTGGAAAGCCATGAACATCCACAAACAGCAGGACAAAGGGCAAAAACCTGAAGCAGATAAAACATTCAGAACCATTCCATTATCAAGGAGGCACACCACAAGCCACTCACCTCAATAAAACCTGTGCAGTCACCATCTTGAACAGCTGCTCTGATAACAGAGTGAACTGTGATGGTTTATAAATGTTGCAAAGGGCCAGTCCTGTCCAATCAGAGCTTACCTGCCTAAATACACACAGCTGATGATGACTGACTCTCAACAAAGGGACCGAAACACTGTAGATGGTTAAAATACAGAATGTATTTTAATTATCTAGGACTATATAGGGACAACAATCTGTGTTGTGCCTCAGAATGAAGGTTATTTCTAAGGGTAAATATTTAACTCACGCAGTTTAACTAAAAATGGAAATAATAACATAACCATTTTTCAGGACTAGCCTAAGACAGAACCCTACATAAAGCACTGACATCTAAACAGCAATCACTGACTACCTGTAGGCAAATAAATAAATAAAGAAATTTGAGTGTGTAAATCCAAACCACTTTAAGCAACCAGTAATTATACAATTAACAACTTCTATTTTATTATTTTCAAAGTATGAGCTGCATTTTGATTTATGTCTTTAACTTTTTACTGCTCCTCTCAGATTACGAAACCGAACTACACGTCGTACAAAGCTACCAAACAGTTCAGAAATCTTTACTCTTCGAAGAAGTTTTAAAAAAGCCAGACAAATTAATTAAAGAAGATAAAATGGTGACTAAAAATTGTGAAGATAAAAAAGGCATACTTCCCCTCCAGACTAAATGAATGGCTTATGGAAGTGCACAGAACCTATGATTTTATGTTGCTGATGAGTGTTGATAGATAAACACTATTTATTTTATGTTTTGACTTTAATAAAAATAAGACTTTTGTCATAATTCATGGCTTTAAGATTAGTGAGGAATCAGAATTCTTGTTTGTGGAAACAGGAAACTCTCGTTTGTATTTTACTCACAACTCTTCTTTCATTTGTCCAAAAACACATTTTTCTTCCTGGGTTTTCCCTATTAGAGCTTAAGGTTCAGTAAAATCTGAATCAGCTTTATTGATCTAGATTGTGTGAACAAACAAAGAAACTGACTTTGGTTTTATGCGCTCACATCGTACAGGAAATAAAGTAAAGGATAAAGGATAAGGGAACAGTATGTACATGTATGTGCTAGTACAGCCGTTTTTTTTTTTTTATCTAAAGGAAAAGAAAAAGAAAAAGGCAGGTTGTGGTATTGCAAAGATGCAGCATCATTTGGTATCATGTTGAGACTAGCACTGCCCATGACTGTGGTCTTAAATTAAAATTAAAAACAGCAGCAAATATGTACAGTTATTTAGAACGCTGTAAACACGAACAGTGGTAACTAACAATGTTGTAATTTGTGGTAATGCTCCCGCAATTATATTAATAAACCCACAAAAATGTGAGCATACCTGGCAACAGGGATAAATAAGGTAAGAGTCTCCTCATGGTCTCAAGCCAGCAGGGGTCCCCGAGAGTCCCTTGAATTTCCCGGCAGGGTACATTTCTATGAACCTTTTATCTGTTATGAAGTTTGATTTCTAAAATATTTTTTTTATCCCCACTACAGCTGCTCCAACTCAGCCACTCCTTAGTAAAGAAGTGCCTAAAGTCATAAACACATGAAAATGTATTTCCTGACTATAACTAAAAGACCTGAATCTGCAAATGCTGCATTATGAAAAAAATCTTATTTTTCACCAACTCAAAATAGAAAATACTCTTGTTTTTTTTTTTTTTTTAAGTCAATATAAAGTTAAAACAAAAACTGTGCAAAGTATTCATTTGTTGTTGCTTAGAGGGAAGTGTCCAGTGGTTACAGTTTACATTTTTTTTTATGGAATTTGGTTCATCAACGAGACTTAGGTAGTGTTATTAAATTTAGTCCACAGGTAGATTTTATCATTATTATTGATTTTTTTTTATAAATTCTTCCTTGTTATTATCTCTAACAACATATTAAAACACAAGAAAAATGATAAGTGTTTTCCAGATTTCAGGGTGACATTGTAAGATAGGCCATACTATTAAAAATCTTGATTTACATTTAAAATATATAAATTCTCTGTTTTAAAATTAGTTATGAATTAAGTGTATTTGTAAAGTACTTGTAAAGTAAATGCCTGCAGATTTATGAAAGAGCTTATGAGCCATTTTTTGTGATACGTTTTGTTGTTTCCTTAAATGTTTTTCCAGTCCAGCACTTAAACTGCTCTTTTCTGTCCTGAATCAAAGTTTACTGGCAGATGTGGAGTCAAAGGCAAACACTGTAAACTGGTTGGTAATGTGATGGTAAATATAATTCTGGGACAACCTTCTTTTAGTCGTCTTCATGATCTTACCACATTCTGAAAAATGTACATGGCTTTTTAATGTAAAAAATCACCTTATTCAGGTGACGTTAGTCTGTAAATTAAATTCAGATGCCAGTGCCTTATTTAGAATTAGATCTTACTCAGGTTAATACTGAAATATAGTGGAACAAGTAATTATTTCCCTTTTGAGTTGAACTGCTTCATAAATATTTAGCTGTATTTTGACCATCTGCTGTGTTTTGGTCGCGTTGTTGAGAGTCAATCATCATCAGCTGCATGTTGTTAGGCAGGCTAGCTTTGATTGGACTGGGCTGGCTCTTTGTAACATTTATAAACCATCGCCTTCTCCTCTGTTGTCACTGCAGCTGTTCAACATGGTGACTGCACAGGTTTTGTTGAGGTAAGAAGAGGTAACATGAAACTGTAATGCTTTTTTTGGGTTTTTAAAACTGTTGTTGGGATTTTGTGTAAACTGGTTCTAGGTTTTCCCTCTTTACCTTGCTGTCTGTGGATGTTCATGGCTTTCCAGTGAAAGGTGAGATCTTGCATCTGCTTGAAACTAAATGCTGTTGCCTCTGGTTCTAAACATGTGTTCATATACATCCAGGCTCTCAAGTTCTGAGTAAACCCCATGACCCAGATGTGCATCATGTTGGCTCTCAGCAGGGATCAACCTCTGGCCACTCTGCACCTTCATTTCACAGGGCCTCTGGAGGTGTCCCCAAGCCAGTGAAACATTTTGGTCCACCCCAGTATGTTCAGGCACAGCCAGTACCTATCGTCCTTCACTCGGCTCTGCCTGGAGCAGAATATACTGGATCTCTTGATCCTGAGCAAGCAGGATCTTTTGCTGGCTCTTATCTCCCAGTTCAAGATGGATATGTCACTGGTGTTTCGGAGCCTGCTCATGCTGGATATGCTGCTGGTGCCTTTGTGCCTATTCAAGCAGGATATGCTGCCAGCCCTCCACAGTCTAGACCTCAGGGTCACTTACCTGGTGAGCTCCTGAAACATGACTGTTTGGAGAAGTTGATTCTATGCTCATGAGTTAAAACTAACCTAAAACCTTCTTCTTCAGAGATGGAGTGGGTTATTGCCCCAAAAGCGTTTGAGGAAGCCCCAACTGACACCCAACCTCAAGAGGGCACTGTTGGGCCACAACTTCCTCAAGGACCAGCTGCACTGGCCCTTCAGTCTGGAGAAACTTCCAATGTTGTGAAGGAAGCTGAACTTGGGAACTACCATCAGCAGACGGAAGAGTTTGGTTATCCCTCTGACCATATGGGGCCTGGCCAGGGTATTCCACCTGTACCTCTGGCAGCTCTTGGTGTGGGTGGCTTGTGGGGCTACCCTCTTCCTTACCCTTACCCTGATTTTGACTACAGGCTTCTGTATGGTCTGTACCCTCCGGGCACCTATACTACATTCAGCAAAGAAGATGAGAAAGGCCAAGATTACTTTCAGGATGTTCATTATTTGAAAGAGCATGGTCCAGATACCCCTGACACTCCACAGAACCCTGGAGCTGTGCAGCAGAAGGTCTTCACAGTGACCTCTTAAAGCTCTGCTGGTCCACACATGAGAACCTGCTGCCAAAAACTGCACTTAAAAGATTTTCTGTAACTTTATTTCTTCCCTGCAGGTTGCCTGGCTAGTCAAATAGTTGGGGCCATAATTTCAATAAAATGCTTTTGAATGAGTTGAAGGCCTTGTGTTTAAGACTGTCACTTAAAATTGCATCTTGGCAATTGTGCCTCAGAAGGAACTGTAGTTTCAATGCTCCAAAAGGAATGCTGGGGGGGCTAGGCTATTCTGAATGGTTTGTGGGGTCAAAACGCTAATGGCCTGTTGCTACAGCAATGGACTGTTATTTCCACATGTGGTCTTTAAGGTCTTGCATTAATTTGCCACAAGTGTGACCACCTGATTTGTTGTGCAAATAAGTGCGTAAAGAAAGCTGGGGTGGCTCAAGGCCTCAAATAACTTATAAAACGTGTTGAAGTACCTTATAAAGGTCCAAGGCAAATTGGAGGTTTAAAACCTTTCAACTTGAGACGGTAAAATAACTTGTACCCCAGTCTGCAAACAGGGTTTTTAATCCACTTTTGACTTTTCCCTGTTACGCTTGGTTTCAATTTGTGGAGACTCCAGTCAAGATTTCCAAATATATATTGGATTGCTTGAACGAACGTCCCTAATAAAACGGCCTGTGAGTTTAAAGTCATATGGAGACGGAAGCGCAGTGCGTAATATGGTCACAAGGTGGCGGAAGGGGACTACCGGTCTCCCAATTCACAATATTTCTAATGTGTTTCACTCAGATGTAGCTATGCTCTGGAATAAAAAACTGCTTTTAAAGCAAATCTTCAGTTTAATTCCAATGAACTTCCAATTTTTCTTTGGCTGACGGGTCTTTTGGACCTGGAGGAAATCTGGGAACAGCGTGTGGGTCCTTCCTGTCGGCTTTCAGGGACAATATTTGGACTTTATGGACAATGGGGCCGCTGTAGGAGATCACAACACACCACGTAAGTGATTCCGCCATTCAATGACATCAGAGGGACGAAGATAGGACTCAAAGCTCTGCGATCCTGATGCACGACTGCACCTCATCACCCAGCTGATGAAATGAGCATCCAGGGAGGGCTGTCTACTGCAAAAGACTGGCTGCTAAGATCATTTAATAAAATGGCTACGTCAAACCCTGCTTCCCCGTTGAAAAATATATTTAATATTTTAAAACCTGTCCAAAGATAAAGAATCCATTTTCTTTGTAATCATACATTTTGGGGGTTTTCCCAGCAGAGAGTCCTGAGGGATCTGTGTTATCAGTGATGGGAGGGGAGGGGGTTAAATCCGCGGCCCTGTGCCTGTGTGAAAATATTACAAAGTTCATATAAAGAGAACAGGAGGCTACACCAAGTGGATAACCTCTTAAATTTCTTACTGTTACAGCTACTTACCAGCAAATTATCCCAAGAGATGAAGAAAACATGAGCTGGAAGATTAATCATGTTACAGATCAAGGTAGGACAAAGTGTTAACATTTCAGTGTAGATAGAAGAATGTAAACTGTATCGTCTGTTCCTGGAAAAATTGGTGATGTGTAACAATTACTTTTCTTTAAATCGCAAGTGAAAGATTCTTTGAGCTTTACTCTGTATCTTGATGCCACAACAATTATGTGCTAATTAAAAAGTGCCTTGCTAAAGTGTTCATACCTCTTGAGATTTTCCGAAGTTTTGGCACGGCTCCACCATGTCAAATTTCAGTGTGCTTTATTGTGATTGACCAACACAAACTGACACAAAATTGTGAGGCTAAAAGCAAATGATACATGGTTAACTATTCTGTTTACAAATAAAAGTCTGAGGTGGTGTGTGTGCATGTTTGTATTCAGCCCACCCGAGTCTATACTATATAGAACAAGTGTTTTGGGACATGTATCTGCTGGCTTGCACCATTTGTAAACTGAGGTTTTTGCCCATTCTTCTTTTTAAAACATGCTTAAACTCAGTTGGATTGCATGGAAAAGGTTTGAAGATTGCTTTTCAAGTCTTACCAGAGAGTTTGAATTATTTATAGGTCTGCACTTTGATTAGGCCACTCTAGCACACTAATATGCTTTGATATAAACCATTGTAGCTCTTGCTGAATGTTAGGGTTGTTGTCCTGCTGCAAGGTGAACCTCTGTTCCAGTTTTAGGTCTTTTCGTGGGATGTGAATACTTTTGCAAGACTTACTGCAGCGAAGCAAGGATTTGCATTTGCAGAAAGTAGAAGAAACCTAATTGTCAAATCTCTAATGATAACGGAGCTCTTTATACCAGCACCAGTGTTATACCAGTGTTTGGACCTCTTCTGAACTGTGTTCTGTAACCTTCAGTTATTGGATCACTTAGCTTTAACATGCACTCGGTTTTTTTAACTTATTTGTGGTCTTTTTTTAGACCCATTGTTCATCTACATTGTTACACAAGTTTATATTGTTGTTGGGAAGGGTTTGCATCTTGTTGCTCTCTAAGAAAAGTTGTGCACAGTATGCCCCCCCCTTCATCTAATGTGTTTGGGACTTTAACTGTTAATAGTATGGGCACAGCTTTGTTAGTGCACTGACTCAAATTGACAGATCTTTAGTAACCTTCTGGGTTCTAAGTGAACCAGTGAAGCTTTAAACATTATCTGTTTGGTGTTTTTTACCCTGTTTGATGTCAGGTAATTGATGTTCCACTGGATCAACCAGCTCACTTCAGTTTGGTCTCTAAAGAAAAACAGGCAGAACTATCATTCACGCAGAGTGAAACTGGGAAGTTTTAAATGTGCTTGATACCAGTGCTTCATTTTTGGAATCTTCCAAAAAATGAGTCATATACAGCACTTCATCTTTACATTTTGCTTTCACGTGAAAGTTGAAGGAAAAAAACTGAGGTAGGGGATATGGTACAGAGTGACAGTCCCGTGGTTTTATTCTATTTTGGTTTTTCTTTCTAAAAAAGTATAAATATAAAATATCAGGATGTTTTGAAAGACTTGAAGTTGCTGACAGTTGCTTTTTTTCTGATGACACCAATGAGGGGGGCATTTGACTGCTGGTTATGCAAACACAGAAACAGACGTCTTCTATGACTTCAGAGGACATGATATTTATTTGAATTAAGTGGGAATGTATCTTTTTATTATTTTATTGTGGACTAACTAAAAGGAGTTCCTTACTCAAAAAATACAAGTTATTCTTTTACAAAGCTCACTCTGCTTTTAAATGAAGACCCTAAATGTAATAATGCTTTTTACGAGTTTTGCAGAGAGGATTTGGGCACCACGCACAAATGCATTTTCGTTACAATGTGACACTATTTAAAGGGAAACAAACAGGTTTGCCACCAGATGTATTGCCAAGCAGCAATATTATTTGTATCTTATCAGAAAGCCAAGTAGACTTCGTGTTTGAAGTGGGCATAGACAATACTGACTTTGTAATGTGCTTAAAAAACTGGGATCTGTTTAACTCTTCTAACTGGCTGAGTGGATTACAATGAAAAGCTAACAGATGAAAACCCTGGAGGTTCTAATAAAACTTCTTGTGTGCTCTAAACTTTCCTTTGAATTAAACTAATATTAAACAGCACAATAGGTACTGTTAAATTCATAGTCACAAACATCACTGATTCCTGCTTTCCCTATTGACTTTGTTGACCTTTTGGATCAGTTAGGTTATCTTCAACAGATCAAATTTCAGCCTGTTTTCTCTTGGACTCGGGTGAAAGTCAGTAGAACTAAAATCAGCTTGCAAGGTCCTGTCAACAAATAAACACAATTTGTCCAATGTTAACCATTTACCCAGACTTTGGATTTTAGCCAACCAAAAACTGCACTGTGGGAATTTTGAGTTTGTACAATAGCAGCAGAGAGTGTGGTTTAATCTGAAGAAATAAAGCTAAGCCCAGTAGATGAAGAACCATTTGAAGGATCATTTTTGTTTTCCGTCAATATTCCTGATACCAACGTCCATTTATAAATGGGGACTTTTGGTATGTAAGGTAGAAGTTGTTTAGGTGTTACTTTGCTTAACAGAACTGTTAAATGTCATTCAGAAGTGAGCACATACAGTTATGTGAAAAAAATGTTCACACATTCATTTCTCATCCTAATTTTTATTTCTGGAAAACAAAATAATTAAATTCCACTAAAACAACGAAATCAAACCTTTTTGTACTTATTAAACATAAGGAAAATGTGTTTAGTTAGGACACCTTAACTTCTTTGGTGAATGCCTCCCCACATACCATGACACGTCCACCTCCATGTTTTACAGTTGTTCTAAGGCTTCTCTCCTGGAAAACTGCATTTGCTTTATGTCAAGCATGTCCTCTCTTCTGGTGTCCAAATAATTCAGTTTTAGATTCAGCAGTTCAAAGAACATTATCCCAGAATACCTGGTCTTAGTCCATTGTCTCTTCCTGGCAAATATCATTTATTTGTGTTTTTCTTAGGGGGCAAATGTTTAATCCTTGCAGATAAATATTGGATGATACATTTGAGCAGTGCCTTTTTGATTGCACAGGCATGCTCTTTAACATCAACAAGTCAGACCCTACTGATATTTTATGGTTTTTGAAAACTTCTTGAGAACTTCTTGTAGTACCTTCTGGTCTGCTTTGAGGGTCAACTTGCTTGGACAGACAGACCTAAGCGTGTTGGCAGTTGGAACCCCCTCCACTTGTACACAATCTTTCAAACTGTGGATTTTCTAATTTCACCTTCTTTTGAGGCCTCTTTTTATCCCTTGTCGGACTCATGAGTTGCTACAATTTCCTTTCTGATGGCCTCAGTCAGCTCTTAGGATCTTCACATGATGGTCACTATTTATTCAACAGCACACCAAACTAAATGTCTGAGTATCGATGGCCGAGTATTGATGTGCACCAGATGTAGGACCAGTGTATGCAATTTTAGCAATTTTAAGTTAAAACAAATGTGTGGGTTTCCTGAAATATTCCTCACCGGAAAAGTGTATTTTACAAAACCTTTTTTTAATCAGAAATATTAGCTTCATCTAAGTCTTCAACTTGTATGTTAGACCCAATCCCAACCAAATTATTTAAGGAAGTGTTCCCTCTGATTACCAGCCCCATTTTAGATATGATTAATTTATCTTTAGTAAATGGGTATGTACCACAAGCTTTTAAGGTAGCTGTAATTAAACCTTTGCTTAAGAAACCTTCGCTTGATCGAGATGACTTAATAAATTACAGACCGATATCCAATCTTCCATTCTTATCTAAAATTCTTGAGAAAATAGTTGCTAATCAAATATGTGAGTATTTACACAGCAATGAGCAGTTTGAAGAGTTTCAGTCAGGTTTCAGAGCTCATCATAGCACTGAAACGGCTCTGTTGAAAGTCACTAATGATATTCTTATTGCCTCAGATAATGGACTTGTGTCTGTACTGGTTCTGTTAGATCTCAGTGCTGCATTTGATACAGTCGATCATAATATTCTCTTTAAAAGGCTGGAATATGCTGTAGGGATCAGGGGAACAGCGCTAGGCTGGTTTAAATCTTATTTGTCTGACAGATTCCAGTTTGTTCATGTAAATAATAAATCATCTTTAAACTCCAGGGTTAATTGTGGAGTACCACAGGGTTCAGTACTTGGGCCAATTCTCTTTATTATATATATGCTTCCAATAGGTCAAATTATCAGGCAGCATAGAATAAATTTTCACTGTTACGCTGATGATTCTCAGCTTTACTTATCCATAAAGCCTGATGAACCCAACCAGTTAGATAGACTACAAGCATGTCTTGAAGATATAAAAACTTGGATGACTTTAAATTTTCTGCTTCTAAATTCAGACAAGACAGAAGTTGTCATCTTTGGACCGGAGTCTTTAAAAAAGAGCTGCTTAGTCAATCACTTAACCTGGACGGCATTAAATTGACCTCAGGTAATAAAGTAAAAAACTTTGGTGTTACTTTTGACCAGGACATGCCATTTAAATCCCATATTAAACAGTTTTCTAGGATTTCCTTCTTTCACCTCCGGAACATTGCCAAAATTAGAAATATCCTATCCAGGAGTGACGCTGAAAAACTAGTCCATGCATTTGTTACTTCAAGGCTGGACTATTGTAATTCTTTACTATCAGGATGTCCACAAAATGCAGTTAAAAGCCTTCAGCTGATTCAAAATGCTGCAGCAAGAGTTCTGATGAAAATTAAAAAGAGAGATCATATTTCCCCTACTTTAGCTTCCCTTCATTGGCTCCCTGTTAAATCCAGAATAGAATTTAAAATTCTCCTCCTCACATATAAAGCCCTTAATGATCTAGCTCCATCATACATCAGAGATCTGATTGTTCCATATGTTCCTAAAAGGGCACTTTGTTCTCGGACTGCAGGTTTACTGGTGGTTGCTAGAGTCTCTAGAAGTAGAATGGGAGGCAGATCCTTTAGTTATCAGGCTCCTCTCCTGTGGAACCAGCTCCCAGTTTTGGTCCGTGAGGCGGACACCCTGTCTACTTTTAAGGCTAGGCTTAAAACTTTCCTTTTTGATAAAGCTTATAGTTAGAGTGGCTTAGGTTATCCTGAGCTATCTTTCTTATTTTATCTCCGTCTTCTTCTCCCCTTGTTGGATGGAGTAAGGGGGAGTCAGGTTTAGCCTAAACCGGCTCAGTTATGGTTGAGGTGCAAACACACCCTCCATTTCTGCTACCTGTATAACCCCCTCTCTTTTCCAATAGTTATAATCAATCTGAAAGAGAGAGGTATCCCAATCGTTGTGGTTTTTAGTATAACAATGGCCATCAGTGGGCTCTAGATGGACAATCTGTCTACTTTTAAGGCTAGGTTTAAAACTTTCCTTTTTGATAAAGCTTATAGTTAGAGTGGCTTAGGTTGTCCTTAGCTATCTCTGTAGTTATGCTGCTATAGGCTTAGGCTGCTGGAGGACATAATGACCACTTTCACCCTCTTCGCTACTTTCTCACACTACCCTTCAATTTTGTATTATTTGCTGTTATTTCAGCTTTTAACTTCGTTCTCTCTCTTTTCTCTTCCTAGAAGCTACACCTGGCCTGACTCTGTGTCTACCTGTAACACCTTTCTGGAGAGGGGCATCGTCCGAGCTTCTGCTGGCAACAATTTAATGCTCACCCTCTACCAATGATCCACATGGCCCTGTCTTTCAGTGTTTAACCTTTTCTCTCTCCTAGACATAGCTACTGACTGAGCTTTTACTGTAACTAACTCTATGTGCTCTCTTCAGACTCTAAACTTGAAAACTGGCTCAGAGTTTATCTGTTCTTTCTTTCTAGGTGAAACGACTAAAGGATCTACATCCATTAACATTTACTTTTCCTTCCCATAGAAAGTACTCCTGGATCACTGCTTATTTGTTCTCTTTGTGTCTCTGCTCTGTCCTCTCTAACCCCCAGTCGGTCGTGGCAGATGGCCGCTCACACTGAGCCTGGTTCTGCTGGAGGTTTCTTCCTGTTAAAAGGGAGTTTTTCCTCTCCACTGTCGCTACATGCATGCTCAGTATGAGGGATTGCTGCAAAGTCAACGCCAGTGACTGTCCACTGTCTCTACATGCTCATCCGGGAGGAGTGAATTCTGCAAGTCACTGACTGGATGCAATCTGCTGGGTTTCCTTAGATAGAAAAACTTTTTATCCAATTTGAATAAATAACAGAATCTTACTGCACTGTTCAATGGTTAGGACTAATTGGAATGTATGTACCTGACTTTTGTGAAGTGCCTTGAGACAACATGTGTTGTGAATTGGCACTATATAAATAAACTGAATTGAATTGAATTTAATGGCCCTCTCTTCTCTTTTTTGATTTTATTAATATTACTTGAAATTTTCAACATTGTTGGATATTAAATATGTCCAAATATGTTAAAAAACACAGTTTTTCACTTGATTGTAAATGTTTACAACTTTCCCGGAATATTCAGAAGTCCTCATTCTTGTAGGCTTATTAAAACAAACAACTTTATTCTCTTAGGGAAATTAAGAAGTCTATGTGGGCATCTAATCAGGAATATTCAAGGTAAGCTTATTTGAAATAAAGGCCATAGTAGAAATTTCTGTTTGACCCATAGTAACTCTGAATTATTATAAGAGTTCTGTCATGTGTTTTTTTGACTTTCGCTACTTAGTATGACAACATTATTGCCACACACATATAGGCATCCAAGGTTGTGATGCTTGGGTCAAATTTCTTTTTAGGAAGTGAGTAACAGCTAGTTTGCGTGTCAGAAACTTGTGTCTTGTGATGAGGTGATCGTTGTGGGTAACCATGTGGTTGTATAAGTGGTATGATAGTATGATTTACAATAAGGATTAACTGCTGCATGTTCTTCACCCTCCAAAATCTGATCCAAAAACACAACGGCAACTAATAAAGCCTGGATTATTATGCAAAGCATCTATAGCCTACTGACGGATGTAATGTATTGAAATGTGTTTTGATGGATCATCTGACACTACAGCAGCGAATTATATTCCACTCTCCAAATGTGGATAATGCATGTGTTTACACACACAGCATTATTTTCGTAGAAATGTAGACAGTGTAATTCTGCATGCAATAGTCCACTAGATCTGGTGTTTTCAACATGAGTCTACCTGATTTCTTTAGATTATTCAAAACTGGGAGCTGCAGCAGGTTCAAGATTTGTTTATATATATATAAATACCGAGAAAGCTCATTGTATTGCTGCTTTCTATAGCAAATGTCTTAGTTATCTCACCTCCAGTAAAGGGAAACATCAAATTTGCTATCTGGATAATTGTGATCCCAATAGGGCAGTTCAAAGTATTATTAGTCCTTAATTGTTTTACCCGTTTTATCAAATTATAACAAAACAACACTAACTGGTGCAAAGGATTTGTTTTTGGTTTTCAACATTTTTTACAAATGAAAATCTGAAGTAAGTATGCACCTCTCCTGAATCAATGCTTTTGGGCTATGTCTGTACCAGCTTTTCACATCAATAGGGCAACATTTTTGCCTATTCTTTGCAAAGTAACTTACATTCTGTCAGACCAAATATAGAGCGAGAGCAAAAATCAATTTTCAAGTCTTAGCACCGCTTCTCAATGGTATTACAGTCTGAACTTTGACTTTGACCTCTCTAATTCATGAATAGCTTTTGGTCTACACCACTGGATTGTATCTCTGGCTGCATGCTTTGGGTATTTTTTTCTGTTGGAAGGTGAACCTCAGCTCCAGTCTCATCATCTGCAGCCTCTACATGTTTTTCCAGGATTGTCCTGGATTTAGCTAAACATATCCTTTGCCCAGCTTTCCTGCTGCTCTTGCTGAAAAAAGTCCCACTGCATGATCATGCCAATGATCACGTTTAACTTTAGGGGGTGATGTGTTTAGGTTGATATATGCTAATGTTTTCTAACAAACCTCCGAGGCCTTCAGAGAGCAACTGTGGTTTATACTGAGGTTTAAACTCCACACAGGTGGACTCCATTTACTAATAATGATGTTTGAAAGCAATTGGTTGCACTGGATTTTATTTAGGGGTATCCCTCTAAAGGGGGCTGACCCCCTTTTCAGATTTTTATTGAATAACATTTCTGTTAATGCATATTGAAATATTTTTTTCCTTGCATTTCATATCTTGTGTTGGTTTATCACATTCAAAAGACAGAAATTACAAAAAGTGAAAAAAATTTTAGTGTGCAGGGCACATTGTTCTCTGTAGATGTTTAGGTTTAATTAGACATAAACTGATGCATATGTAAACTAGTGAAAGATTTCTGTGTTTAAGGCTTTTTAATATGCAGTGCTGTCATTAACCTGTAGTTTTATTTAGCTAGATTTCACTTCTGACATTACTATTGTAACTGTTATACTTTTTGTAAGCAGAATGTAGAAGATGCATCTGCATTTGCAGGAGGTTTGTGTTTTTTACCTTCATCTCTAAATTTCTTTCCAATATTTTGGCACATTTTTAATACATGCTGTGAAACAGTGTGGAGTTGGTGCGTCTGAGCAGACAATTAATTATTTTCCTTTTATTGCATGTCAAAATTGATCTGTTTTTTTTTCTGAGCAAAACAATGAGTATTGATTGTGATATTGTTGCACTGGAAGCTACATTGTCTCATTTGAGACAGTGTGGCTCATTCTTATTTTGAGTTTTTCTCCTTTCATTATTCATTAGTCTTGTTTTAAAAGGCCCCCTGTTTTATTTTTTTGATTTTTCAAAGTCTTTTCATTATTGATAATGTCTCCCTCTTGCACAGTTCACCTGATCACCTGATCAGATGTTGTTGAGGCAGATTTACGGCCTTGGGAACATATACTTACTATTCAGTACTGTGGCTAGGTCTGAACACACAGCCGGTGTTTATCTGAGCTTTATATAGCAGCGTGTTCTCGTTTTCTTGAGCATCAAACTTCTCATTTGCACACTAATGAGTTCCCTTATGATTTAATTCCATTTTGCTTTTCAATGCTGGGATCTTTTGCTGACACAAAGGGCTCATGTAGATAGAACATGGGCTCAGAGTTGATATTTGCAAATGCAAACGAAAATGCAAATACCTGAAAAAAAACCAGACATTTCAGCTGCTTGACCTGCCTGATAAAGAACACGTGTATAAATCTACAGTGTATTTCACAGGAGATGAAAAAAATTGCCTTTTTTCTTGTCAATATATACACCTTCATTATCTCTGTAGGTCAAGCTCCATGCAGCACTCAACTTATTGTCTTTAAGTGAGTCACACGACCTGTTGGTGAAACCTGCCAGACCAGTCTTCACAGCATCCCCATCTGCAGCCTATCTCATAGCTTCTGTAGCCCCGCATTGTGGCCTGCCAGGAATGCAGGATTGTTTATTTTCACAGTTGTTAGTACCCCTATGGGGGCTTTCTCTGCTGCAGAGCAGTGAGTGGCTGGAAAAGGGAGAAAAAAAACATGTTTGGGAGGGACCAAAATGTTGAAGGGTAAAAAGAGGAAGGAGGAACTGGCTGCTTTAAAAGAAGACGGATGTAGCTAGAGTTGTGGCAGTGGAGAGCATTCAGGAAGACTCTCAGAAGCTTGGTTTGAGTTACCATAACCAAAAGAGAAAGGTGTGCTTCTTTTTAAATGTTTTCATGCTTTTAAAACAAAAAAAGGTTTGTTTTTCATCTCATATTTGTTTTTTAAATCGTCTCTGTTTTTCTGACATCCATGTTTGTGTAGGAGAGGAACAGTAAAGGGCTGAAGTCAAGTAGAATATTTATAACAGATATTTCCTCTTCCAGCTATGATGCAACTTTTTCCTGTATTGCACTTTCAACCTTCAATTGAAAGTGCAGTACATGGCAACATTTGTTTATGCAAGAATAGTAGAGAAATAGTTTGTAATCTTTATTTCCTCTAATGAAACCATCTGATTGAAAACATTGCCTTCTCTATTTGTTTAGTTGGTAGGAAGCAGCTGCAGAGACCGAAACCACGTGTGAGGAGGAGCACATTTACACAAATGCCGGTGAAGATGTGTCTGTGAATTTTCTGCTGCTGAGTGTTTGCATCTGAGTGACCATGCCGGGGCTAGAGAACAAGCTGTCGGTGCGACGCTGCCTCACCTTCGCTACGGGTCTGGTGGAGTGTCTCTGTTTTGCTGGAGCCGTGTTTGGATGGGCTTCCCTCGTTTTTGTCCTCAAGGAGGACCGTTACTTCAGCTCTCTGTGCGTTAATGCCACAGGACTGAACAGCACGCAAACTCTGGGTGAGTTTAATCTGCTGTGGATTTAAAGTTTGATTAAAAGCACTTATTATTTGTATATAATATTTTTAACGGACTGCATGCATATTCATCTAATACTACTTGGTTTGTCTTTCACTGTATGTTGTTATAGTTTGTTTTTAAATGTCCATGTAAATGCAATAAATTGTCTTCTTACCGTGAAGCACTTTGTGACTTACTTACTTTCTTTGTTGGCAACAGACTGCAGTGCACAGGATGAACAGTTCTCGCTGATTTTCACCATCGCCTCCTTTATGAACAACTTTCTGACGCTGCCCAACGGTTTCCTCTTTGATCGATTTGGTACCACAGTGACTCGAATCTATGGAATGTGAGTAAAACGCCTTAAATAATAAGGTTGCAACACTTTAATGCCCCGTTTTAAACCATAAAATAAAGAAAATCTGCTGGCTTGAAGAATATTTTTGCTTACAAGAACCATAACTCAAAACCAAATTTAGAACCAAAATTCAGGACCAAATTTAGGAAAATCGCACTATATGGTGTGCTCATTTTTTGTAGATACAGGGGTTGGACAATGAAACTGAAACAGCTGGTTTTAGACCACAATAATTTATTAGTATGGTGTAGGGCCTCCTTTTGCGGCCAATACAGCGTCAATTCGTCTTGGAAATGACATATTCAAGTCCTACACAGTGGTCAGAGGGATTTTAAGCCATTCTTCTTGCAGGATAGTGGCCAGGTCACTACGTGATACTGGTGGAGGAAAACGTTTCCTGACTCGCTCCTCCAAAACACCCCAAAGTGGCTCAATAATATTTAGATCTGGTGACTGTGCAGGCCATGGGAGATGTTCAACTTCACTTTCATGTTCATCAAACCAATCTTTCACCAGTCTTGCTGTGTGTATTGGTGCATTGTCATCCTGATACACGGCACCGCCTTCAGGATACAATGTTTGAACCATTGGATGCACATGGTCCTCAAGAATGGTTCGGTAGTCCTTGGCAGTGACGCGCCCATCTAGCACAAATATTGGGGCCAAGGGAATGCCATGATATGGCAGCCCAAACCATCACTGATCCACCCCATGCTTCACTCTGGGCATGCAACAGTCCCGGGTGGTACGCTTCTTTGGGGCTTCTCCACACCGTAACCCCTCCGGATGTGGGGGAAAACAGTAAAGGTGGACTCATCAGAGAACAATACATGTTTCACTTTGTCCACAGCCCAAGATTTGCGCTCCTTGCACCATTGAAACCGACGTTTGGCATTGGCATGAGTGACCAAAGGTTTTGGCTATAGCAGCCCGGCCGTGTATATTGACCCTGTGGAGCTCCCGACGGACAGTTCTGGTGGAAACAGGAGAGTTGAGGTGCACATTTAATTCTGCCGTGATTTGGGCAGCCGTGGTTTTATTTTTTTTGGATACAATCCGGATTAGCACCCGAACATCCCTTTCAGACAGCTTCCTCTTGCGTCCACAGTTAATCCTCTTGGATGCGGTTCGTCCTTCTTGGTGGTATGCTGACATTACCCTGGATACCGTGGCTCTTGATACATCACAAAGACTTGCTGTCTTGGTTACAGATGCGCCAGCAAGACGTGCACCAACAATTTGTCCTCTTTTGAACTCTGGTATGTCACCCATAATGTTGTGTGCATTTCAATATTTTTGAGCAAAACTGTGCTCTTACCCTGCTAATTGAACCTTCACACTCTGCTCTTACTGGTGCAATGTGCAATCAATGAAGACTGGCTACCAGGCTGGTCCAATTTAGCCATGAAACCTCCCACACTAAAATGACAGGTGTTTCAGTTTCATTGTCTAACCCCTGTATATGGCTTATATACCAGTTTCTGCAAAAAATGCTTGAGAATACCCTTTGATTTGACTATAAAAATGCAAATTTAATTCAATAAATGCCACATGATGTGCTAACACTGGACAAATCAAGGTCTTCATCAAGAAGCCTACAGGCAGAGTTATAAACTGTTAAGGAGGGCTAAGAGGAACAAAATTTAATAAATAAGTTAAATATTTACCTATTTGAGGAGGAAGCTGCCACAGCTCCGGATCAGTGTTAGCCCCGCACAGTTTCATGGGTCAAGTTGACAGTTTAAATTATTTTATGAACACTGCTGCACAGGAGCCATGAAATAAAAACAGTGAAATAATTATATTTATTTTTAAATAATTTTTTTTTTTAAATACATTTAATTATTTAATTTAATCATTTAAAAGGTGTGTTTAGTTATTTAACGGGACATTTAATAGTACATTTCTTTCTTTCATGAGACATTCACATTTATTTGTTTCATAATATATTTATTTAATGTTGGCCCTTTTGGCCCTCCATACCTTGATGGGTCTTGTTTTACACTGACAACACTTTTATGTGTTTAAAACACATTTACCTCCAGGCATGTCTCCCTATTTGAGTTTAAATGAACGTGTTTTCATCCAGGCAGCATGGTGGAGCTGCGGTTATCACTGTTGCTTCACAGCTAGAGGGTTCTGAGTTTTAATCCCAACCTGTTTGGAGTTGCTTGGTCTCCCAGTGCACATGTGGGTTCTCTACCCCGCCTCTCCCTGTCCAGAAAAAAACACTACCAACTAGAGTATGTAAAATATTGTATACTGGCAGGACTATGGAAATTCTGCAGTGTTGCCCGTAAACACCGAACCAAATGGTCCCTCACCTTTTTAACTTGTGAACACAATATATTGAGTCCAAAAATACTAAACCCATTATTGATGTGGTTCAGTGCAATGAGATGGCAAACACTGATCAGTAAAGAAATTGCAAGCAGCTAAGATTATTTGATGTGGACTTTATATATAGAAGCAATATTAAATTATTGTAAATTAATAAAGTAAATTAAACGTGTAAATTAATGTGGTAAGTTTTTGCAAATGTTTTGCTCCCATTATTTGCTTTCAATTTTTGTGCACATAGGTAGGTTGGTACATTGTTGTGTTACAACAGCATCAACAAGAAAAAAAATAAAACAAAACAGACATAAGACAAATAATTAAACACTATTATGTACTAGTATAGAAATATGAGTGACAAATGCTGTTCAAGGAGAACAGATCCATCATTTATCTGCACACAGTACAGTTTATAATTATACATAGACCTGAATAAATGAGTGAAAGGAACATTCAGATATTTATGTTTGTTAAAGAGCCTAATGGCTGCTAGCTGTTCCTGTAGCGTTTTGTTCTGCACCTTGGAAGGATCAGCCTGTGGCTGAAGGTGCTTCTTTGTAAAATGTGCAAAACAGTGATGATTCACTAAAGTCCAACAGATGGGAGGAATTTGCAACAGTTGTTCTCTTTTTAGCTAGAAACACAATAGACGTAGAAGTGATGCAGAAAAGGCTTTATTGCTATTTTAACAAACCCTCCTGGGTCTCGTGACATTTTTTTATTTTATTTTATTTTATTTTTGCATTATTTTGGCATATAAATCGGCTAGGTCGTGTTCAGGTCTTTCAATTGCCTGAATAGAACAAACTGTGTCCCTTTGGAATTTTTTTGTGGTAATGACTTCCATTTAAAACACATTTCCTGAACATATTACTCTTGCATTTTATTGCATCTATATCCTGGCTTGGAATAAAATGCAGTGCATTAATGGACAAAGGACATAAAATATTCTCTCTGTTCCCAGCAGCAAGTGGGGGCTGTCAACACCCCATTGCCTGTAAATGCATAAAAGCAATAGAAAACTTGCTCAAACAACTAACATATAGCATTGTTAATAGCATTAATAAACAATACTAGCATTGTTTTTTTTTGTGCTTGATGCCGCCCTGAGTAAGTGCCCTCAATGCCTATATAAAAAATCACCAGTGGTGCATCTGCCCCATCTCTGTATTTACATATTTCATCTAAAATACCAGTAGAGAAATGTCTTCATGACCGTACACTTGGTTTATATATTTTCTGTAAATATTCAGCTAAAAGGCTTTTCTTGCACAATTGTTGCTGTTTATGGTTGGCAGTTAGGATGATGAGATATTCTCTACAGACAGATTTTAAAGAAGTAAATACAGAGAGGTGAGGATATTGTGTTGTTTTATTTTCTGCTCATGTCAACTGGCTCAAAGATAAATATGCTGCCCCAGCTCAGGCGAAGGACAAAAGGCAGGATAAAAAGTAAGGAGACCTAGGAAGGAAAGAGCACATCAGATAAGAAAGCTCACTGAAGCAGCTGTGGTCTCCAAGCCATTCCTATTTTTTCCCTTCTCCGTTTCTCACAGTCAGGGTCCAGTGCTGTTGTTGCTGTCGCCTCCTTTGATTAGAGTGAACATTACAGATGGTTAGCTTACAATAGGGCTGAAGCATCTCTCTGATGACTGGAGAAACACGAAGTTACCGATAACTGGCTGGAAGGGAAGATCCCACAACATAAAACTGGGGAAACTTGTTAAAGAGATCTAACTTTTAGCAATTCTTGTGGATTCGTATTAATTCTGGTCTGTGTGAAATAGAGGCCTTAAATGTGGTTAAATGTACTGATGAGTAGTCAATATCTTACCTGTTTGCTGTAAACTACCATCGGCCCCCATTTACAAAGAATCATAAAAAATCCCTGGTTGGTGAGAAAAAACTAAGAACAGTTTTAAACAAGGTAACCATTTCAAAGAACTTGTAGTTGTCTGTTACTAACAAAGCTAATAGTTATTGTTGAACAGTGGTAATGATTTATGGTCTAATCTAGGGGTTCCCAAAGCCTTTCAGGGAATACTTTTATGTCAATATTAGGGTCGTAATTTTTTTGCTTTTTACAGGCTTGCCTTCCTACAAACTCTCAGCTCCTAAATCAAACATATTGTACCGGCAAGATACATTTTTATCATAGTGGCTATTGATCACCATTATTAAAACAAGCAAAACCACCAGCAAAAACTAATGAACACAGTAATTATTATCTGCCTAAATTGTTTCTACTTGCCAAAAATCAATACATGAATTATTAACATAGCCACATTCTTACTTTTCTAACTTCCCCCTGCAGCTAGCTGTGTTCCATGTGCAAACCCTGGCTTTTATGTAAACAGGAAGAAGTGTAGATATGTTTTCCACTGTATTTTTTTTTTTATATTCTCCTTTATAACAGTGCAACAGTTTTTAAGAAATAAAATTTACTTTAGTGGTGCTAGGTTTCTGTGGATGTAAGTTCCTGCATTTTACTTCCCATGGTCATAAGTATGCTTAGCAGTGTTTCATCTCAAGCTTGTAGCTGCCCCGCACGGCTGTTTCGGCATGATATACTACCAATTTGTTTTGGGTGAGATGTTTAAGAAAGGTCCTCAAGCTTTCTGCTAATCAGATGGTCTCATTCTGTTTGTGTGCAGAATAAACAAATTGTCTAAATTAATTGACTTAACAAACAGCTCATGTGACCTTCCAAATATGTTGCAATACAGTATATAAATAAAATCAGAAAAGTTCAAAGTTTAACATTGAGTTAAAACATTCAAAATCTGTTCGGAAGTGGCACATTAAATGCTTTATAATGTTCTTACTATTTGGGCTATCAAGATGAGACAAGTTAGATATTCACTTGTTATTTTGGGGTTTTTTTTATAATAGAAAAGAAAATTGCTTTTTTAAAGAAGAGATCTGATTTCTAGTGTAAAGATAATGCTACACTATAGCATTTGCTTCAATGATCATACATTTTTGGACATTTAATTTTTGTAGATGACAAAGTTTCTTATTTTTGTCTCCCAGGTCAGATTTTAGATAATTTGGCAAACTGTAAAAGGTACCTTGCGTTTGAAAAACTTTTTTTTTTTATGAAACTTGTCAGGACATTAGCAAAGCGTGTTTCATTAGGAATGTTCAAGTTAAACTTTAAGAAAGGTTAACTGACAGAGTTTCATCCAACTGAGCCCAAATCATTAAAAGAGAAAGCCTGGATAGAGGAAATGTGAAATAACGTTTTTAGTAAGATTTCTGCTCAGTTTGAGTTGGAGGAATGTCAGGAGAGTATGATAATTTTATGTTTTATGTTTTCAACATTCCTTTACTAAACCTCTTTAAGCTCTCCTCTAATTTAATATCTGTTAAAAAATCTGCACAAAATTGCTGATTTATTTCAGATATGTCCATTGGTGTGACTTGGTGCGAAGTCAACACATGTTTTCATTAAAAGAGGGTGGAGGACAAATAAAGAGCCAAGGAATGTAAATAGCTGAATAAGAAGGGGCAAGTAGTGATAAGGATGAAGTATGCTTTGTGCAAGCCAAGAAGAGGAAATTAATGTCTGCTGAAAGCACATAAATCTGCATGAGAATCACTGTTTCTTATGAATTCCACACCTCACCTATTTTTTGAAGCTTAAAATGTATTTTTCAAATTCCAAGTTGTTTCTCCACATGGTGAATGTTGCACCTTTTATTTTAAAAACAATGTTTTTCTCTCTCCTTCCAGATTTCTTTACAGCATGGGTGCTTTGATGGTGGCTTTCTCCTCATCAGGTAAAAAAATGTAACCATTTCTCTCAAATCTTTTCTTATAATTACGAGATCAGGATCTCGTTATTATGAGAAAAGATCTCGTAATTATGACATTGCAGCTTCCGATTTGGGAAATGGTTAAAAGGCAATTCCACCTCATTTTTCATTACCTTGAGCATATTTAATCTGCTCCAACTCATAAACTACAGTACTTAGACACTTCAAACCTGGACTACATTTTTCTACACTAGTAGCATAATCTTATAAACACAATTTGGGATTTGTGAAAGTTTTATTTTAATTGCGAAAGTTCCATAAAGCGCCATATCAGTGCTTTTTTGGCATTTGGGCCACATTAGTACTGGTCCTGCTCCAAGGCAGAGTAATCTGGCCTTTGGTGTAGTGAGCACATTCAGTCTATGTGACCAGCTAGCCGAACCAACAGCTGCATTGACATTGAGAAATGTTTTACCAACAAATTATTCATTTTAATGCCAATAAATAATAAAAAAGGCAAAAAGGCTTCTCATGGCTCACAGAGCAGAAGAAGAGACATCTGTGACTCATATTTTGTATAGTTCTCCAAATCATTAGCGAGGTCTTCCACTTAACAGTTCCTTTGGTCCCACGACTGAGTCCTTTTTTAAAACCCATGTCTGGGAATATTTTTTTTATTTCAGAATTTACAACAAGTGTAATGGTAAACCTTATTAAATTAAATAAATCAACAGAAAAAAAAAGAACAGTCTGAGAAATATGCAGGGGCAATATTACAAAGCAAAGTCATGAAAAAATCAGTGACTCAGTAGAAGACTAGATGCACCATAGCAGGAAGGTTCTAGTCCTTGATGAAGCAGTTCTGAGTTCAGTTCCCGAGCCCTGCACATGCAGAGGTTTTTAATGACAGAACTGTATTTTTGGAGCTGTACCAGTTCAAATGTGGTCCAAATGCAAAAAAAAACACTAATATAGCCTTTTTTTAAACCTTCACAAATCAAATAAAGCTTTCAGAAATCCCAAACTGTGTTTAGAAGATTCTGCTATTAGTGTAGAAAAGTCTAGTTCAGGTTTGAAGTGTTTAAGTACTGCAGTTTATGAGTTGGAACAGATTAAAGATGCTCAAGGTAATGAAAAATGAGGTAGAATTGCTTTTTAACTGTTTCCCGAAACGGAAGCTGAGATGTCATAATTACAGGATCTTTTCTCATAATTATGACATCTCGTAATTATGACATCTTTTTTCAAAAGTATGACATCTTATCTCATAATTATGACATATTTTCTTATAATTACCAGAGTCTTAATGAGAAAATATGTCTATTTTATTTCCTTTTTGTGAATGCAATGAGCTTCCATAAATTACCACCTGCAAATCAGGAAATTTATGTGAAATCAGTTTTTTTCCTCCATCAGCTCTGGCCTACCTACTCTTTCCGGCTCTCTCTTTCCTGGCTGTCGGAGGCATCTTATTTCTAATGACAAACATGCAGGTACTTTGGAAGTGTTTTGCATATTGATTAACATGCTTATTTCTCTCAATGATACTGGAAAAACCTTTATGCCAAAAAACAGGGACCTGCTCTAAAAGTCCTAAAGAAGTGTTGGTTTCACAGAGTTTGGACCTGAAGCACTAATCCATCTTTGGTGAAACCTGAAAATACCTTTAACCTCTCTAATGCTCCCTAAAGCAGACTGCTGCTGTGATTTGAAAAAATAATTGAAATATCAAATAAAATGTTGTATGATTCCTTCACTGTGGCCAAAGATAGTAAATTGGTCTAAACTCATAGGCTCCTGTATATTTATGCCTTTTAGCTTTCTAAAGCTGTCCGAAATAATGTTTTTGTTTCAGCAACAGTGAATATGTTTAGGATTTTTCCATATATTTATTTTCCTTCCACTGTGTAGTGATCAGAATCACACATTTATTTCCTGGTCCTGCAGTAAGAATGACTCTCTTTGCCAATCTTTGATAAAAATGATAAAAATGCTTAAAAGGTTTTACCTACTTGCAATTTAAAACGGTTATTCACTGAAAAATCTGAGGATTTTTTCTATTCTTCATATGCATCAAAACTGAAACTCCCACTATTTCTGCTCTATAAGGATGCTTTTAAAGCCCAGCACAAGTAAGATGCAGGTTAGGAACTAATGCTTTGATGAATAAATTGGAAAAATTTGGTCATTTGATTTTTTTTGTTGGATTCAAACGTACTGCCACGATCTCTTTAATGTGTGCTTTGAAGAAAAAATTAGAATTAACATGTCAGACCTCAGAAATAGCTTTAAATTGAAATCGTCGGTAAACCCTGATCGGCACATTTTAACAAAACTGAATTTCTGTTGGATCTGTGGAGGTTAATATACAGTATATTTCAGTCAGTCAGTCATTTTCTACTGCTTCTTCCATAGTGGGTCCCAGGGAAGCTGGTGCCTATCTCCAGTAGTCTATGGGCGGGAGGCAGGGTACACCCTGGACAAGTCGTCAGTCCATCGCAGGGCAACACACAAACAACCATGCACACCTAAGGGCAATTAAGAGAGACCAATTAACCTAACAGGCATGTCTTTGGACTGTGGGAGGAAGCCGGAGTACCCGGTGAGAACCCACGCATGCACGGGGAGAACATTCAGACTCCTTGCAGAAAGACCCCCAGCCGGGAGTCAAACCAAGGACCTTCTTGCTGCAAGGCAACAGTGCTACCAACTGCGCCACCGTGCAGCCCACAGTATATTTCAGAACATACAAATTAGAAAGCAGGGCAGTGAGCTATTCACGCATGTCAGTTTTATCTTTTTCTATTTTTATTAGCTTTATTGCTCCTTTTTATGTAATATCGGAATCACTGTGTGCTATGTGTACTATGCAGCCACTGCATCAATTACAGTAGCAGTAGGTTAAAATGTGCACTTGCAAATGCAATTAGGACATAAACATCATTACAGTTCTTTTCGTTTTCATTTGTTTTGTTGTTGTTGTTAAAGGGGCTGAAGAGCTGCATATGGGTTCAGGTTGTAGACTCCTGCTCCAAAGAAAGGGAACAGTCACAGAATAAGGAACGACTTTTTTAGTTAATCTATGACCCACTTTCTGAGGAAACACTGAGAAGCTGTTGCAAAAGACTTTATGTGACAAAGATTATTCATGCCTACATGCCAGTGTAAGGAAGTTCCTGTTTTTTTTATTTTTAATTCAGGCCTCTTCACATTTCAAATTCATGATGATGTGCAGAGAAAACACAAATTTCCTTTGGAAAAATGTATCTGATTAAATGCTACTAGTGTCACAGAGTGCTATGCATGTTAATACCAGCGACCTCAAGGATTAATATTATCATTTTCCTTCTAGCACAGGATGAACTCCTTACCACAGAGAACTTAATGAGCTAATTACCTCTATTAGAAAGATTGGATTAGAACCAGCTCCTACCAGTAAACTCCCAAGGATTATTAGTGTCATTTGATTTGTTTTTCTGTGTTTGATTTTCTGTATCATTGTAATGTTTTTCCTCATGTACAGCGCTTTGAGTGCCTTGTTGCTGAAAAGCGCTACATAAATAAACTTGACTTGACTTGACTACAAGGCAGCCTGACATTCAACGCAGCCACTTTAATACAATAATAATCTGCTTTTTATCTCTTGAAGGTTGGAAACCTGTTCGGCTCCCGTCGCTCCACCATCATCACTCTTTACAACGGGGCGTTTGATTCTTCCTCAGCGCTCTTCCTCATCATCAAGGTGAGATTTGTTCAAATATATTTTCTACATTTCCAGATGCAAATGAATGCATCACTAATGATCTGCATCATGTCTCTCTTTCTCTGCAGCTGTTACATGAGTCTGGCGTCTCTCTTCGTGCTGCCTTCCTCTTTCTGTCCGCCTGCAGTGTCATTCACATCCTCAGGACCTTCTTCCTGCTACCCAGAAAATTTATTCCTTACCCACTGCCTGATCGCTACACATATGGGTATGAGCAGGCTGCATAGACACTATTAACTTCTTTGATAGATATATTAAAAAAGTATAAAAGGTATATAAATGGGGACCAGCAAAATATAAAGACAGTGTTTTGCATACATTTTTGCACCGGTTGAAATTCATCAACTTTTGTCACAGTATTTACCCACCCTGAATTTGTATGAGAAAGAACAACCTTTTTGTAGAACAACCTACAGCTGCAAGTCTTTTGTTGCATATTTGTACCATTTTTGTATATGTAAGGAGTGAACAACTGACTGCGCTTTGATCTGAATCATTCCAGTGTAGTTCTGGCTCTATGTGTAGAGTCGTCCTGCTGAAAGGTGATCCTCTGCCCTAGTCTCAAAGTCTTTTGCAGCCTCTAGCAGATTTACTTCCACAATTACCATATGTATAGCTTAATTCCTCTTCCCATCAAATCCAATAATGTTCCCTATCCTTACTGAAGAAACGCATCCTCAAAGCATTATTCTGCTACCACAAAGTTTAGCCATGGATGTGTTGTCTTTAGAGTGATGTGCAATGTTAGGGTATGCCCATACAGAGTGTTTTGCATGTACGCTAACATTTTTACTTTAGTCTTCTCTGAACAGAGCACCTTCTTCTACATATTTGTTGTGTCCACCACATCAGTGGTTTTCAGTCCTGGTCCTCAGGGCCCACTTTCCTTCATGTTTTAAATGTTTCTCTGATCTAGCATAACTTCTATCAAGTGCTGCATAAGTCCCTTAATGGCCTCTTTATTTAGGTCAGCTATGTGGAGGCAGGGAGACACTTAAAACATGCAAGACAGTGGGTCCATAGGACCAGGATCGAAAACCACTACACTGCATTATTTTATTTAGGGGTATTGTAGTGAAGGGGGCTGATTACAAGTGCACGTCATTTGCAAGGAACTGCTTATCTCCTAAAACAACTGGAGCACATTTGTTTTTCTAAATTTATCATTTCACCCTAATAATTCAACCTTTTCAGCACAAAGCCAAAGTTTAGTGCCACTGGATCAAGGCAAAAATTTGACAGATGTAAAAACTTAACTTAATCTTAAAATATCTATTTATTAGGACTAGACAGATCCAAAAAATAATACATTTTAAAAGTCTTCAGTTTGCAAAGTATTAGAATCTCAGTTTCACTTTTCAAACACGCTTTTTGTACATGGATGAAAAGTGCGAACTCAGCAGAAGAAGCTTGGTTTGCAACATATCCCTGTGGGCAGGGCGTTATTCCTCTCGGATGATATCTGCAAATGCTGCTAATCCACCAAAGAAAAAACACAGACTAAACCAATGAAGCTGACAAAGGTCACTGGGCTGATAGGATGTAGACAAAATAATCTGCTGCTGTGATACTGTGGGTGCAAAACACTGATAACCACGTCTCTTCTTTAGATGCAAAGATAACTACACCACAACAAACTTCTGCAGGATTCCCACTTTATCTAATATGACAGGCATTTTAGGCCACTTATTTTAAATACTTTCATCTTATTTTGTCATTGATGCCATAAACTAATTAAGAAAATATGAGGTTGGTAAATTTATTAAATAATCATGGGTGACTCTATCACCAGCACTAGGTGGAGGTAAAAAATATGACACTATTTAGACCATAACAAATTCTTGCTTTAGCAAACACTAACATAGTGTAGGAAAGAGAGTAGAATTTGAGAGAATGTGATAGAGTATGCAAAGGTAAGATTACACTATAAAAACATGGCCATTTTGTCTTGTTAGGGAGAAAAACAGCAGAACAGTTTACTTCATAGTTTAAAACACACTAAAAGGGGGTTTGTTGAACAAGAAAAACGTGTTTAAGACGGAGAGCGGAGGCAATGTCAGATAATGTGGCATAAAAAATACATTTCTCTGAATCATTTATTTTAAAGAAACATTGAAAACAAAAATGTTTTTTTTTTTGCTTTTTTTAACTTGCTTCCTCATCCTCTGCAGAGTCAGTTGTGGAGAATCAAAGGCTGCGAACACAGAGGTGGCAGCAAACAGTCAGACACATTCAGCAGCTGAAGAAGCACCTCTCACAACGAATGCTCCTGTCAAACAAGGTTTGTAAGTTAACATAAAAAAGGCTTTAAATGGTTTGGCCCCATCCTATTTATCTGATTTGCTGTGTCATTGTGTGTGGTAAATCCCTGCAGTCTTCATCCCAGTTTTTATTGAATGTTTGAAGGACCAAGGGCCTGATCTTCAAAGATCCCAAATAGCGCTACTAATTTGGGTGTACTATAAATAAATTGCACGTGCAATAGGTGTTGTTGCGTGCGATGGATAACAGGTGCAGACCACCCAATTTAAATGAGGAAATTGCGTGTGCTACTGGTTGGCTGCTACTGGCTGGAACAACAGGAAAAGCAAACAGATCCTCTGCTGTGCTGCTAGAAATATGCAGGGATTGATCCGGTTGCTGATTTTTTTTCCTTCTGTTCCGTTTGGCCCTTGCTTTTATGGACTGTTACACTTAGTTAACTTTTGTTGTTGTGACGAGATTATTTCTCCTATCTTGCACGAAGTAACTCGCAACAGGGTTTGCCTCCCCTGATCTTTTAATTATTTTCGGAGACTCACTGGGTTCTTTTGTTTTTTTAAGTCTGTGTTTGAAGAGTTCAGAGTTAATGATTAACAGCCAAAATATTTTAGCCTGAACATAATATTAGCAACATATTAATAGTTTGTTGTAGGAGTTGACAATCGGTTTATTATAACTTTGCTAATTTTAAAACATAACGTCATAAATGTGGTGCAAAGCATTTAAGTCGAACATTTATGTACTTAAAAATAAATTATTTTCCAATGATTTTACTGAATTAGCTTTGTTTGTTTTGCCAATATTTTAACAATATACAATGTGTTTGATTGTTTAAATAGTTTTTTGGTGACACATAATCATTTTTTTACTGTATAAACAAAACCCTCCCCTGACATATGTTCACATTTAAACAACGTAATCAAACTGATCCAGCTCCGATTGCTCTGCAATGACACAATGTTACTGTCAATAATGCAATATTTGGTTTAGTGACAAGGTTAAAGCATACACTGTCTTTGTCACCACATGGAAACGCCGCCTTTAAATGATGATTTTTCACATGTACAGAAGATTCTCTTTTCCTGTCATCCGTCATTTTATCTATGCCTCCTTCTGGCCAAAGTGACAGTAGACATTTTTGCGTCCCTGTAAGCACCTGAATTTCAAACGGACAAAATTTTACTGCATTTATTAACTTTACATTTCTTTTGGTCCCCCTCAGAGAGGACTTTCCGTGAGTGTTTGCTGTCCAGGTTCTTTATCTGGCACCTTCTTTGGCTGTCTGTGATGCAGCTCAGGCACTACCTGTTCATCGGCACCCTCAACCCCATGCTGCAGAGGCTGACAGAAGGAGAGCCCTCACTGGGTAACACCCATTTAAACACGCCACTGTCTCAATGTCAGAGCAAATGTTTCGGCTGTGACAAACATGTTATGTTTTTTAAACTTTTGCAGCTTTAGTCCTTTTAGTACACATTGTTTCTATATACACTGCTCAAAAAAATAAAGGGAACACTTAAACAACACAATATAATTCCAAGTAAATCAAACTTCTGTGAAATCAAACTGTCCACTTAGGAAGCAACATTGATTGACTATCAATTTCACATGCTGTTGTGCAAATGGAATAGACAACAGGGGGAAATCTTTGGCGATTAGCAAGACACACTCAATAAAGGAGTGGTTCTGCAGGTGGGGACCACAGACCACTTCTCAGTACCCATGCTTCACAGATGAAAGCAGGTTCATACTGAGCACATGTGACAGAGTCTGGAGACACCGCGGAGAGTGATCTGCTGCCTGCAACATCCTTCAGCATGGTTTGCCGGTTTGGCAGTGATTCAGTAATGGTGTGGGGTGGCATTTCTTTGGAGGGCCGCATGGCCCTCCATTTGCTCGCCAGAGGTAGCCTGACTACCATTAAGTGCCGAGATGAGATCCTCAGACCCCTTGTGAGACCATATGCTGGTGCGGTTGGCCCTGGGTTCCTCCTAATGCAGGACAATGCTAGACCTTATGTGGCTGGAGTGTGTCAGCAGTTCCTGTAAGATGAAGACATTGAAGCTATGGACTGGCCCGCCCGTTCCCCAGACCTGAATCCGATTGAGCACATCTGGGACATCGTGTCTCACTCCATCCACCAACGTCACGTTGCACCACAGACTGTTCAGGAGTTGGCGGATGCTTTAGTCCAGGTCTGGGAGGAGATCCCTCAGGAGACCATCCGCCGTCTCATCAGAAGCATGTCCAGGCGTTGTAGGGAGGTCATACAGGCACGTGGAGGCCACACACAATACTGAGCCTCATTTTGACTTGTTTTAAGGACACTACATCAAAGTTGGATCAGCCTGTAGTGTGTTTTTCCACTTTAATTTTGTGTGTGACTCCAAATCCAGGCCTCCATTGGTTAATAAATATGATTTCCATTGATGATTTTTGTGTGATTTTGTTGTCAGCACATTCAACTTTGTACAGAACAAAGTATTCAATGAGAATATTTCATTCATTCAGATCTATGATGTGTTATTTGAGTGTTTCTTTTATGTTTTTGAGCAGTGTATTATTGCACATAGGGCTGAGATGCATATAAATGCATTTCTAGATCCAAATGTTTTTTACAGAAATATGCCACTTTCACTGTATTTTTGCCCTTGCACAATATGGTCCAATAAAATATTCAGTATATTATAAGCAAAGGCAAAACTGTCACCTAATTTTTATTACACTAAAATACATAAAAGCATTTGCTGATGATGGAGTTTTTAAATATTAGGCATTTACTGAACAGGGGAAACGTTTTTTCAGTATCTAAAAGCACCTCAACCAACAGTTGTGATCAAAACATTTAAGATCAGAAATCGTTAAAGATGCCTAATGGTCTCGAGCAATTATGAGGGCTGTCTTCTTCTGACGAGTGAGCTACAGAATTGGAAAGGAACTGAGAAGTATGGAATCTTTACATGAAACATTTTTTAGGATTGTATTGCCACCGCTGCAGAGCTTACTCAACATAGCCAGCAGATGGGTTTAAGTAAATCTGCGTGCACAGTTAGGACAATAGTTTTTGATGACAGCCTTGTGATAAGAACTACAAATAGAAATAAAAACATCAGGAATGGACTGAAATGCAGTAGGAGGTAGAAGGATGAGCACTAGAAGACTGGTGCAAATTTATTTTCTCTGACAAATTAACCTTCTGATTGTTTGAGAGGTCTGGTAAATCTCTTGTCTGGGGAAGAGCTGCCGTTAGTCCTCTGTCGTGCCAGTAGTGAAGCATCCTGATAAAATTCAGCTGCGGAGTAGCTGCTAGGGATGGACTTTCTCACTACTCTGCCCACAACACTGGTGTGAAAGAAAAGCTGCAAAAGACTTCCAAAACTTTCCTCCAATATCAACTTCTTTCAGTCAGTTTGGTGATAAAATTTATGAAGAACCAAGTCACAATGCAAAAGTAATAATGAAGTGACTTAGAGCTCAAAACATTAAAATTCTACTCCCATCAGATCCTAACCACTCAGAACCTGAACTTTCAAAAAGAAGCTAACAAGCTGCGATTAACTCTTAAGTTTAAGATTTGGAGATCCAGGATGTTGGAGTTTAATAAAGAAGAAGAAAAGTCTGTAAAAATATTACATACATGTTATTTATTTGCTGATAAAACCTTTTAACACAATTTGTTTTTATTTAATTGTTTATTCTACAAAACCCAACATTTACATCAGTGCCAAAACTGATGCTCCCTTTTCCAATTCATTTTTTAGTATTTATTTTAGACTTCTGTTTTTTTAGCACATTTACATTTAACCATCTTGTTTTAACTCATGTATCTGTGCAGTGAGCCAGTACACTAACGCCTTTGCCATCACCCAGCTGTGTGGGGTGCTGTGTGCTCCCTGGAACGGACTCATTATGGACAGACATAAAGGCAAACCTCGAGCTGCAGGTAACACATTAAACAAACCAATGACCCAGCAAAGGGTCAAGCATTTTAAATCCTGAGTGACAATATGTAAATACTTACTATGTGGCGATCTCATATAGGAAACAAAATAAATTTTAATATTTTATCCTCTGATGATTATCATTGAGTCCAGAATGAGCTCTAAAGGGTCCTCTAACACAGGGTTGTCTAAGGTGTGGCTTGTGGACCATCTGTAGCTCGAGAAATGAATGGTACAATTTATTCCACCGGCACAGGCAGCTGATGCAAATTAGGGTGCTTTCACTAGAGAAAATTAATCGAATGAAAATGGAACATGTTAGCCACAACATAAATTGTTTGTCTTTTATTTACCACCCTTTTTGGCTTTTTATATCGATAGTAAATACAACCGCAAACACCCAGTAACTAGAGTAAACAGAATACGTTCTGCACCAAGAAAAAGAAGAAAAACTATCAACCCAAGAAATATAGGTAATGGTATGCCTTTCTTTTAATAAGGCAAAACTTTATTCCCCTTTATGTTTTATGATTTACAAACCCTTCTTATGCACAAATCAGACTACCTGTACATTTTAGTAAAACATATTCCAGGTATAGTTTATTGTTTAGCAGTTAAAATAAAGAAATTCTTTTTGAAGTTATTTTTTGCATTTTTAGTTTTAAAAAACTGAAATGAAATTGAATTTTATGATCATCTTGATCTTTTTGGATGGGTCGCAGAAAGTTCGGTTAAGTGTCAAATGGGTTTTTAACTGGGCTTTACCGGGTTAAAAAGTGATCCTCTGAAGTTCTAAAAGCTACCTAAAAATTATTCCTAGCAGGTATCGTTTGGAAAAATAAGTTAGGTAACTACTTTACACACATATTTAGCACAACGGCTAAAAAGAGAAATAACTAAACTATATTTTTAGTCCTATACAGCTTTACTGGTTTAAGTTTAAGCTTCACAGAAGGATCTATGTTTGTATGTTCACAGGAGAAACTGAGCAGGAAGCCGACTTGCGGGCCTCAGTGCTTTCTTTATTCCTGACGGCGCTGCAGTGCGTGTTGTTCTCCCTGTGTGCCTCCACCCCCTACCTCCCGCTGCAGTACCTCACCTTCATCCTGCAGGTGCTAAACCGCTCCTTCCTCTACGGTGGCAACGCAGCCTTCATAAGTGTGGCGTGAGTATGAATACACAGAATATACAGAATAAATTGTAAAAGTCCTTTTAGATTGGACTGTATAGTCTAAAATTCTGCATAGAAATATTAATTGCTCTCATCAAAACACATATTTATTGACTATGATTGCAAGTCGGTGACTGAAAGGAGAATGACTCGATAACCCATAAGCTATCTAGCATCTCTATAAGTGGTGGCATCATGAGTCAAGCAATGTGTTACAGGCAGCTGCTGGAGCGTTGAACAGTCGAAGCAATAAGTGATGGTCACCACATGGCATGTCTCATCAGTGCATTATATTAGATGACAGTATCAGTCCATGATGGAGCTTGTTAGGAGTCATATTTTGTATCTGCATAAGCACGGGTTGGCTTATCATGCAATTGTCCAACATGTGTTGCAAATTCTTTCCAAAATGGTGTATATATATATATAGATATATATATATATATCTATATATATATATCTATATATATTAGGTCCCCGGTTATACTCTTTCTTTTGAGAGCTTAATTTGGTGCTAGTTTTGTTGTCAGTGAGTTCAAATAATCATATACTAAATGTCTTCTGACTATTTGTTTACATTTTGTAGATTCCCATCCTGCCACTTTGGGAAGCTGTACGGTCTGGTCATGGCTCTGTCTGCAGTGTTTTCTGTGCTGCAGTATCCCTGCTTTGCTCTGGTGAAAGGAGCTCTGGGTGGAGATCCTTTATACGTGAGTGCAGTTTTTTCCCTTTTATTATCCTGTTAACTATAAACCCTCCTCTCATGGCCTCCTCCCTCTCCCTCTTCATGTGCGTACAGGTTAACATCGGCTTGACGCTTCTCAGCCTGCTGGCCTTCATACATCCCTTCTTCGTCTACATGCACTGTCGAAATCTCGCCACTGAGAGAGCAAAGAGCAAAGCCTCATCCTAAAGAGTGTGAAACAAGATCGGTGATCATTTCCACCGTTTCAACCTAACTTAGTTTATACCAAACTTCTGCCTATAGATTGTCCTAAATTTCCCACAGAGGCCAATTAAAGACCTAAAATTACAAATCCTGGCTGTAAGAGTGTCAAGTTGAGGAGTTTAGGGCCTAAAACTGTGCCCATCTGTAAACTCAGGAGCAACCAGCTAACTGGAGACCAAAGCCTACCCCCTCATGCAGCTTTAAAAGACCTGTTGATAAGACAGGGCCCATATTTAATCGACACACTCAGCATATTAGCATAAAACTTCAACATTTACAAAAATATGATCAGATTTCACTCCTTAGTCTAGCAGCATTTAAATGTACATTTTTACAGTTCAGGGATAGAACGCATGCATAACTGATAATAAGTCGTTAAAGCCTTACATGTGGATAAATATCTATAATGTTGAACTTACCTTAAAGCTGGCTTTTACTGCTATTCAGGGTTCTTTTCTAGGGTAAAAATGGTCTTTTGACAGATAGTATTTGAATTAAAACCTGCCATCCAATGAATGCAGCCTCACTATGTGGTTGTGTTATATTTCGCTGCACTCTGGATAATGAAAGGGAAATTATATCCATCCAACCAGATTACTAAGCATCCTTTAAAATGAAAAATAAAAGAACTAAATATAAAAAATGAACAAAACCATGCAGAGTTTTGGTCCAGCAGATTTTAATCAAACTTAAAGAGGAACAGATTTCAGAAGAAGAGAGTTTGTTTCTCTTCTTTACCTTTTTCAAGTGTCATATTATTTTAACAAGACTGTCTTTATGTTTACTCATTTATCTGATGCTTGAACTAACTCTTTTTCCTTTTTCTCACAGTTTTACAGAATTTGTTACAGAGTTTTTCATCAGTATGTATTGATACTTAGTTACATGGTGCTACGATATTTTATGTAGGTCATGCATTTTTTCCTCTAATGCAAAATTTCTGTAATGCTAAACAATTAATGTTTCTTATTTTAGACAGTCCTACTTAAATTACAAATATGTTGTGTACTGTTTGTGTACTAATGGTAGTTTGCCATTTATTGCTGAAAGGGAAACGGCACAGAGGCTAGTAAACCTTTTAATGATCAGTTATGTAGAAAGGGAAACAACTCTGCCCTCTACTGGCTGCACAGCAGATTAATTTCAGTCAGCAGGCTCTGCAGAACCAAAATAACATCAGAATAAACATAATCATTGAGGATGTGTGTCTGTGCCTGGTACATGTTTGGATTAAAACATGTTTGTAACTGGAGCTGGGTAGAGTAGCTGGAAATTGTACTCAAGTAAGAGTAGCTTTACTTCAAAATAATATTACTCAAGTAAAAGTAAAATTCGGTGCAGTAAAACTACTCTTATTACATTCTCTTCAAAAATTTACTCAAGTAAATGTAACTATTTACTACAGATCTCTAATTAAGATGAGGTAATGTTTTTGTCCTTTATGTGGAGTCTTATAATTTTTTTTCAAATAATAAATCATGAAGATATATCAATATACTGTACTAAAACATTTAAAGGATAAAGGGACATTTTTTTAATTGCCAAGGAAAGTGTCAAACTAAGGCTGATCAGTATTCTTTTAAAGAGATATTATTAAAAATCAAATGTATGTAACATCACTTAACAAAATGTAGCTTTTGATCAACTGTGTGATAAAGGGAATTGATGTTCTTAAATCTCACCCTCTGCTGCTTTTGTTAAACTGAGGTCAACTGCCATCTACAGGTCGCGAAACAAAGTGCAATTGTACCATTGTTTTTATCACACTTGACTGATAAACCTGTTTTACATACAACCATCCAGCTCTGCCTGAATAAAAACTGAATATATTTCAGCAGTGATGTCTAAATGTTTGTTTTACTGAGTCCATGTTTTCCGTTGACATTTGCTTAAACAACATGTGCAACATCTTTATTCTCACATTTCCAAATAGGAAATCATAAAGTATTGAAGCTGCAAGACAGCAATGTGCTTGGAAGCAGGGATGTCCAAATGTTTCATCTTAAACAGGGCACAGATTTATTTATTTATTTGTTTATTTATTTTTGCAGGGACAGTACAACTAAACATCACCCATGGGCAACTGATGCAGTGTACACAGGGCTTCTAGCCAAAGGGTAATTTACAGCCCCCATCCCCGGTTAGGCTTTTTAAACCAAGAAAACCAAATTAAAAAATTATGACACAGGTAAAGAAGTTCTATACAATTACAAGTTACACACGTTACACAAATAAAATACATAAAAACACACATCCAGATAAATTTTCAGTGGGCACAGTGTTGTTCTTTCAGCCGGTTCCTCAGTTTTGTAGAGAAAAGCTTCATGCTTTGACTGAGAATGAGGATCATGGTCCAGAATGGTCCAGAGTCATTCTGGAACTTTAGACTCTGTAGTTCCCATTTACATCATCTCTTGCGACATATGTGATAATATTATTGCTTGAATATACATTTGAGCTGCTTTGGTAGATATAAAGAGTCTTATCAAATGAGAACAGTTTATATTAGTCTTGCTAGACTTAAGAAGTTTTTCTAAGCATCAAACTTAAGTTTAGAGTATAAAATAACCTAATATTTTCGTCCATATTTACTTTAAACTTTCTGTGTTTTTCTCTTTACAGTTTAAAGTTGGGCATTTGTCCAACCAACTGCTGAGTTAACATTCTGCAGCCTGATAAGGAGTGTCTGCTGTTACATTAATTATGGTATCATCTGCGTACAGTTGGCAGTTAGCATCTTTGCAGATTTTAGGAACAATTCTCTGTTGGACTGAGGAGTTCAAATACCTGAGTTCAAAGTTGGAAACCAGCGTCTGTATTCACAAAAAATCCTAAGACTAAAAGTAGCTTCTAGCGACGTCATTTTAAGAAAAATCTTAGAATTCGTCGCTCCACCCAATAAAAAGGTCCAGTAAATGAGCATATTTACTTCTATATCAATAGTGAAATTATTAATATAGAGATAAGATCAACTTTATCATCCCCTATGGGAAATTAAATAGTTGCAACAGCAGGACAGGTTCAAGGTGCACCTCTAGTAAGGTAATATTGGTAAGGATGAATAAATAATAACATGAAATAAAAAGTGTAAAAATCTAAAAAAAAATAGCACAGAAGAATTTGAGTATTGTTACTGACTGTAAAATGCTATGTGTATAAATAACTACACACTCTAGATAAGATACAGTACAATAACATAAACACTATATACATAGAAGGAAGATGTAAATGAGGTGAATAAGTATTTGTTCTATTGTACATAATGGTGTCAGCAGCCATGGCCTAAATGGTCATCTACACCCACCTGTCTGTGAAGAAAGTCTCTGGTGTGCTGCTCCTCTGTAGCTTCTGAACACAGCAGCTACCAGCGCTGCTCGCATTCCAGGCTGGTGCTGAAAGCAGAAGCAACGATGCATTGATCTGCTCGGCAATGCGCTCTCAAGTATGTCTCTTTGTTCCCTCTTTGTGATCCTGGGACCAAAACCTTTCAACACTTCAATAAAATCCTCCACCAGCTGTGCCAACAGCAGGCTCTGCTGTTCTGTCCAGTTCACTTTTCTACACCTTTTCTCCATTTTGTTTTGATGGTTTTGCCAAATTAAATCTCTTTATACAAGAAGGCAATCTCAGTAAAATGCTGACACGTCCACATTAATATCAAATAGATTAAGTAGGAAAATTAGCAGCATGGCGAGTAAACTTAATAAACAAATCAAAATAATGATGAGTATGTAAATAAGGTTTAAACATTTTGATGCTGTGACAATTAATTTAATTTTGATTAGTTTCATCAAAATTTACAAATTTCTTAATCCAGTATAAATTCAATGATCGATTGATTTCTCTCTATTGATTACTAGGAGCCATTTGCTTTATTTTTTTGTTTCTTTTAACAACCAATAACAACTCTTAGGAGACAGCAACACAGCCTAAGTGAACCTTTGTGATTACAGGCCCAGATGTTGACATACACTTTATTAAAAGACACGCGACCTTTACTGGAATCTTGACCAATTCCTCCTAACAGAACTGGTGTAACTGGTTTAGGTTTGTCAGCCATCTTGGTCAAACACACCTCAGTACATTGACTTTGTTTTCCTTAAGCCTTCATAATGTTGCTGCATGCCTAGGAGTTTTGTCCATTCAAACTTTTGTCCAATCTTTAATTTTCTGGCTCATATAATGAGTTGTTGCTTCACAATTTCCAAATACTGTTATTTTGTAGGGTGCCATCTGTTTCGTGAAGTGCACTAGTTCCTCCTGCAAAACACCCTCTTAACATGATGCTGCAACCCTTCTTCTCAGGCCTGCAAGCTTCCCCATTTTCCACCATATGCAATGATGGTCAATTTGGCCAAACACCAGAAATTTGGTTTCATCGGACCACAGTGTCTGGCTTCTGATGTTGCTATTGGAGAAATTGGTTCTTCCATGCTGAATGGCCTTGGTTTCTCCCCTTATTGTCAAAATTCAGACTTGGAAAATCAGAGGATCCTCACTAAGTCAGAGCTCAAAATCCAATATGGCTGCCACACCTATAAAGCATATTTGTACACTTAATAGTTTTGATCTCATTAAATTCTACCATAAAGGTTCTGTTAAAGAGTTTCTACAATGTTTGAAAGCATAAAAAAGCAAATACTTTACTGGTTTGTATTAATAACTAGGCTGTTAGCCTGGTCAATGAGTACAATAACTATCAAATGCCACTGGTTTTCCAACTTTGTAGTGCTACTGTGATAATCTTAAAAAACAATTTAGAACTTCTTTTCAGTCTTTTTTTAGGTAACTGTGTGGCTCTGATTGCATCTCACACCAATCATAGCCCCTCAAACACAACTACTGGTCTTGCAAAATATACCCATTTTGAAATAGGCTTCTTCAGGACGCCAGTCACATAAAGAAGTGTGATTTTCATCACTAAACTGCATACAGTAACTGCATTTAAGCAGATTTTCAAATTTCTTGATATTTATTTTATTATCTCATGGAATAAACAGTGAAGAAAATAGTAAAAGCACAATCCCAACAATAGAGCCGGTTTATTGAGTTTTCAAACATCAAAAGTTGGAATTTATTTTGTCACAATAATTCAAAATTTTTATCATGATAAGATTTTTTTTTATGATAAACTATACGATAAATGCCCACCCCTAGTTTACAGTGTATAAGACATTGTGAATATAATTACTAAAGCAATTAGTCTCACTTGTTTTTAACAAAATATTAAAAAGGAAAGAAATATGTTTTACTTAATATAGAGAAAAAGAAAAGTCTAAAAATTATTTCTCTCCTAAGTTTAACAGGAAATAAAAATGAAGAATCAGAGGTCCTATCTGTGGTCTAATAAATGAATCCTGACAATGCAAACAGTTTTCAGAGAAAAACAGAAGTAGCAGTGGAAAAGGCAAAAAAGTTGCACAGAGAGACTTGTGGCTCCAGAGGGAGTGTTGCCAGAGCTGATAATAGGTTCAGAAACAATTACATTACTTGGCAATTTTACACTTTAAAGTTATAAATCTGTTGAGTTTTTGAACGCAGAAATATTATCAATTTCAAATCTGTAAGATTTGCAGCTGCTTAAGAGGAAAGAGTTAGTGACAACAGAAAAGTTTAGACAAATTTAGTTTTTAAGAGTTACAAATCATTTATAAAACAGTTAATTAAGGGCACAGTAACAAGACAACAGCATCAGGTTGCTCAATCTATATTGGAACTGGTAATAGTTTTGGTAAATAACATCCTATCTGCAATCATTATTTAAAAATCTAATATTCTTTATGATATCTCAAGGTTATTTCCACTTGGTGTTTCACATTCTGACTTTAGGAGGTAAAGTCAGTTTTCACACCAAGGCTGCACTGTTACTTACAACCCTGACATATAACCCATATCACTCACACATGTACTTTAAATTTCTTTGTTTCATATTATTATTACAAATAAAACAGGAAGAATTCCTGCTGAACTTTGAGCATTTCTATTTAACTTTCAGTCCACATTAGAATGCTGCATTACCTGCATTAGGCTTCTGTTATAGTCTATTTACAATATGAGAATGTGAATTTCATTAGTCTACAGTTGTTATGCTTCTGCCGTTAATGATTTAAACATCAGCTGTAATTTATTTTCTTTACAGGTGAAAAGGCGTTTCATGAGCACAGCCTGCAGCAACAAATTTTATCTATTATATTACAATTTCTCTCCCATTTTTAGGCCTACTGAGTCTGATTTACAGAATCTGTCACAGATTGCAAAGCCTTCAGGGCTAGAGTCTTCATTCAGACCCAAATGTATTAACTTGGTCTGAAAAATTTTTTATCAATAATCCTATTGACATGTAGGCTCATTACCATTTAAGTCACGTTTCATCTTGTGGTACTTGAAAGATTAGGTTAATGTTTGTGCCTCCTAACCATTCCACTCTTTCAGATGCGTGACGTTGACTGTAACCCCACTGTTGTTCTAAAGCTATCAAAGATCTGATTGATACTTACACACCAGTTCTGTGTATACATTCACAGTGTGCTTCACATGACACTTACTAAAGACTAAACCTGCGTATCCATGCCTTGCAGCATCCGCATCTATAGGACCAGTCTCATGGTTTTTTTGGTTTTGGAGTGCGGCTTTCCACAGGAGAGAATATTCTTCACAGGCATTACCCTGAGGATGAGGGGTTTCTCTGTGTTTTTCAGAGGGAGAAGAAGACTGGGGAGAGATAAGAGGGAGGAAACTGTGGGGTGCAGAGTGGGGGGACGCTGAACTATAAAAAGTAAGACAGCGTGACCAGAGAAAGAAGCTTTGGTAGCTGAGAGCATTTAAGAAGACAGACTCCCAGTAAGCAACAGAAAGCTACAACTTGACAAAGGTTTGTTTGTTTCTGTAAAATGTTTCTGTGATTTCGCAATACAAAAAGGTTAGTACAGCAGATTTCAAATTTTTAATGGTTTACGTTTGTTGATGAAATGTGAAATTTTGCAGCATCCCTGCAGATGTATAGCAGATATTTCCTGATCAAAATGTTTCACCTGCTGTGCTTCTTCTTCATTTGTGTCATAGACCTGTTTAAATCTTTATTCTCTCCAAGGAAACCAACAAACTAAAACATGTTTTCCTTGTCTTGATTGTTAGGAGGCAGGTGCAGAAACTAAAACTTCTCGTGTGAATGAATTTTGTGCTGCTGAGTACTTGTATCTGAGTGAGCATGCAGGTGTTGGAGAACAAGTTGTCGGCGCGACGCTGCCTCACCTTTGCTACAGGGCTGGTGGAGTGTCTATGCTTCGCAGGGGCCGTCTTTGGATGGGCTTCTCTTGTTTTTGTCCTCAAGGCTGACGGCTACTTCAGCTCCCTGTGCTTTAACTCAACAGGAGTCAATGACACGCAAATATTAGGTCTGTTTGATGTTTCCACTGCTTTAAAGTCAGAACCTGAGTTTATTCGACGACATTATTTAAATTTTAAGCCTTAACTGTAAATATTACGGCATTGTTTTTAATATCATTACATAGCATACATATCAGCCATACATCTAAATACTGTGTCGTGTTTATGTTTTTCTCTGTATTGCCAACAGACTGCAGTGCGCAGGATGAACAATTCTCACTTATTTTCACCATTGCCTCCTTTATGAACAACTTCCTCACGCTGCCCAACGGCTTCCTTTATGATCACTTTGGTACTACAGTGGCTCGGCTCTTCGCAATGTGAGTACATCAACATTTATAAATTAAATTTATATACCCATTTCTTTTATGCATGCTCTGCTAACTTTCCCTCATTTAGAGACCAACAGTTTATTCATAACCTTAAATTTTTTCCACATTTTGTCATGTTACAGCCACAAATCTAATTGTAATTAACTGGGAATTTATGTGATAGACCAAAACAAAGTAGCGTATAATAGTAAAGTGCAACGGAAATCACACATTTAAAAAAATTCTTTTACAAATTATGTAAGCTAATTAACTAAAAGAGTCCAACTGTTTGTGATTTAATCGCAGTATTAATACAGCTGTCCTGTGAAGGACTCATAGGTTTGTCACAGAACATTAGCACACACCAGCGTAAACACATCACCCTCATGGTAAATCACAATTATGGCATAAACCTCATAAAAAAATATGTGGAGCTAAATTCAGTACTCCTGGGTGAAAACCTGGAAACCTAGAAGACTTGAGGTTAGGGCTGGTTGTATTAGGTTAGGTTTGATCAGGTTAGGTTAACATGCCGACTATCAATTGTGCACTCCACAAACCAGGTCTCTATAGAAGAAAGGCAAAATGAAAGACTTTACCAAAAGAAAGCCTAAAGAAGTCCCCTTTGTAGTTTGCAAAACACCATGTGCGAACATGTGGATCGCATGCACCCTGGTTACATGACACAAAACGTTTCAGCCTACATTTATTAAGTGGAAGAAAACTTACACTGCCCTTTACCCCTAACATCCATCCCTATGGTCAAACATGTTGAAGGTAGATTTTGGTGAGAGGACTATCCTGCATAAAACCTGTTGGAGGATTATTGTGAAATGATGATCTGTGCTGTTCCCTTTTGCCCGACCAGGTTTGCACTAAAATGTTTCTATCTCCCACCAGATTTCTTTATACCGTGGGTACCCTGATGATGGCTTTCTCCTCACCAGGTGAAAAACAGTGGTGTATCTAGTGGCTAAAAAGCTGTTATCTCTGTTTCTTATTCTTTTTTTCTTTTCCAATCAGCTCTGCCTTACCTGCTCTTCCCAGCTCTCCCGTTTATGGCTGTGGGAGGCATCTTATTTCTGATCACAAACATGCAGGTATGTTGGGTTTTGTGTATGGGGTGGCTCAGGTGGTAGGGATTTACGCTTTAACTGGTGGGTTGCTGGTTCAAAACCCCGCTCCGTCTGTCTCAGTCGTCTTGTCCTTTGACAAGACACTTCACCCTGTGGCGCCAATTGTATGGCAGCCTTACTGCAGTCAGTCTGCCCCAGGGCAGCTGTGGCTACAATGTAGCTTACCATTGTCAGTGTTTTAATGTGTGTATGAATGGGCGGATGACTGATTGTAATGTAAAGCACATTGGAGTCCTCATTAAGTGCAGGCCATTTACCATTTATGACTGTCGACACAGTCACATTCAAACTACGTTTGTCTTTGCAGCTCCTGCAGAATTTAAGAGAGGAGAAAGCAGCCATCAGGTTTAGATTCAACTGATAAGATGGAGGTGTCATTATCTTTGTGATCTCCGGTAATTATCCTTGAGGGGAGACTGCATGTCAATGTTTTGTTCAAACTGACCTTCTTCTAAAGAGCTGGAAAGGCAAATAATTGTTTGGAGGATCAGGAATAGCTTCAGAACTGTGTAGCAGTTGAGGAAGCACAGCCTTTCAGGGCAGCTTTTTTATAGTGGCAGGGCTTCCTTCACAGGCAACACAGAAGTTTACAATGCCATGACTGTTGCTCTTGTGGCTTTAGGGGTGAATACAACTTCAGGACACTCTGGAAACTTGTGAAGTTGAAAAGGGGCGGGGAGAACAAACTGAATGTTTTGTCACATATCTGGCATATTGGGGATGATGTCATATGTGTTTGGACATAATCATCCCAGTACATAAAAGAAAAAAAGAGGCCAGAAATAGGCCTCTCTGAACCATTCTTTGATGTCTTGCATGGACACTGTGTATTTTTCTTCGCTCGTCACTTCATCTGAAAGGACCTTTTTTAAGGGTTTGTCAAAGCTAGGTCTATAAATCTAACAGTCTTCAAACTAACTTCTACTTTTGTCTCGTCAGTTTACAAAATAATTTCCTAAAAGTCAGGTTGATCAACTGTCCCATGTTTTCCCCATTTGTGGACAATGGTTTTCAGTGTAGTTCACCCAGAGCCCCAAAGCCTTGGATACGTCTTTGTAACCCTTTCAAAACTGATAGATTGCAATGACTTTGTTTCACATCTGTTGTTGAATTTCTTTAGATCAGGACATGGTTTGTTACCTTTTGAGTTCTTTTAGCTTACTTCATGTTGTCAGACAGGTTCTATTTAAGCCTACAAGTAATCAGGTCTTGGGAAATTGAACTAAATTGTCCAAATTATGGGAGGCAATTATGTTTTCACATAAAGACAAACTGGTTTGTATAATAAATACTTTTCGTTTTCACTCAGATAATCTTTGTCTGACATTAAAATTTCTCCAATGATCTGAAACATTTGAATGTGGGAGAAGAGCAAAACTTGAGGAAATCTGTAGGGCACCAAACACTTTCACAGCACTGTATTTTAGCCTTGAAGAAATGTACTAAAGCAGCAGTTTTAAAGCAGCAGTCTAGTAATTTCACCTCTCAGCCATTTCCTGGCAAGCATTTGTTTGGGTTTTTTCAAATGTAATATCTTCCACCAGCAGTTACTTTTTTTAAGAGCATTGTTATGATCAGTTCACCTTTAATGGGGGGTTTTCATTGACATCACTGAAGTCGCCGCTATCTTGGGTGTCTCCCTATCGCTTCACGCATTTCACAACATTGCAATATTGCATACTTTTTCAACCATAGATATGTTTCTAGAGTCGTTACAGCCTCCTGATAAGGTCATGTACCTCAAGAATATTGCGAGTATCAACAAGGTCGATCCATATGTACTGCCTATTGGTTAGTTTAGCGCAAATCCGGACGATTGGCTGCACAACTATTTTTTCATAGCCACAACATTGGCAAAACTCCATGGTAAGTTCCATATTGCATTTTATTGGATAATTACATAATAATTATATCACTACATAATACATTTACAGCATAACAGTAAAGGTACATTGCAGCCAATATCCAGCTGGTCAAGGCGTGAGAGCGCAGCTTACTGAAGTAGGTCACAGCGCTGAGTGCAGGGTGGCAGTGCTGAGAGCTGCCACCCAGCTCAGAATCAACTGATAAGCTCACGGTCTTGGCAGTGTACTTTCCAGAATAATATTACAATAAATGTAGACAAACATTATTTATTTACCTGTCACAAAATGTGCACTGCACACTCAAGCATGAGTGAGGTTCAAGCGTCCAAATCCTCCTTGGATATCCAATTCAGCCATAGTAGTCGACATTGTGTACTCTGTGTACTCAGTGTTTTTGTTTTCTCACACTGATTTTCTATCAAAGCTGGCAGACGATAGACTGAACGTTGGTCTTGACAACCACAGGCAGCACAACCCACAATTAAGCTTTTCCCCATAGTTAAATTGAATGGTCCGGAGTTTTGCTTCACTGATCACGCTAAAACAACGAAAACAGGCTGCAGCTGCCACCCAAGATGGCGATTGCGAAGTGCGGTCACATGACCGCAACGACATGTGAAAACCATCCATTACCCAAAACCACAGTGCAAAGCAAGAGCTCTATACACAAAATGCATAAAGCTCTATGCACTTTATGCACAAAGTGTCTTTCAAGTACAGTCATTTCATCAGCAAACATGCAGCCTGCAATCTATAAAACAGTTGTGTCCCTCCACCCCCTAACAGTTAATTTGTGTGTCATCTAGCATCAGGCCCTGCATAGCATTTATTACCCAGCATGTCCCAGTGAAAAATGACACATAAGCTGAGATGGCGGCGCATGGACGCAGCGGCTCGTAGCTCTCGCGCAAAACAGTGCTTTTTAGTGTTTTTGCTAGTTCTTTTTTTTCTTCTCCGATCAACCTGCCGTGCGCTGACCACCTACAGGCGACAGGATCTTTTCCGTATCGGATTATGGTGCGAACAGCCCACATCTGAAGACTTTACAAACACACGCAACATACCACCGGAGTTAGCCCGGACACCGGGCTCCCCATGGGCACTCATCCCCGCGGGCAGGAGGAGGAGGCGGCGCAGGGAGAGGAAGCAAAAGCGTGGATGCCGGGCTGGGGTCCTCGTCCAACTGCGGAAGCGACCACACCGACCTTCGCTGCCCAGCGTTTTCCTCTCCAATGCCAGATCCCTCGCAAACAAGATGGACGAGATGAAGCTCCAGCTGGAAGCAAATAGGCGTGTTCCGGACTGTTGCATCCTGCTGATCATGGAGACCTGGCTTCATTCATCCATTCCAGACGTAGCCGTGACTCTGGTAAGACCAGGGGAGGAGGACTGTATATTTACGTGAACAACAGCTGGTGCACAAACACGTCCACCATCGAAAGGCACTGCTCCGCTGACCTGGAGTTCATCACGGTCAGATGCAGGCCTGTTCACCTTCCCCGTGAGTTTACCGTTGTCTTGGTAACTGCTGTGTACATACCACCGGATGCTAACGCTAGCTCGGCCCTTAGCCACCTCCACAACGCGCTCAGTCGGCAACAGAATAAACACCCGGAAGCAGTGCATGTGGTCGCAGGGGATTTTAACCATGCTGAACTGAAAGTAGTGCTCCCGAAATTCCACCAGCACATTAAATGTGCCACCATGATAACCAGGACTCTTGACAAGGCCTTGAACATTAAGCATTGTTACATGGCCCCATGACCCAGCTGCCCCACCTGGGAGCCTCCGACCACATGTCCCTGCTCCTGATTCCGGCCTACACACCGCTGAGGAAGCGTTCACCCCCCACAACCTGGACTGTGACCACTTGGCCTGATGGTGCCTCTTTGCAGCTGCAGGACTGCTTTGAAAGCACAGACTGGGATGTTTTCAGCCACCGGGACCTGGAGGTGTTTACCTCAGCGGTGCTTGGCTACATCCACCACTGTGTCAACACTGTCACAGTAGAGAAGTGCATCCGGGTGTTTCCTAACCAGAAACCTTGGATGAACAAGGATGTCAAGGCACTGCTGAGGGACAGAAACAGCGCCTTCAGGTCTGGAGACGGGGAGCGTTGCCTACAGGGCCAACCGGTCCACGGAGGATGCCATCGCCACCGCTCTGCACACCACGCTGACCCACGTGGAGCAGGGAGGGAGCTACGCGAGGCTGCTCTTCCTGGACTTCAGCTCGGTGTTCAACACCATCATGCCAAGCCGGCTGGTGAGCAAACTGGGACACTTGGGTCTCTCCAACAGCACCTGTAGTTGGATTATGGACTTTCTGACAGACTGCTCCCAGAGGGTGAGAGTAGAACACCACCTGTCCTCTCCACTGAGGACCAGCACAGGCTCTCCACAGGGCTGTGTGCTGAGCCCCCTGCTCTACACCCTCTACACCCACGACTGCACCCCCACCCACCCGAGCAACACCATCATCAAGTTCACGGACGACACCACGGTGGTGGGGCTCATCTCAGGAGGGGATGAGACGGCTTACAGGGCGGAGGTGGAGCATCTGTCAGCATGGTGCATGGACAATAACCTAACACCTCCAAGTCAAAGGAGCTCATCGTTGACTTTCGGAGGGGTAAACAGGACACACAGCCCATCACCATCAACGGGAACAGGGTGGAGATGGTGCCGGACTTCAGGTTTTCTGGGCACCCACATCAGCGAGGATCTGATGTGGACTACTAACTCTACGGCGATCCTGAAGAAGGCGCATTAGAGACTGTACTTCCTGAGGCTTCTCAGGAAGAACAACCTGCGACCAGAGCTGCTGTTGTCTTTCTACCGCTCCTCTGTGGAGTCGGTGCTGAGCTGCAGCATCTCGCTATGGTTCTCCAGCTGCACTGCAGCAGAGAGGAAGCAGCTCCAACGGGTCATCAACATCGCCCAAAGACTGACTGGCTGCCCTCCCCCCTCCCTGGAGGAGATTTACTCCACCCGCTGCCTCAGGAGAGCCCGCAGCATCATCAGGGACTCCTCACACCCCGGTCACCATCTTTTTCAACTGCTCCCCTCTGGGAGGCGTTTCAGGGCAATAAGGACAAAAACAAACAGACTGAAAAACAGCTTTTTTCCGAGAGCTGTTGTTGCCCTGAACGCCTCATGTACACTGTAACAACTGTTACTATCAATATGGTCCCAACACTGACATAAACAGTAAATACATTCGGTGCAATTTCTTCAACTGCAATATGCTACCTCATGTACAATACTGGAACAACCTGTTAATATTCTTGTATATATATTTTTTCCACCTGCACAGTACCTCTTATAACTTTTTTTTATAACTTTATAACTTTTAACTTTTTGATATTTATTTTCTTTAATTTGCACTACTTGCCTGCACTGTTTTGTTCTGTTTTGTTTTGTTTTGAAAATTTCGTTGCACCCATGTGGAGCAATGACAAATAAAGAATTCTATTCTATTCTATTCTATGTAGTTGTCAAAACTGTGAAGTAATTTTGCATTGCAAATGGACAAGATGGCGGCAGGAAGGACATTTAACTTTGTACTGAAAGACACATTTTTGTTTTCCCAAACACTAAGGAAAACATATTCTGCTATTCTCTCCCATACCTGTATGTTTTCCCTCCCCTGTACTGTCACATAGCGACTGGTATGGAGGAAATCATTACAAGAAGAACACAAAAACGTTTACTTCACTCCATGTAATGTTTCAAACAACAGTTCAAAAGTGTGCAAAGACTGTACATACCTTCCTCTATTAGTGATGGGTTTCAAAGTAACATCTCTAAATACTTTACCTGCAATGCATTTATCAATGTATTAATCGTTCTGACAGAAATTTGAAAACAATGCATAGACAAAACAAACGACCCAGAGTTTGAATAGTGGTTGGACTATGTAAATAACGGGGTTATGCACTTTTACTATAACTGTACTATAAAAATTGAATGTAAAACTTTTCATTTTAGGAAACAATGCAAGTTAAAGTCAGTCCTCTGACTCATCATTTTAAACATCTTTTGGCATGTCTAAAATAGTATTGTCTGTAAATGATTCCCTAAAGCAAGAGAGAGAAAAGGCACATGATTAGAAACCACTTTTTAACCTCTCCATGACCCACTTTCTGAAGAAATGCTCCTCTTTGGGTGTTTTTTCTGGCTAATTCACTTTAGTTGGATCAATCTCATGATCTTGTCCAGACATACCAGAAGTCCCCTTTGGAAAACTTAAGATATAGTGAAAGATGGCATTGTGTGCCGTATCGTCTAACACCACATTCTTAAGTTTACCTCTGCAAAAAACAGCTTCAGTTTTCTTTGGGTACGTCCTACTAAAATGTTAATACAATATTTATCTGTTTTTGCTTCCTGAAGGTTGGAAACCTGTTTGGCTCACATCGCTCCACCATCATCAATCTTTACAATGGAGCTTTTGATTCTTCCTCAGCACTCTTCCTCATCATTAAGGTGACAAACATTTGGAAACTTAGTTTTCATATAAGATGAAAGAATGCACTGATACCAATAAATCTCCTTGTCTCTGCAGCTGCTACATGAGTCTGGCGTCTCTCTTCGTGCCGCCTTCCTCTTTCTGTCTGCCTGCAGCGTCTTTCACATCCTCAGGACGCTCTTCCTGCTACCCAGAAGCTTCATTCCCTACCCACTGCCTGATCACTATGCATATGGGTGGGAACAGACCGCTTAGATATACCGATACAAAGGCACTTTAAAACATGACTGTCATGAACCAAGCAGTCTCATGATCTAAGTACATACCTTATTTTTTAAAGTACTAGACAACAGTATTGTAAAAAGGTATTGGGTGCCTTACTTGGATCCGAACCAAGCTGTCACACCAGTCACAGAACCCGCTGGATTTTGCCAGACAGATGAACATTTCCAACCCCCTGTCTCTCAGCTTTGCTGTCAATAAACTCTTGGGACAAAGGCTGTTTCAAAGAGACACTAGCCACTGTTACTTGTTGTGATCTCTGGATCACACTGGGATTGGATTATCAATAATAATTGACAAAAGGATTTTTTTCTAGATAACTTCAATTCAAATCAATTCAATTCAGTTTTATTTATATGGCGCCAATTCATGTCATCGTTTTTCCAGCTGCTTTGACCCACATGCAGAAATACACTTAGGAAAAGGGAAAGGTTTAACAAGTTTATTATGAAATACAGTATAATTGAATGCTAGAGAATCCAGGAACTCGCCGCTGTATGGAGAAGGGATCAATGGTAAGTGGCAGAAAATATTCTAGGTTGTTGATCTTGATATATTTTGCTTACAGCGGGTGATTTGGAGATCCACCAGGGGGGAGGAGAAGAAAGATGGATGGAAACTCCGGGAGCGTGTCGGGTAAGTGAATAGTCCAGGTAATCCTGTCTTACTTGCACTTGAGGTAGAGGTGGCACCAGGTGGATGATCTTGGAGGGGAGCACCGTGGAGGGTGAGCCAGGTTCGTTCACAGTAAGCCTGAGGAGCCTTGAAACCCGAAGAAGGATTTGTGATGACGGGTTTGATCTGAGAAACATGGAACGTTGGGTGAATGCAGAGACTCGAAGCTTTAAGCGGACAGCTGAAGGACTGATAACCGCCTCAATCTCATACGGGCCAATGAACCTAGCGGCGAGTTTCTTGGACATCGCTTTTAATGGGATGTCACATGACGAGAGCCAAACCTTCTGACCAGGTTGGTATTGGGGAGCTGGAACCCTTTTCCTGTCTGCAAACCTTTTGTTCTGCTCTGTAGTGCGTTGAAGGGCTTGTGCGGTGGCTGTCCAGATATGTTTGCATCGACGGATGTGATGACATACTGAAGTGACAGAGATCTTTTTTTCGTCAGAGGAAAACAATGGTGGTTGGTAGCCCAGAGAAGCTTTGAAAGGGGAGAAACCAGTGGCAGCAGAAGTGTGGGAATTATGAGCGTACTCGACCCAAGGCAGGAATTGGCTCCAGTCTGTGGGGTTGGTTGAACTTAAACAACGGAGGATGGATTCCAGCTCTTGATTCATTCTCTCCGTTTGGCCATTAGACTGTGGGTGATATCCTTAGGTTAGAGACACCTTAGGTCCCAATGCTGAACTGTTTTGTTTCCAAACCTTAGCTGTGAACTGAGGTCTGAAAACGTGTTTTACCAGATGTTGAGCTGTCTGAAAGGCAGAGGGTAGTTTTCTGAGGGGGATAAGATGACAGGTCTTAGAGAAACAGTCGATAATAGTGAGTATGGTGGTCATACCTTTAGAATTGGGAAGTCCGGTGACGAAGTCGAGGGCTATATGTGACCAGGGTCGCTTAGGAATACAAAGGGGTTGCAATAGTCTCGCGAGTGGTTGGTTAGAGGACTTGTTTCTAGCACAGATAGCACAGGCTTGTACATACTCTTTAACGTCTCTATGAAGGGACGGCCACCAAAACCTTCTGGAGATTAGGGCGATGGTTCGACTAGAGCCAGGATGGGCCGAGAACTTGGATGAATGGAACCAGTGGATCAAGCGGGAATCGGACAGTTGATGGGACGTAAGTCCGATTTGGAGGTCCAGTTCCGAGATCTGGTTCATTCCTGAGGGCCCGAGAAACGAAGTTCTCCACATCCCACGTGAGTGCTTCAACAACACAACTTGGTGGTGGGATGGGAGCAGCTTCCTCGTCAGAGTCGTCTGGGGAGAACTGTCGAGCTTGATATTCTTGGAACCAGGTCTGTATGAGATCGAGAGGTTAAAACGGGAAAGGAAAAGGAACCAACGAGACTGGCGAGGGTTAATGCGTGTGGCTGCTTGAAGGTAGGCTAGGTTCTTATGATCTGTCCATACCGCAACTGGGTGTTTAGCACCCTCCAGCCAATGATGCCACTCCTCCAGGGCCAGTTTTATTGCCAGAAGTTCACGGTCTCCCACATCATAATTTTTCTCTGCTGGATTGAATCTGTGGGAGAAAAAGGCACAAGGGTAAAGTTTGCCTTCAGAGTCAGAAACTTGGGACAGCACAGCTCCTGCTCCAATGTCAGATGCATCTAATTCTAAGGTGAATTATTTTAAAGGGTTTGGGTGAATGAGAATGGGGGCTTGGGAGAAACTGTCCTTGAGTCTATGAAAAGCAGCATCTGCCTGTGGAGTCCACTCAAAAGGGTTTTTAGTGGAAGCCAGAGCGGTTAATGGGGCTGCAGTTTGACTGTAGTTTCTGATGAATCTTCTATAAAAATTGGCAAAACCCCAAAACCGTTGAAGTTGTTTACGCGAGTCAGGAGTGGGCCATTCGAGTACAGCCTTTATCTTTTCTGGGTCTGAACGAACCTGCCCACCCTCTAGGAAGGTAACAGAGGTCTTGTGAAACTCACATTTTTCAGCTTTTATATATAAACGGTTCACAAGGAGGCATTGAAGGACCAGGCGGACGTGTTGTTGATGCTCTGAGAGGTTCTTTGAGTAAATGAGGATGTCATCTAGATACACAAAGATGAAACGATCGATGAAGTCCCTCAGGACATCATTCACTAGGGCCTGAAATACGGCCGGGGCATTACAGAGGCCGAAAGGCATAACAAGATACTCAAAATGTCCCAAGGGGGTCTTAAAAGCTGTTTTCCATTCATCCCCCTAGCGGATTCGGACGAGATGGTAAGCATTTCTAAGGTCGAGTTTGGAGAATATGGTTGCATCTTGTACAGGTTCGAATCCGGAAGAGATGAATGGAAGAGGATATTTGTTCTTTATTGTGATAAAATTGAGTCCCCTGTAATCAATGCATGGACGAAGGGATCCATCTTTTTTCCCCACAAAGAAAAATCCCACCCCTATAGGAGACGATGAGGAACGAATGATGCCTGCAGCTAGGGACTCAGTGATATATTTTTCGAGAGTTTGTCGTTCTGGGCGTGAGATCTTATATAGTCGACTGGAGGGCAGAGGAGCCCCAGAGAGAAGGACAATGGCGCAGTCGTATGACCTGTGAGGGGGTGAGGAACGAGCCTTGGTCTTACTGAAGACCTGTTTTAAATCCATTTATTCTTCAGGAACTGAAGTTAAGTCTGGGTACTCTGTTGTTCCAGGATCAGGTACTGGTTGTTTGGGCAGAACGGCTGAATGTAGACAGGATGAGAGGACCAGGAACTAATTTGACAGTTAGACCAGTTAAGGAGTTGATTGTGCTTCTGGAGCCAGGGAAAACCTAACACTAAGGGGTTCTGAGAAACAGGTAACACGTAGAAGGATATTAGTTCACAATGATTGCCTGAGATTATTAATTCTAAAGCCTTGGTCTTGTGTGTGATGTGTTGAAGGTTCTTACCGTCAATGGCAGAAACAAGTTGAGGGAAAGGAAGAAGTTCTGTGTCGATCTGAGCCTGCTCCAACAAGCATTGGTCGATTAAATTTTGCTCACTTCCTGAGTCAATGAGAGCAGATAAGTGGAGTGAGTCTTGGGAGAACAAGATGGTAGCTGTATGGTGAATCTGTTATTGGTAGGGGTGAAGTGATGGTCCGTCAGGTTCCCCTTTACAACTGGCGGACCCTCTCTTTTGGTCGCACTGGACAAGAGGTGATGAAGTGTTTGTGTGTCCCATAGTATAAACACTGCTTGGACTCCATTCTTCGTTGGCGTTCCTCTAGGGAGAGTAGAGTTCGACCAATCTGCATGGGTTCTGGGGAGGGTGAAAGTGGTTCAGGGCTAAGTGCTGCAGCTGAGCTTAGAGGTGCCTGTGATCTCACAGCAAACCTTTCAAAACGTGACTTCCTTCTACCTCTCAATCTATTATCTATTCGAGTAGCTAAAGCTATTAGCTCATTTAGAGTCTGGGGTTCATCTAGCAAAACTAACTCATCCTTCAAAGATTCGTCAAGGGGCTGGAAAAAGGCGGCTTTAAGAGCGCAGGTGTCCCAACCTGATGCGGCTGCTAGAGTACGAAATTCTGTAGAAAAACTCTGAAATTGGTTTATTTCTTTGTTTTAACGCCCACAGGCGGGCTGTATTGGTCTGCTCTAATTTGATGTCAAAAGTCTGCTTGAACTCACTTATAAAATCATTATAAGTGCAGCCGAAGCGGTTATGATCGGTAAAGCGAGCCTCAGCCCATCTTAATGCCTTTCCAGTCAGGAGTCCTAAAATAAAGGAGATTTTAACATCGTCATGGGGAAAGGATTGTGGAGAACGATTAAACATTAGGGAGCACTGTAGGAGGAAACCTCCACAACTACCAACCTCACCGGAAAACTTCTCCGGGTTGGGGGAAATGACGTCATGGGAATGAGGAAGTTGCGGTGAGAAGGCAGACTCAGCGGCGGCCTCTGGTGCAGCGGGGCTTAGGCTGTTTAGAGCGCGCTGGTGTAATGAGGACATCTGTTCAATCTGTTGGTTGGTGTGGCGTTGTTGTTCCAGGAGGGATCAAAGTGAGTTTCCGTGGGACTGGATCTGGAGGCTGTGACCTGAAAGAGTCCTCCTGAGTGTATCTGCTGGGTCAGAATGGCCTGAGTGTTCTGTCATCATTTTTCTAGCTGCTTTGACCCACATGCAGAAATACACTCAGGAAAAGGGAAAGGTTTAACAAGTTTATTATGAAATATAATTGAATGCTGGAGAATCCAGGAACTCGCAGCTGTATGGAGAAGGGATCAATGGTAAGTGGCAGAAAATATTCTGGGTTGTCTATCTTGATGTATTTTGCTTACAGTGTGTGATTTGGAGATACGCCAGGGGGTGGAGAAGAAAGATGGATGGAAGCTCCGGGAGCGTGTCGGGTAAGTGAATGGTCCAGGTAATTCTGTCATACTTGCACTTGAGGTAGAGGTGGCACCAGGTGGATGATCTTAGAGGGGAGCACGGTGGAGGGTGAGCAGGGTTCGTTCACAGGAAGCCTGAGGAGCCTTGAAACCGGAATGCAGCCAACTGAGAAGATGATCCATGAAGTTCTCTTGCACAGAGAGAGTCTGGGTTTTCTGCACAAGCAGGCTGGATACAGAAGCTCAGAACTGGAGATAACCTGGGAAGGAGGACAGGGTAAGTACTCAGAAAAAAATCACAAAGAGATTTGTCTTGGCCAGCTAGAGTTACCACTGTAGGTTAACAGGCACTGGAGTGTTGGCAGCGTTGGGTTCTTAAGCTCCTCTCCCAATGAGGCTGATGGAGAACATCTGTGGACTCAGCTCCTACCGTGCGTCTGGTGCCATCTAGAGGTTGAATGGGGTTAGTAGCAGGTAAAGCAGGTGAACAGAAAACTCCCAGAACTCCAACAATTCACAACACGTCCTCTCAAGACACTTTACAAAGTCAATTCAATCGAATCATACAGATTTCAAGTCAGGTACATACATTCTAAATCCTAACTATCAAACAGTGCAGTTGCATTGAGTTTATTATTCAAATTGGTTAAAAGTTATTCTATCTAAGGAAACCCAGCAGATTGCATCGGGTCAGTGACTTGTAGCATTCACTCCTCCTGGATGAGCATGTAGCGACAGTGGGCAGTCACTTGCATTGACTTTGCAGCAATCCCTCATACTGAGCATGCATGTAGCGACAGTGGAGAGGAAACTCCCTTCACCCTAGCTTGCTAAACTTAGGGTGAAGGGGGTGAAAACACAATCTTCTACAACCTTTGCATAACGTAGCACATCAGGCAAACAAAAGAACTGATAATTGCGACCTAATCTCAACAGGGTAATCAGTCCTCATTCTGGATCAGATAGGCAAGTATTGTTCTTGTTGAATTGTAAAGTTCTGTCTGAGCTTCCTAACTCAGCTCCTTGGTAGAAGTGCTTCCAGAGTAGGAGTCGTCATGAGAGACTGAACAACCAATCCGACACAGACTTAGAGTATTATTAGGGCTACGCTACGTTAGACATTTATTATTAAATAGATGCTAAAAAAAATGTCTCAAAATCTTCATGTATCAATGAGACCTCCAAAGATATTAACAATGTGTTTATAACCATGTCTTGACTGAGGCTGTCTTGACATTCAATCATTTCAAGTATGTATCCATTCCACTGATTTACATACACATTAACTGTCACGGTGTGGTTTTGGTGTGGACCAAAGTGCAGACAAGGGCTTGGATGCAGCATCTCAAAGCAGTCTTCAGCTTTATTCAAAGGATTCCAAAAAACATAGCGAAAACACTGCAGGTACAAACATGAGTGAATCCAAACTTACATGTGTACTCCTTGCAGGAACGAAGCAAACACTGCGCAAAATCAGGTAATGTGATCGGAGGAACCAGCAAAGGACAAAGAAACAAAACCAACTAATATACTGAGGGAGAACAAAGGCAGGTAATCAAAGGAACTAAGAACAGGTGAGACAAGGAGGCAGGAAGGCAGAGGGAGCAGGTGAACCTAATAGAACTAAATGAGGAAAAGGACTAATGAAAAGCTAGTGAGCAGACCCTAAAAGAAACTATAAACCAATACTGAAAGAACAAACTGTGAATGAGGCAGAGGAAGCGAGGACAAGAATAAAAGTAAACAATAACAAAAGCTAACCTATAAAGAGGGACTGGAGAATTAAGATAAAGAGAACCAGACTGGGAGGACTAGGAAACAAAGACCGAATACAGTATAACTGAAGAGTAACAGAAAAAGAAACTAATAAGCAGAAGAGTGCAAGGGGGAAGAACAAATACCTAACCACAAATAAAAACACAGCGAAACCAGATGGAGAACTAATTTAAAGAACCCAAGGAAAACAGAGCACAATAATAATAATAATGGCAACAATGACAACAAAGAGAAAACCATACTAAGTCATAAGAAAAACAACAGTAACTAAAGGAGCTATGAACGAGGGGGGAAGAAACACAACCAAACACTCAAAATAACACAAAGCCACCACAGAGTCCAAAAGGTGACAGATCCTGACATTAACATTCAAAGTTTGACACAATAACAATTAATATTACAATTTACATTTAATTATGGATTATTTTAAAGCTTTCCAGATTTCCTAATTAAACATAGACTGACTAAATAAAACCAATGCTTGTCAGAAATTGTGTTAACTGTGAAGGGGGTCAGTGTACGCCCAGGCTGGTATACGTCTTAGCACAAAAATGTTTGAGAAAGACAAAACTCATTTTGTGGATCAATATTTAAAAGTAATCTTTAACAAAGAAAAATAGAAAAACATTAACATATATGTCTGACTCATTTTTAATTTATCTGCAGGATCTCTCGTGATGCAATACAGACTGTGAGCAGTGAGCTGAATGCGAATGGTCGTGCACATTCAGCAGTGGAGGACACACTGTTTACAAAGGATGTCCCTTTCAAACAAGGTTTGTAATTTCTACCACCTTTCTATGCTTTATTTTCTGTTACTTCTTCTTCTTTGGGTTTATTAACGGTCTTTCCCCCTCAGAGAAGACTTTCCGTGAGTGTTTGCTGTCCAGGTTCTTTGTGTGCCACCTGCTTTGGCTGTCGGTGATGCAGCTCAGGCACTACCTGTTCATCGGCACCCTCAACCCCATGCTGCAGAGGCTGACAGAAGGAGATTCCTCACTGGGTAACACCCTAACAGTTATCCTAACTCTTGTCAAGAATAATGAATTTGAGTGAAGATGTATTTTTGAAGGCCTTGCTGCTACTTTGCAGAGGCAGAAAATTTTCAGTGGAAGCTGAATAAGCATAGCAATCTAGAATGCCAGCCATGCACCCAAACTATTTACTGTAGCTAGTTGAAACTGTGAAAACAATGTTTGTTTAACCATCTTTTCATGTTAATATATCTCTGCAGTGAGCCAATACACCAATGCCTTTGCATTCACCCAGCTGTGTGCTGTGCTGTGTGGCCCCTGGAACGGCCTCATTATGGACAGACACAGGAGCAAACCTCGAGCTGCAGGTAACCTACCGAACATTTTTAGGAGGACCTCAGAAATTTTTAAACCTACAAGCCAACATTTATATGACCAGTTAACATGTACATTAACCAATGAGCATTAGTTTTAGGATGATAAAAAAGCATTAAATCTGCTGAAACATGGGTGTGATATATTTTCACATTATTGTCTATGCTTGTAGGAGAGACCGAGCACGAGGCTGACCTGCGGGCATCGGTGCTTTCTTTATTCCTGACAGCGCTGCAGTGCCTGTTGTTCTCTCTATGTGCCTCCACCCCCTACCTGCCACTTCAGTACCTCACCTTCATCCTGCAGGTGCTGAACCGCTCCTTCCTCTATGGCGGCATCGCAGCCTTCATCAGTGTAGCGTGAGTATCATCCTCAGTGAAGTGAAATCTTAAGAGCAAGACATGTTTGTTTTTTTAAAGAAGAGCAGTATTAAAGACACATTTTTTAAGCTATACCTGTCAAATGCTCTGCATAAAAATGTATGAATGTTATTTTATCTATACCAACATATACATTTAAAGAATTTATTTTTTATTTGAGGTTTTCTGACACTCAGCTTCCTCTATGTTTTGTTGGTAAGATTTCCGTCGTGTCACTTTGGGAAGCTGTATGGTCTTGCTATGTCGCTGTCTGCATCGTTTTCTCTGCTTCAGTATCCCTGCTTTGCTCTGGTGAATGAAGTACTGGGTGGAGATCCTTTATATGTGAGCACTTTTCATACCGTTTTCTTTTCCTTTTATCATCTCATTCTCTTTGTTGTGAAACATCCCCTGATGGCCTCCTTCCCCACCCCTTATGTGTGTGCAGGTAAACATCGGCCTAACGCTGCTCAGCCTGTTGGCCTTCATACATCCCCTCTCTGTCTACCTGCATTGTCGAAAAGTTGCCTCTCAGAGAGACAAGAGCCAAACCATCACTGACTTATGGGACAATGTTATCTACAAATGACTGTGCCATTAAACAAGTGAAGACAAACACATTTTCCATTCAGTACACACAATGGTAACCCAGCAGTTTGGCTTAATGTATAACAATGTAGCAATTGGATTTTTTGTATTTCTCTCAAGCCCAAAATAAACACCAATTATGGATGGAACTGTCAGGATTGACATTTTGGACTCCTGTTTGGCTCTGTGTTTTGCCTTTTTAGTTATCTTATTATTTGGCCTTAGCAGTTTTGTTCCTTCCCTCCTCTGATTTATTATTTTGCTTGGTTTGTGTTTTCTGTTTATTGTTTATTTAGTCTTTGCATACCTCGTCAGCCTTTGTATTTGTTTCACCTGTTCCTCCTGCTTCCCTGCCTCCTTGTCGCACCTGTTCCTTGTTCCCTTGATTACCTGCCTTTGTCTTCCCACAGTATATCAGTTGTTTTGGTGTCATTGTTTGTTGCTGGTTCCTTGTTGCTCGTCACCCCTCGTCCATGACCTTGATTATGCTTTGTTTATTTGCCACGCCTGGAATTCTTTGCCTGGGAGAACCTGCAGTGTTTTGTGAGTTTTTGTATTTGGACTCTGGTTCATCCCTGCAGGGTTTTTGCATTTGTTTGGGCTTTGTAAATAAACGTTTGGATTTACAAAGATTAATTTTTTAAGCTCTTGTCTGCATTTTGGTCCGACCCAAAACCACCCCGTGACAGGAACTACAAATATTATAGGCTGCCATTAAATGGTACAGGATGAGGCTTATTTTCCAGATAATTTCTCAATAACCACAGTGGTTCGCCAGGAGCTTCACAGTTTAACTGAGCCACAAGAAGCACCCTGTTGATGAAGGGGGTCTGTTATTCACCAACACACACAGCTTGTTTCGTTTTTCCACTCCAAAGATCACATGAGCATATATGAAATCTGCGGAGGTATTAAAGTTGCAACATCTTGCTAAGGTCAGAAAAGGCCCCTTCACAGAATCAACTTTGATTTAAAAAAAACAAAAAACATCCACTTACATAAACCTTATTGGTCAGGAGAGAAGAACTAAACATCAGTGTCCCCCGGGAAAATTTCCAGCTCATTTTTATGGAAACCCAAGACCATGAGGTATATATAGGCACTTTAAGTCTGCCCCTTGTTCTCTTCCCAGTAGGATATATCCTCTGGTGTTCTCCAGAATGTGTTCTAATTGGACAAAAACCACAGTGGTCTTCTTGATGCTCAGGTTTGAGAATCAGTCAGAGCCTCCTTTCCAAGATCTTAAAGTAAAATTTCCCTGTAAGAATGGGTGAAGGGTCCTCGATAGATGGAATGGACTATCCTGTCCTCCGCTTTAAGAAATTTGGTCCATCATTCCAATATCTCACACCAAAGGCATTTTTAAAGTACTTAATGCATCAGAGTCTTGCTAACGACAACAGCCGCACAACAAATCTTCAGAGGGAATCTCATCTAATCCATATTCCCAGCTGTCTGGAGTTTTTTAATTGCCTCATGATACTTCCAATGAGGTGATCAGCCAATCTTTCCCTGCACCTGCCCATCAGGTGTTGCCACTGTACCACATTACCGAGAACCTCTGTATACTCCGTCCACTATTGAACAGGAGAAAGTATATTTCTGTTTTTGTTTTACCTTTTATAACTTCATATTTTTTATTAAGTTATATGATGCTTGAATCAGTTATTTTTAGTCTGTTGCAAGATTTGACCTCACATATCTCTTACTTGGAGCACAACAAAAGCTGATTATGTGGTGCCATTATGCCTCGTTGAGACGTCATTATTTCCTTTCTTTAACATCTGACATGACTAATGCCCTATGTTATTGCTTTCGTTTGTTTGTATTTGTTGCATGTGCCGGATCATATGTTGGTACTGTGTATTGTGTTCGTTTTCTTGGGAGTAAATGCCTAAAGCTGAAGGTGAAGCATATCCTATTACTACTAAACAAAGAGCTCTTCAAGTCATGTTTACTTTGCTTTAGTGATAAAAAAAAAGACACAAGCTTCGACACTCTTCAGCAAAGTGACTTCATTAGAAATAGCAGGAATTAAATTTGAGACTTAAGTAATCAAGACTATTGCTTTGCCGTGAAACCTATTCAATGAACTCCCTGGGATAGTGCATGGCAGCATGTTTCTGCCATCTGCTGGCTTCACAACAGACCTGTTGCAATAGACTCCTTAGATACTGGTATCACCTCAGAGAAAAAAAGTATCATGATGGTAAATTGAAATGAATCTCATGGGCTCAGAGCTTTAGAAAAGGAGACGATATTTTCAAAATACTTGCAGAATTCATGTAAAGTAAAGAGTCACATGGAAGACATGTTTTTTTTTCAGTAGATTACATTTTAGACTAATGGTTTTTTTTTTCTTATTTTCTGAGGGAAATGTATATTAAAATTTGAATAAAGACTCACCTCTCCAGGTAAATTGTAGCTTAATTGCCTGATCTAGGAAGCTAATTTTAATTTAATCGGCCTTCTGTAGCGTTTAGGAAAGCTTCAATTGCTACATGCAGGTAAAACTGTGGTAAAAGTAGTTGTAATTGTAGCACTTCTTTTAGGAATAATGTATGAATAAATCTTGGTTTAAATTACAAATAATGCATTCTTTTGATATAAACACAAAGCAAATGTACCTGTGCTTTTAAGTGATTTCTGAATTTGTATGTTTCATGTGACCAAATCTGAAAATAATTAATGTTCTTCAGTAAGAAATAACAATAACAACAACAACAATAATAATAATAATAATAATAATAATAATAATAATAATAATATTAATACACAACAATATAAACAAACACTAAATCTGTGTTGATATACAGTGCATTAATGCATATTTTATTTTAATATATTGGCATGAACTACATTTGTAAAATAAGACATTTGTTGTCAGGAAAAGCTTCAAAGATAAAAATACATTCATTAGAAATAAGTAATAAAAAAACAAGATGTTGAGCGGATCATTTATAGTAACACCATGAATAATAATAATAATAACAATAATAATAGTTTGAATAATAATAACAATTGTAATAATAATAATAACAATAATAATAATAACTGTAATAGTACAATAATAATAATAATACTTTTCATAATAATAATAATAGCTTGGAAGAGCACAAGAACTTTTTTTTTTTACTATTTTTTGCTCTGTTCTTTTTTCCTTCTTATACTCTCCACCTTTTGACAATTCTCTGTATTAGATTATTGCTGACTGAAGAATGCAAACTCTCTTAATGAGCCACTTAAAATGGCGCAATAACACAAATAGCGTCAGGTCTTTTCTGATTTAACACGTTGGTACAATGTCAAAGACCCTGAAAAGTTACATAAAATCAGAGACCCAACTGTGATAAAAATGGTTTAGCTCTACAATGTGAAACAGGTGAAGTGACCTCGCAGTAAAAGATGAAGATTTTTTTTATTTTTCCTGCAAATGCAATATCATTTTAATCACAAATTTAAAATTCAAAATAAATGTGAAAACAAATACATGGCTGTCTTCAACCCTTCAAGTTAATGTGAAAAGTGTCACCTTGTCTTTTGTGTCTCCAGAGGGAGCTGTGCTAAAGATGATGAACTGTCTCATGTGTTTCTGTTTAGGAAGACAAGTGTGTAAGCTGTCAGTTATATTTCCTGACAGTTTCTGCAGAGGAGGAGCCGAAACAGGCTGCACAGCTGAACCATACAGGCTTCACATTTCTATGGCCAGCTTAGATACATTTTCACTAAAGAAAGAACTTGCATCAAATAGTTCATGATTAGCACAAAGAAAAAAAAAGACTAGCTCATATTTTAGTGATGAATCAATTAAATCCTTAATTGAGGAAATTTAATGAATGAGATTAAAATCTGCAGGATTGTAGCAGTTTTTAAATCAGCATGACGTCTGTGATCCAATCAAAACAGAGTTTTTTTCTGGGAGGTGTTGGGAGGTTTGTCACCAGGCAGGATGGTCTTGGAGAAAATGTCTAGCTTTTGTAAATAGAAGGGAAACTCCCCCACAACACCTGAAGTGCATCATCACAACCCGAAAAAAGACTTTATGAATCCCCACAAACTCTCTCACGTCAAGTTTGTGTTTGTTTGTGTGCGCGCGCACCCAAGTGTTGCATCTGCGTCATCGATAATTTCAGCTTCAGCCTCTCGCCCATTTAAAAATAAAAACTTGTAAAACTCCACGTCCAAAACAAGGATGAAAACAGCAGGAGATTAAAAATATCCCAATCTGTTAATCAGGTGACTTGTTGCTTCACTACATCTTTGTGACAGATTTTAAAGGCTCAGTTAAACTGTCTGTTCCTTTTGATTGATGCAGCAGGCAAAGAAATGTCAAGGCTTCATATTGTTGACCTTCATTTGTTTGTTTCTGTCTGCTCCTTGCTGCTAATAGGAAAACAAATCCTCTCTGAAAGGGAATGAATGTCTCAGTAGCAGAAACAGAGGGCATAACGATGCTCAGCTCTGAGCTGCAACATCTATGTCTAAAAACATAATTAACATATAGGCTTTTATATTCACACTTCTCAAAAAGTTCGATTTGATTTCCAAAGATTGGTCTGGATTTAATTAAACACTGACGTGGAAAATTGTATTTTTGGAGCAGCTTTTTTGAAAGACACTTTCAGTGTGTCTTCCCTTACATTTTGAGGTATAACAGGTTTGCAGAATATTATAGATAAACCAAACAATATTCTCTTATGTCAAAATGTGACCTGAGGGTTCTGAAAGTTTGTCATGATGAGGTTTTATAGTAGGTTGAGTTCTAAATTGTACTTTTGTTGATTTGATTAATTTTTACTATGATTTAAATATTGTTTTGGTTTCTGGTTTCCTGTGTTTCCTTGTAGTATTTTCATTACAGACTTTTATGTATGTATGTATGGATGTATGGATGGATGGATGGATGGATGGATGGATGGACAGCACTGCAGTCGAAAGTGATCAGAAAGTATAAATATCACAGCATGATTGTTTTCCCAAAGCTTGGGGTAAAGAAGGCTTTGGACCAAACAGTACCCAACAGAGTTAGGCTTTAGGGCCAATAACTGCTATCCTATTTCACAGCTGACATTGTAAACAAAAAGGTCTAAAACAAAGAAGCTGTGTTGCAAAAATGCAGAACTTCATCTAAACTAAATGCAGCCCTTACTAATGCACCCCTTCTGCTCATCCTGCTATTTCAAGTCTGTCTCTTTCATTGATAGGAACACACTAGCAAAAGATAATCATCATCAGATGATCAAACAGCTGCCTATATCTTTTCATGCCCAATTAAAATTTTCGATTGGACTCATGTCAGATTCACATTCGCGTAGTGGGTGACTATTTGAATAAAATCCTTGGCACAGCTAGCAAGCTTAACCTGATGAATGATAAGTTAGAAGGAGAATAATGTAGAAAGTCAGGAAGAGGCTGAGGAGGTGGAGGGAAGTGAGTTACAGATGAGACAAGAGTAGAAGCAGAGAAGAGCAGGAAAACTGAATAAATGGAATAGCATCGACTCCATCTCTGACTGACGAGAGAAACTACATTTCTTTGAGCAGGTCATGGATAACAAATGCTTGGAGACTAAAGGGATGAAGCTGAAAGGGCAGCATCTAAAATGACATGGGAAGGATATTAATGCCTTTGGCTTGAGTTAATATAGAGGTGTTTTTCAGAAAGGCATCAAATTCTAAACAAACTAACAATTCCATATTTAAATATGCAAAATAAATGCTTCTTTGCTAAAATTAGAGAGCTAAAGTTACCTGTCAGCAGCTGTAAGTTGTGACTCTCTGAACTGCTGAAAAAGTGGGAACTACATATAAAACATGGATGGAAAACATGTTGCATTAAGATCTATTTCAACAACTAATGTCTTCAGTTCATTTTTAAAAAGAAGAGGAAGAGATTATGTAGTTTTGTTCCTGGCATCAAAACCGAAGTGAGAAAAGCAACATTTCTGTCAACACTGGATATGTTGTCTTAAAAAAAGAGAGAAACAGAATCTTTAATAATCATAGTAATCAAGTCATGATCTCTATTTTTATTTGAAAGATTGATGCATTCATTTCTGACTGAAATTTTATAGTATTGATACTTTCACATATTTGTTTTATTATATTCTTGACCAGTTCAGTTTGTGCCGTGTCTATTGCATGTTGGCTACTAAAATAAGCTATTTTTGCTGAACAGGACTGAGCCTGTACAAAAAATGTAATATTATACAATGTATAAACAGACACATAACCTTTATTTCTCGCTGTACGATATTAAATCAGACAAAATTTTCCTGTTAGGTAGGGTAGGATTACCAAGAACAAGATGTTTTAAGTTTAAAGTGTGCTTATTAATAGGCCTTTAAATAATTTTGGAAGGTTTCTTATGCTGTGGTTTGGTATGCCTTTGATAGGTATATTCACAATATTTGCATTTGTGGTTCCACACCTGTGGATGTATTTTAAGGCAAAATCTCAAACCCACTGCTTTCTTGTGTGAAATCATGGAAAAATCATAAAAAACCAGGCAAGTTATCAGACGGACAACTCTGGACCTTGACAAGTCTGATTCATTCTTGGACACATTTTCCAGATGCTTGAAAGCCCCATGTTCATCTGTGTTTTAAGACAATGACAAGGCGACTAGACATCAATAATCAGAATCAGCTTTATTTGCCATGTTTGTACACACAAACAAGGATTTTGACTTTGGCTCCACTCTTACTCTCAGTGAAGAAATGTAAAATAGAGTTATAAAAAAGAGAAACAAAATAAAATGTTGGGGTTTTTTTTGGAAATATGTACAAATACTTTGTTTTTACAAAAAAGAGAAGGTCATGATTGAATTAGAGCAAATATATAAGGTATTGATCTGGGCACTCAGTGGCGTCTGGTTTTTGCCATTAGCGCTCTGTAGCACTGACCTGAAGGTAAAAGTCTAAACAAATTGTGTCCAGGATATGTGGGGTCTGCAGAGATGTTAGATGTTAATTGTTCATTGTAGTTTTGACCTCACCTGTTTTTGTGGACGAGTCAAATCCCACAGTGATGGTTGTTCACTGGACAGACTGAATAATGCCAGTGTAGAAAATTATATCAGAGAAACAATTGTTGCAACTGTTCATTCTGGGAAGGGCTACAAGGTCATTTTCAAACAAATATATGTCCATTGTTCAACAGAGAGAAAGATTAATGAGTAGAGAATATTTTAGACTATTGTCTATTTTCCCAGGAGAATATGTTTCAGAAAAGTCACAATTTTCTAGCCGTGCAATGCTCAGAGAAATTGCAAAAACCTTCAGTGCCACATCTCTACTACAGACGTCAGTTAGCATGTTAGATGTGACATTTCATCACAGCCCAATTAGGAGAAGACTGAAGAACTTGGGGTTTTTGGAAGAGTTTCCAGTAGAAAACATTTTTTTTCTAAGAAGAACATGGCTACACAGCTACAGGTTTGCAAAGATGCATCTAAATGAGCCAAAAAAGGTCTCTTTGAAATGAGAGGAAAGCTGAGATGTTTGGCCTTAATGTGTGGTGAAAACTAAACATAGTACACCTCATACCCTTCTGTCGAGCATGGTGGTGGTAGGTTAATGATCTGGGCTTGTTTTACAGCCACAGAACCTGGACATCCTTCAGTCACTGAGTCGACTGGGAACTCCTCTGTACATCTAAGTGTTCTAGAGTCAGATGTGAGACCATCTGATGGAGGGCTGAAGTTAGGCTGAAACAGGGTCCAGCAGCAGCAAATACAGCAGAATAATTAAGAAAGGAAAGAACTTAAGTTTTGCACTGGCTCAATCAAAGTGCAGATATCAAGGTCTGTAAACCTCAGGGAACTAAATCAATGTTGTAAAGGTAAGTTGAACCAAATCCATTATTAACAATGTTAAAGAATGAAAAACTTAAGCTTTCTGTTTCCCCTTTGTTTTTCTTCTGTGTCTATTTTTCCATAGTTTCCCAGTTTGCGTTAATAGTAATAGTTGGTAATAGAATTTTTTTATAATATGGCATCATAAAATTCACTCAAACAGCATTATTCACGCTTGAACCATTATTAGAACTTGTTTTCATTTATGTATATTAACTATTAAGGCTAATTAAAGGAATCATGCAGTGATTTTAAATCTAAACTGACAATTCAGATTCAAGCAAACTTAGCATCCATGTCCAAAGAAAAGCACAACCAATTTAGATTGTAACATTTTGGTATTTTTGAGGGTTTTGTACTTAGTTTTTCATAAACCTTTCCATTTTGGCTTCAACTTTGCTGAATAATTAATAACATTGCATAATTTGTGGCGATATCAGGACCTGGCAAAGACCGGGGGTCTCATTTATAAAACATTGCGTAGGATCTACACTCACCAGCCACTTTATTAGGTACACCTTGCTAGTACCGGGTTGGACCCCCTTTTGCCTTCAGAACTGCCTTAATCCTTCGTGGCATAGATTCAACAAGGTACTGGAAACATTCCTCAAAGAGTTTGGTCCATATTGACATGATAGCATCACACAGATGCTGCAGATTTGTTGGCTGCACATCCATGATGCGAATCTCCCGTTCCACCACATCCCAAAGGTGCTCTATTGGATTGAGATCTGGTGACTGTGGAGGCCATTTGAGTAGGCCAGTTTTTCTCAAAATATTGAAATGTACACAACATTATGGGTGACATACCAGAGTTCAAAAGAGGACAAATTGTTGGTGCGCGTCTTGCTGGCGCATCTGTGACCAAGACAGCAAGTCTTTGTGATGTATCAAGAGCCACGGTATCCAGGGTAATGTCAGCATACCACCAAGAAGGACGAACCACATCCAACAGGATTAACTGTGGACGCAAGAGGAAGCTGTCTGAAAGGGATGTTCAGGTGCTAACCCAGATTGTATCCAAAAAACATAAAACCACGGCTGCCCAAATCACGGCAGATTTAAATGTGCACCTCAACTCTCCTGTTTCCACCAGAACTGTCCGTCGGGAGCTCCACAGGGTCAATATACACGGCCGGGCTGCTATAGCCAAACCTTTGGTCACTCATGCCAATGCCAAACGTCGGTTTTCAATGGTGCAAGGAGCGCAAATCTTGGGCTGTGGACAATGTGAAACATGTATTGTTCTCTGATGAGTCCACCTTTACTGTTTTCCCCACATCCGGGAGAGTTACGGTGTGGAGAAGCCCCAAAGAAGCGTACCACCCAGACTGTTGCATGCCCAGAGTGAAGCATGGGGTGGATCCAGTGATGGTTTGGGCTGCCATATCATGGCATTCCCTTGGCCCAATATTTGTGCTAGATGGGCGCGTCACTGCCAAGGACTACCGAACCATTCTTGAGGACCATGTGCATCCAATGGTTCAAACATTGTATCCTGAAGGCGGTGCCGTGTATCAGGATGACAATGCACCAATACACACAGCAGGACTGGTGAAAGATTGGTTTGATGAACATGAAAGTGAAGTTGAACATCTCCCATGGCCTGCACAGTCACCAGATCTAAATATTATTGAGCCACTTTGGGGTGTTTTGGAGGAGCGAGACAGGAAACATTTTCCTCCACCAGTATCACGTAGTGACCTGGTCACTATGCTGCAAGAAGAATGGCTTAAAATCCCTCCGACCACTGTGCAGGACTTGTATATGTCATTTCCAAGACGAATTGACGCTGTATTGGCCGCAAAAGGAGGCCCTACACCATACTAATAAATTATTGTGGTCTAAAACCAGGTGTTTCAGTTTCATTGTCCAACCTCCCCAGCACCCCCTCTAGCTCCACCCCTAAGTACCGGCAAGAATTTAAAACTACTTTCACCCCTGGTTATGACTCACCAGCACAAGCATAAATCTCACTCCGGTTCTGAATGCTTATGATAAAGACGATCTTAGCTTAAAGTTTGATATGGAGTAAAAAAGAATGTCTGAGAGGAATCATGATCTACCTCACCGTCTGCGTCGCCAGTTTCCCCTGTCTCCAAAACAAGTGTACATATGGGTCAGTTTACAGAGTTTACATTCTCCTTTCAAGTTTGTTTTTAAAAGATCACAACCTGTTCCAGGCCCAGTTTTTTGCATAAATGAGACCCCAGATCTTTCTTTTTATCATAACTTTAACTCTGCTGGTGATAATGTTCTGCAATAATTAATCTCATAGGCATATTGCCCACATATTCCCTCAGTCACGTTGCATCTTGTGGAGGTTCATGGTTTAGGTTAAGATTTCTTAACCTCTTCAACATATTCTGATGCGTCATTTTTCACTTTTGTGTAACCAACATGTAGTTCTTAGGTCTTCAAGGATCAAAGTAGGCGTATATTTAAATTGGTTGCAAATATGAACTTTACACATATCGGCTTCTCCTCTGACACTTAATATCAAATGATTCATTGTCTTGTCAGACCTTTACTCTCCCAAATGGCTCCTACATTTTTAATGATTCATACATTTGTATCAGCTTCTCACACTAAATACATCTTTGGTATGTGTTTGTATAACAGAGGATCACTTAGAAATTCCCCAGAGGAAAATTCCCCCACTGATTAATTTTTTTTTTTTGAGTTTTCTTCTTCACCTTGCAACCAGTGGGCAGAAACAAGTTCTGTTCACACAGTGTCTTCAGGACACTCTGTATGTTTGTGTGTTTTTTGTGTTTGGGTGTGTCTGTGTGTGTGTTTGTAGGTTGATGGGTGGTTGACAGTTGTCAGTTACATGTTAATTTAGGATCAGGGACAGAGTCCATGAGCATGCTGTGTTTACACCAGTTTAAATGCCAGAGTCCTCGTGATTCACTTGGTCACAGGAGGCAAGTGAGAGGATGCATGGGAGGTGATCTGGTAGCGGGATCTGCATGTGTGTTTGTGATTGTGTTAGGTGCATGCACATACACATACTTATTCTCTTCCCATTGCACACACTAACAATACAAGGTGAGGTACCAGAAAGATGCACAAGTCAGAGGAATGCTTTCAAAATGACCTCTCAGATTTTCAAGGAATAATTAAGTAGAAGCACCAAGAACCTCTTACATTCACATACTCTCATTAGTATTGAAGATGGAAATAAGCTGATGAGCCAGCTGCCTAGCCTTGTTACTCCAAGGCCACTGAATAAATTATTTGTGCACACACACACAGATACACACACACACACACCAGCGACCTTATCAGCTCAACAGCCCCCTGCGGAGGCCGGCTGCTTGGTGAGTTGTCCACCTCCCCCTCTAACAACACCGCAGCCAACAAGTGGTCCGATTCCAGGCACACAGTTAATTACTCCCCGCGCTGCATGCTCAGCTTGGAATTGCAGATGACCTTCCATGGAGCAGGTTTTGGTGAGTTGGGAGCAGATGATGTGAATCATGGAGCACCTGGCCATGACATTTAGGGAGGACTCACACGTGAGTGAAACCCAGCCGAACCTCTTTGCCCTGACACAGGCTGCAACACCCCTAAGTAAGAGGCGTCACACCATGAAGACACCATAAAGTCACTCATAAGGTAAAAAAATAAATATCCAAATCTTTGATGTTCCCCCAGAGCACCATCAAATCCATCATCTTCAAATGGAAAACACATGGTACCAGAACAAATCTGCCAAGAGAGGGCAGCCCACCAAAAATCGCAGACTGGGCAAAGACTGCATTAATCAGAGAGGCAGCACAGAGATCAAAGCTAACCCTGAAGTAGCTGCAAAGTTCCACAGCAGAGACTGGCGTATCTGTCTATAGGACCACAATATGCCAAACACTCCATAGAGCTGGACTTTATGAAAGAGTGGCCAGAAAAAACCATTACTTAGTGTTAAAAATAAGAAGGCATGTTTTGAGTTTGTCAAAAGGCATTTGGACAATACCCCAAATGTATAGAGGATGGTGCTCTGTTCAGATGAGCCTAAAATGTCACTTTTCAGCCACCAAGGACAACGCTATTTCTAGTGCAAACCCCAAGAACACCATCCCCACCGTGAAACATGGTGGAAGCAGCAGCATGCTGTGGGGATGTTTTTCAGCAGCAGGGACTGGGAAACTGTTCCAAGTTGGGGGAAAGACTAATGTTGCTAAGAACAGGAATTTTCTTGAGCTAAACTTATGTCCGTCTGCCTGTGATTTGAGACTGAAACAGAGGTTCACCTTCCAGCAGAACAATTACCCAAAGCATACTGCTAAAGCAACTCTTGGGCAGTTTAAGGGGATACATTTAAATTTGTTGGAATGGCCTAGTCAACACCCAGAACTCAATCAATTTGAGAATCTTTGGTTAGACTTGAAGATTGCTGTTCACGAGCAAAAACCAGTCAACATAAAGGCGCTGAAGCAGTTTTGCCGTGAGGAATGGGAAAAAATCCCAGTGCCAAGAAGTAGCAAGCTCATGCAGACTTAGTAACTTACAGATGTAATTGCCGCAAAAAGTGGATTTACAATATACACTAAATTAAGGGAGGGGGGTGAACAGTTATGCACACTGAAATGTTTTGTTACTTTTTTACAATTTGTTTCACAATGAAAAAAAACATAATACATTATACAAAGTGCTGCACAGTGGCGCAGTAGGTAGCACTGTTGCCTTGCAGCAAGAAAGTCCTGGGTTCGACTCCTGGCTGGGAGTCATGGAGTTTGCATGTTCTCTGTGCATGCGTGGGTTCTCACCGGGTACTCTGGCTTCCTCCCACAGCCCAAAGACATGCCTGTTAAGTTAACTGGTCTCTCTTAATTGCTCTTAGGTGTGTAAATAAGTGTGTGCATGGTTGTTTGTCTGTTGCCCTGCGATGGACTGGCGACCTGTCCAGGATTTGGTTCTGCCCATAGACTGCTGGAGACACCAGCTGCCCCGCGACCCACTACGTAGGAAGCGGTATAGAAAATGACTGACATACATAATCATAATACATAATACATCTTCAAAGTAGTAGGCATGTTCTGTAAATGAAATGGTGCACACGCTGCATCATCAAGTTCCTGTCATAATTCTGGCTAGTTGTTTAATCACTCTTCTTATCAAAAATGCTGCAGGTCATTCAAATTGGTTGGTTTCTTGTCACAGACCTGGTTTCAAATATTATCCATAAACTTCAATATAGTTAAGGTAGGAACCATTTTAGAAGCTAAAAGGCCATTTATCATAATTCTCACAAATTACAATTTTCAACTGGGTTATGGATTGTACCTCACAATGATTAAATTAATTTTCAAGATGGAAATTCAGAAATAAGTAAAAGTTTGTGAAAGAAAAAATCTGAGCACAGCTGAAAGTTTCAGAAGAGCGATGAAATGGTGAACTGAGGCTTCAATGCATAACAAAATGTCCACCCAAGGCAAAAATAGTGATAGCAAAGACACTTGCTTAAATCTGACCTCATAAACTGAAGATTTATACTGTGATTTAAGAAAGAGGTAAGAAAGAGGAAGTAAGGAGAATTGTTTTCTGAGAACAGTGGTTTGAAGACTTAACAAACGTGCAACCGATGGAGGAATTTAAAAGCTCTCTGTTGTGATACCTGCCTGTAAGTTATCACAATGGTGAATGTCTGCTAGTGACCATAAACATAAACACTAAATTCCATTCGTATTCGGGTGGATGTACTTTCTTCTCCTCTTCTGACCAGCATTATTACTGAGATGCATGTTCCTCTCAACAACTGTGTCTCCAGAAAACCTTGAGTTGTAGTCACACAGTAGAGTCACTTCAAGCCAATGATACAAGTGTAGAATGGAAGGAAAGATAAAATACTGAAATAAAATCTGACAGTCAGACACTCTCTCATTCATTTGGATCAAACACCGAGAAGAAAGCTGTGCACCTGAAGCTAATTATCAGGGCTTAACATAGAATGGAATTTGCGGACATTAACAGACATTTTGTATTAACAGAGAAGACAAAAAAAATCACCGTAGAAGAGTATTTCTTTACCTGATTAAGGTTATGCTCACAAACAAAAGCTGCAGTTGACTTGATGGTCTGGCTGTTTACTCCCTGTTCAAGCTTGCTGTAGTAGCTGTCAATGTGTGAACTGTGCTGTTTACTCTTTTTGGTTGTTCCTTCACTTAACTCCACTCCACTAATAAGGTCTCCTCTTTTTTGTCACGAAAACAATTCATTCTGTGATTACAGCGAGAGATTTCCTGACAGTCCCATAACAAACTCATCATCTATATACAAAGTGGTTCCTGTTTTACAACCCCAGTTCCAATGAATTTGGAATTGGGGTTGTAAAACCAGATGGATTTGTAAATAAAAACAGAATACAATAATTTGCAAATCCAGTTCAGCCTATTAAATGCACTACAAAGACATGATATTACATGTTCAAACTGCTAAACTTAATTGTTTTAGTGCAAAGATTTGCTAATTTGAATTTGATGCTTGCAACACATTCCAACCAATCTAAAACAGGGGCAACAAAAGACTGGGAAAGGAATGCTCAAAAAACACTAGTTTGGAACATTCCACAGGTAACAGGTTAACTGGAAACAGGTGAGTGTGATGATTAGGTATAAAAGGAGCATCCCTGAAAGGTTCAGTCGAACACAAGCAAGGATAGGGTGAAGTTTACCACTTTGTGAACAAATACTGCTCACTTTGTGAGCACATAGTCCAACAGTTTAAGAACGTTTCTCAACGTACAATTTCAAGGAACTTAGGGATTTCATCATCTACAGTCCTTAAAATATTATCAAAAGATTCAGAGAATCTGGAGAAATCTCTGCATATAAGTGACATGGCCGAAAACTAACTGTCATACCTGCTTGTGTTTTTGTTATATTACCTGGTCTAGTCCTTTGTTTTCTGTCTCCCAGCACCCCAAGCCCACACCTGTTCTGTGTTTTCCCCTGATTGTCTTGTCACGTTTGTCATTGGTTCCTCCTGCTGTTCAGTTTTTGTATTTAATCCCGTTTGTTTCCTTCGTTCCCCGCTGGTTCCTTATGTGAGATTATGTGTAGTGTGTTTCCTGCTGCTTGTTTGTCACCCTGTCTGTGTCCTGGCATGGAAAACAAAGATTCATCTTACCTTCAAACCTCGAGCTTCAGGAGTTCTTCCCCGCATATTGGTCCATCAAACACCCACTTCATGACACCAACGTTAAATGCCCGTGACCTTCGATCTCTCGGGGTGCAATGCATTTAAAACCAACATGATTCTGTAATGGATATCACCACCTGGGCTCAGGAACACTTCCGAAAACCATTGTCAGTTAACACAGCTCATCGCTACGTCTACAAGTGCAACTTAAAACTCTACCATGCAAAGCAAAAGTCATATATCGACAACACCCAGAAAAGCCACCGGCTTCTCTGGTCCCAAGCTTATCTGAGATGGACTGATGCTAAGTGCAAAAGTGTGCTGTGGTCTGACAAGCCCACATTTCAAATTGTTTTTGGAAATCATGGACATCGTGTCCTCCAGGTCAAAGAAGAAAAGGACTTTCCAGATTGTTAGCGGCACATAGTTTAAAAGCCAGCATCTGTATGGGGGTGTTAGTGATCATGGCATTGGTAACTTGCACATCTTTGAAGGCACTATTAATGCTGAAAGGTACATACTGTCATGGTTTGTTGAGTTGAAGGACCAAAGCAGCAACAGGACATCGGTGGGCACATAGTGGTAAATTAATATTTTAATGAAGATGACAGAACACAAACGAAACATAGGAAACAGGGAGACAGCAGTGGAGAACCCAACAATGAAGGGAAAGAAAACAGGAAGTTAAATTCAACTGAGGTAAGGCGAACTATATGTAATCAGGTGGCTGCAATTAACAAAACACAAAGGTGCGGATCATGATACAGTGATTAAAATCCGCCTCCAGGGCAGGAAACAAACAGTTTTGATTAACTCTATAAATCCTACTGAGAAGAGTGTTCAAAAAAACAGTCAGAATTATATCTGATGCTTTTTGATGGCTATAAAAATGTGTTGTTGAAGTGGATCTTTCTAAACCAAATTTGTCCAAATGTCTGTATATATTTAAGCCTGTAAGCATCAGTTTCACTCACAAAAAGGAACCTGCCATTAAACAAAGCATAAAGATGCACTTTATATTACTTTGATAAATACTGTAGATAATTAAAAGGAATGGTTTGTTTTGATGATTAACTTGATGGGCAGGATGTACTGTACCACAAAGATTTGTCAGTGTTATGTCACCCCTCTGCCACACACACAATGTAACCCGTCCATATGTTGGTTTGGGTCATTTCGCTCTACCACTGGGTTTTCCTTTCATGTTCATCTGTTGTTGGTGAGCTGTAGGTGGCTTTTGGCATCTTTCCAAACTAGCCTACATTGAAGTAGGGTAATGAGATTTTGATTTTAATGCCAAATGAGTTGTTCAACCTCCTATTCTCACCCCTGCATGATGTGCCACAGGTGAAACCACAGCACTGTTAATTAGTTGTAGGTTTACAGTAAATTCTTTGGCTTTCTTCCAGGAACCAGTAAGCTTGTTTTGTGCCAAAACTGCCTCCATCCCACCTCCAGCTTCCCGAAGTCAACCGATCCTCCCACACTGTGCTTTGTCTTAAGGGGAAAAGATGACTGTATCAAGTAGTCTGTGATTCTTGCCATTATATAATAGCCTAATTTAATACATTTTCACAAATTCTTAATCAAATGTATGCATTTTGGATGTTAGGCCATTCTTGTGCTTTAATACTCATCCCCACACTTGTAAGTAAAAAGAGATCATCTCTCCAGCAGGCTGTTATCAATATTTGGAGAGTGCCAAGTAACCGCTTTCCACTGCCTTTCGAGGCGCTTCCTCCGTCGGCTCCCACCCCTCCCTCCTGGCTGACGTCGAGAGGATTCGTCGCTGCCCACGGCCGTGGGCGACGCGCCGGCCGCGGATATAAAAGGCTTCTCGAGAATCCTGAACGTCACTGCCTGAAGCCGCAGAAACTCGGTCACCAGAGCTGAACCGCAGCAGAGATAGCAGCAAGCAGGCACTTCCACGCCGCGCAGGCTAACTCGCTTTGGGCTTTGGTTCGAGATGGAGACCCGTAGGACCGTGAGGAGCTTCAGCGCTCACAACTTCAAGAGTAAGTTGCGCACCATCTCCATCCTGCAGGAGGTTCCTGAATTTTGAAAATATATGCATGTAATTTTGTCTTGTTTGTATGGGTACTTTTCTGAGTTTAAAGTAGATGGTTGAATATTTAAACAACTAAACTATTTACAAGGATTTGTTGGGAGCTCAGGGCTTTCTTGCGCTTTTACGCGCAGACGTTTTAGTTTAGTTTTAAATGTTTATTAACTAATTAATTAACACGACTTATTTAGCTTATAAATTGTTCGATACGCATTTTTAAGACATAATAGGCAACTTTTGTACTTTTAAAGTATATATAAGTAAATAATATTGTTTTGATTCATATAAAAAACAGTTTAGAAGCTTCTGTTTGTTTCTGTTGCAAAGTTTAGTCTCTATCTATAACATTCATTATGCAAAAATTTAAGGTTGGAAACGGACAAGCTTTTTATTGAGAGTGGAATTATTTTAAAATCTTGAGCAACAAAATCTTGCACGGACTAGAACAAACTTGTTTAAACATCAAATCAGCCAAATTTCATATACGTGAACACATGAGCTTAGGCTGGTTAAAAAAATCCTAATGATCAAAAAGATTTTTTCTTTGGAATTGGATCCAAATTTCTTGTTCACCAATATATAAATACCTAAATAATACTTTAGAAATTCTTTTCTGGCTTCTGGTTTGGTGTGGCACCCATCTGGCCACCCCCTTACAAAACTATCTTGCTGTGTTCCTGTAAGCATGATTTAAGTGGGCAACTTTCTGGGCTTTACTGCTCATCTCATATCGCCTTGCCGTAAACACTCCAAAACTCTACAGAAACGAGACAGTATTTGTCTCCACAGCCTCCAGTTCAAATAACCAACGAAACATGTTAAAAGGTCAGAGGGTTAGACGGTGGAAAATCTTGCATGGAGCAGGTGAATGGAACAACGTTAAAATTTAATGCATGTACTTTTCCCACGTTGATTTCTTCTGTGAGGCGTTATCGAAGCGCTGCCAGATGACTCCTAAATTATTAATAAAAACTGAAACTGATCCCACTCTGGTTACTGGTTGTACCCTGTGTGTGCCCTCTCCTCTGGCACTCCTCCCAGTGGAAACAACCGTTTGTTTTAAATAACATGAGATCTGGAAATCTGTGTTGATTTACCGCTGAAGATAACATTTTCAGTCCTTTTAGTCTTTTAATTGAATAGTGCCGAGTTTGCAACTTAAATTTACCTAAAGCCAGAGTTATGCAAACAAGTCACTGATACTTGTGTAAAGCGATCTTCTGTAAATGAATAGGTGAATGATTTTTGTCTGAATTATGCATGTAGCCTTGAGGAGTATCAAAATGACATGGGTGAAGGAACAGCAGTGTTAAAAGGAATTACAACAACAGGTTTGATGGGCAGAAAGTTGTTGCCAGAAGCTGGAATCATCTACTTGTGTCTTTATCTGTCACTCATTCATAAATAAACAGTTACCGGGATCCCAAACCATGACCTACAACAACAGAAGTATCCCTCCAGTCTACTGTAAAATATGGTACTTTTCGCCTTATCAAAGAGCTTTTTCTTCTTCTCTGTACCTTCAGGTGGACTGTCCCTTTGGCTGATTCTGTGGCTGGTGGTGGTGAAGCCAGGCGGGGTTTCTGCATGTCCCAGGCTGTGTGTGTGTTACCCTACGCCCATGACGGTCAGCTGCCAGTCCCAGAACCTGACCATGGTTCCAGCTGGAGTACCCTACGACTCCCAACGAGTTTTTCTACAGAACAACCGCATCACAGAGCTTCGCGCAGACTCCTTTGGCTTCGAGACACAGGTGAGCACTCTATTTCTGGAAAATATTTCCTCTGTAATCCAATCATTTCTTTTCTAACACATTCCCCACTAAATCCCTGTGCAGGTGCTTTGGCTGTATGGAAACAACATTACATGGATTGAGGCCGGCGCCTTCAGTAACCTGAGGATACTGGAGGAGCTGGATCTGGGTGACAACCCCTCGCTGCGGCACCTGGAAGGTGGAGCATTCAGGGGGCTGGAGAAGTTGCAGAGCCTGCACATGCATCACTGCAAGCTGGCCACTCTCCCCCATGATATCTTCCACAAGCTGTATAGCCTTCAATTTCTCTACCTGCAGGTAATTGCAGCATCCCAACACACACACACAAACCTAAACAAGATGTTTGGAGGTGTTCGAGAATTAACATGCATGCTCGATGCTTTCAGCAGGACGCACTCACATTGCAGACTTAGTTTACTGACGCATCAGTCCGCATCCAGGCTGCACACCCCCACACACACAGTGACGCTTTCCACACTGCACATGTGGAAAATTCAGTCTAAGCAACTCATTCAAATACAAAATCAGAAAACCAAGGCAGCACATGTACACCTGCAGTAAACTCAGAAGCAATCAGATTTGTTTCTGTCTTTGCAGCAGTGGTCTAACCTCGTTTAATCACACAAACTATCCAGTTTCAGCAAAGACAGAGGATAAATCCAGTAATATATGAAAAAAGAGCATGTGTCAACCCACTTTTAAAGATTAAGAAACAAACAACTCAGCAATAAAATAAAGCAGCTGAGTAAACAAATGTCAAATGTAGTCTTCTTTATGAATAATATCTACACATTGTACTGTTTGAAAGCCTGAAGGTATTTAAGAGTTTTTATTTCAAACAGCAATTGAAACAGCTTTAGCTCCACCCCCCACCCCCCTCCACCCCCCACCTTTGCACATCACTAAATCCTATCGTTTTGTGATTTCTTTGCAGGAAAATCAACTCCATTTTCTGCAAGATGACCTGTTTTCAGATCTGGTCAACCTGACCCATCTCTTCCTGCATGGGAATCGCATCCGTGCCCTCTCTGAGAATGTCTTCAGAGGCCTGGTCAACCTGGACCGCCTCCTTCTCCATGACAACCGCATAAAACAGGTGCACCGTCGGGCGTTCCGCGATCTGGGTCGTCTGACAATCCTTTATCTTTTCAACAACTCTCTGGCCGAGCTGCCAGGCCAGACCATGAAGGACACCCAGGGCATCCAGTTTCTGCGCCTCAACAGCAACCCCTGGTCCTGCGGCTGTGAGTCCCGTCCCCTCTGGGAGTGGTTCCGCAAAGCCCGCATCTCATCCTCTGATGTCGTGTGCACCTCCCCATCTCAGCGTCGTGGCCAGGACCTCCGATTCCTGCGAGAGATGGATTTCGCCCTCTGCCCACTGCCGGATCCAGGCTCCCTGGCTGGGAGCACAACAACCACCTTTAGCACCAAGACCCGCTGGTGGTTCTCCAAGCACAAGCCAGCATCTTCATCGAAGACCTCATACCAGAAGAGCTCAGAGAGTGCGAAGACCTTACCCTTCTCCCCTGTAAAGCCTCAGTATCCTCCGAAGAAGCCCGCTGAAACCTTGCCCATCAAGTATGAACTGTCCGAGGACGAGGCAGCTCTTCCCAAGCTGGATCTGGAAGAGTACTGGGCCAACTATGGAAATGAAGACTCTTCTATCCGCTGCATCGAGCTGGACTGCGCTCCCAGCTATGACAGTGCAGGTTTCCCCTCACCCTCCTCTTCAGCCACCGCTCCATCCCCACTCCATCTCCTCTCCTTCTTCATAGTAACACTCCTACTCCATCTCCTTTTAAGTTGAACTGTTTTCTCCACTTACACCTTCTCTTTCCTCTAGAGTTTCCTTCTGCTCTTTCTTGTTTACAGTAAAGAAATTGCGTCTTGATTCTCTTCAATTGCCTCCCACACATTCAGGAGGGATGATTCAGTGATGCAGGAGATGAACGAGGCAGCAAGGAGCTGTTTCACAGAGCAGAGGTCAGATTAGCTGAAGCAGAAAGGGCTAAGTAAGTCCGAATGATCTGGTGGAGTCTTCAAATGCTACTTGCGATGTCTCAGTCCAAACCTTGCAGGCTACATGATCCAATGATTATCTAATCACCATTTATATCATGGTAGTTGCATAGAGGAGGGGATTCACAGTCCTGGCACCACCAGAGATTAGAGAAATATGCAGATGCTGAGAAGTAATGGGAATGATGGAAAAGTTCAAAATCTTACCAGCAAACAAGCACCTGTAAATACAGCACAACATAACTGTAGATAAAATCATTCCATATTGTACATAGACCTTACAGGATTTGTACTTTTAGTAAGAACAGTTTGTATTAGGTCCATAGATTTGGAATGGAAGGCAGCCTAATAAAATGTGTTTGCTCGTACAGTTTACCACAATTCACTTTACGCTTACTTGCTTTTTTGTTGTTTCCTGGACTGCTCTAATCCTTAGTCTGTTAGATTTTGTTTGTACAACTTGTTTATGTGTTTCTAAGCGGAACATTTTTGACAAAAAGAAGAATTTGATGTATGAATGGTTCTGAATCAACCAATCCGCTGGCTCTTCTGGTTTCACCAATATATATGCAAAACATGGTCCAACAGATCATGACAATCGACAACATATATCTGTTTATTCCATGATGGAGCTGCAGCTTTCTGTCTCTATCTGTAAAAAAAAAGTTTCGGTAATGGATCAACCCTGTACGGTCAATCAAGGTCATATGTTTGTGACCAGCCCCCCATGTTTCATCTGAATCATGACAGTTAGTTTCAAAACTGATCATAAATTATACTGTGATGTTGCTGGATTTTGTATTTTTCAATGGAAGATGCAATTGAAGTGTGTTGTTTAATTAAAAAAAACTGAATTCATAAAGTGACAGTGAGTGTCTTTCTTGTCAAAGCGGTATATTTCTTTCCAACATTAAAAATAGTTTAAAAAAAATTTGACACTGGAATTAAAATACATAATATGAGCTGAAGTTAAGAAGATGCAGATATGTACAAACACAATATATACATTTACATTACAGGATGTTATTTCCCTTAAATGTCACCTTACCCTTTTTTTATATATAACAGACTATATTCCTTCTATTAATGAATATTATTTTATATTTATCAAGTCAATGATTTGTTTGTTTTTCTTAATTATGCTGAAAATTATCTCTTATCAATTTACTTTTGGGACTATTGAATTAATTGATTTGATCAATAGTATCAATAGTACCACTTCACAACAAAATAAAACATCTCTGGAACCTAAAAAAAGAAATAGTAATAATAATAATAATAATAAAAATAAAATAATAATGATGATGATGATAATAACAATGTAATAATAATAATACTAACAATAATAATAATAATAATGTATTTAGTTATAAGCAATCTAGCTCATTCTTACAAGTTTTCATTTTAGCTTCATTGTCTTTTAGAGGTAAAATCACAAAGTGCTTTACAAAGAAAGTAGAAACATTAAAATATGATTAAATAAAAACATGAAAAGAAATTAGCAAATTGAGGAATATCACTAATGAAAATTTAATAGGATAGTAAGTATAATTAAAGCTGCAAGCAGCCTTGAAGGCCCTCGCACCTCAGCGCAACTCGGCCTGTGCAGCCACCGCGGGAGCCTGGCATTGCCGGCTGCACGCCACCAATCAGGCCGCTGTTCAGTTGCAAATGTCGCCACTTAGGGGGACTGTTAGCAACATGTCCATCATTAACTCATAATCATGTATACTACATTTGAAGTGGATCCGATTATGTATGAGGGAGATAGAGCAGTTGAAATATCCTAGGGGGCGGCTTTGATCAAAATTCCAATGTAATCCAATAGAGTAGTTTGGGGGTTGACAAAGATCAACCATATTCAGTTTGGAGTGAATCGGACTTTCCATGTGGAAGCTACAGTCATTTGTTTATTAGTGGGCGGGGCTAAAGTGATGTCATCTATTTACTGTGTCAACATGTCCATCATTAACTCATGATCATGTATACTACATTTCAAGTGGATCCGATGATGTATGAGGGAGACATAGCCCTTGAAGTGTCGTAGGGGGGCTGTTGATTCAAATTCCAATGTAATCCAATAGAGGTGTTTGGGGCCTGACAAAGATCAACCATATTGAGTTTGGAGTAAATCGGGCAATGCATGTCAAATTTAGAGCCAAACGTATGGCCCCATGGCGTGACATCAGACTTCGCCATGCCGCCACCCCACAGCCCCCCAGCCAAACCAGTCAGTATTAGACAAACTTAGACCATCATGTTATCTGTGACTTTGGGACAGCTTCATGCTGATTAAAGGGAGGGGAAAAACATGGACCACACTAAGTGAAACACTACACTTCCTGTTCTCAGGGGGTGTGGCTTCGATGATGTCAGCATCTGATCAGTGAATATTTTGTTCAGGGCCAGAGGCAGATCAATCCAGAAGGTTTCATGTGTCTGTGACTTTCCTTGTAGGAACTATATCTATTTCGTCTTTCATGGCGAGAAGTAATTTTGAGGCGTGGCTTTCATGTATCAAAAAGCTTTTGATAATTTTGATCCCCCTGCCTTAAGAGTATACGGGTGATGTTCTAGTCTCTAAGTCAAAAGTGTAGGAGGAGTTCGCTCAGATATGCGGGTTAGAAACCCCCAAAAAACAGGGTCAAAATGGCACTTCAATCCAAAATGGCTGACTTCCTGTGGGGTTTGGACCAAACTCCAAGAGATTTTTTGTAGGTCCCGACAATTCTATGTGTACCAAATTTTACAATCCTCGGGCAAAGCATGGCTTGGGGGTGATTTAAAAAAAAATTTCTAGGGGGGGCGTGGACGAAAATTAGGCCACGGGCCCCCAAATATGTCATCAGATCTCTGTTGGGGACTGGACTAGGATCAATCACATTGATTGGTGCAGATCAGATGATGTATGTGGAAATTAGAGCCAAAAGTATGGCCATGGGGTGACGTCCCAACTTCACCGCGCCACCACGACCACGCCCCTTTTATGAAAAGTTACAGTGCTTCAAACGAAGTTAGACCCACTAGTTATCTGTCTTTAACTTTCAAGTTGATTGGGTCAAAAGGGGGAGAGAGGCACCTTTCCAAGTGAAAAAAAATGACTTCCGGTTCTCAGGGGGGGGGCTTTTTTGATGTCAGCATAGAACCCCATAGGATCGTCGGGAACCCGAAAAGGTCCTCCTTCATGCAAACTTTGGTGTGCATTTTTTTGGGGAAATTATTCCACTTTTCCACTTTGGGGGGCAAACGCCAAGTTCATGCCCCCGGGCCACGCCCCCTAAACCCCCTGGCCGAAAACTCACGAATTTGATAACTTTTAACCCCCCTGCCTTAACTGCATATTGACCAATATGAAGCCGCTAGCTCAAAACCCTAGGAGGAGTTCGTTAAAGTTTTTTTTGAGGTGAATAAAAATGAAAAAAACGGCCCCAAAAACGGCCTTTTACCAAAAAGGGCCCCTTCTGTGCGTTTGAGGGCATACCCATAATGTACTTTTTTCATGATTTGGGGAGATCTAGCTATGTGCCAAATTTGAGATCTCTACGACTTACGGTTCGGCTTATCTCACGTTTGGGGGCACCCACTTCCGGCGACATTAAGGATCAAGAATTTCACGCGGGGGACAATTTTGGGTAAATTCTTACGCGTTTTGGTTCATGGCAAAGTCCCCATATTGCCCCGCAAAGAGGCAACGGAATAATAATAAATAATAATAAGAAATCCTACGATTACAATAGCCCCTTGCAGTTTTCCTGCTCGGGCCTAATTATTTTCTATGCTATTCTCCAAATAAGAGTGAAAGTAATCTGGAATATTTTTATTCCTTATGTGCCAGTTTTACAGCTCTTTCCCTGGTTTATCAAAATTATGGCAAGACTGTAATGTAAAAACTTGCTAACAAACAAGCCCAATCAATAGTTATGTCCCTTTAAAAGACAAAACTCTGGCAGTGGTTTAAGCTCAGAGCAGTTTATCAACTTTATCAACTTATCAACTTTAATCTTGGACGCTTTGTGCATTTTTACTCTAAACTGTGTGGCCCTTCTTTTTTTCTGCACTGAACTGCTTGTTCATAAAATGAGAGGTGGCGGGTGGTATTTTTTCTGTGTGTCTGCAAGCGAGATCTGTTAGCAGTTCATGTGTGACTGGGAGTGTTAGTGAAGAAGGTCACCGGTTTAATCGCTGGTCAATTCGCACCCCAGCCTCTTTTCCCACCACTTACAGAAGGCAGCTATTTCAGGCTACTGAGGAGGGTGTATGAATGTGCATGTGTTTGGGGGTTGGTGGATGGGTTTATATGTGAATCAGGAATAGAGGCAGAATGGGGAACACACCAGGACCAAAATGTGACGATGTGTGCCAGAGTCAGCACACCCCCTCAACAGATCCATTCTCACCATGATTTGTGTCCTGATGATGCATGTAGTCATGCATGTTCTTGCAAATGTCGAGACACTAACATACACATTAAAACACAATCTGGAAAGTTCAAAGAGGACTGCATTCCTTCCCTTTCATAATCTATTGCACCTTTGCCTTTTTAAATAAAAACATTAACGAATAGTAGCTTTCCACCTCAAAACACATTCTTAATTTCAGTCAACAAATGCAAGAAAAACCTGTTCAGAGATAGCAGCAGAATGCTGCACTGACTCCAGCCACTGTCCCTATGTTGTGAATCTCCCCCAAACTTTCGAATCAGCTTTACTTTGAACTCATTCAAGGCTTTGGTTACTGGTGTTGCTTGTGCACTTTCTTACCTCACTTTTTCCTTCTGCTTAATTTTCCATTAGTATGCTTGGATACAGCACACTGCAAAAAGCCAGCTTTTTTGCAATAACCTTTTGTGACTATACCCTCCTTGTGGAGGGTGTCAATGACTTTCTGCTGCCAACTGAGCACTCTTCCCCATAATGCTGTTGGCTATAAAATTACATCTCTGAATTAAAAAACATTTTTTAATAATCCTATGAAATATATTTTTGAGAGAATTTCATTTTAGGGTTTTCATTAGCTAGAAGCCACAAATCAGTGAAACTAATAGAAAAAAACTTGAAATATACCAGTTTGTGTGCAATAAATCTATATAATACAATATTTTAAATTGTTTACTGAAATAAATGGCCTTTATGATGACATTGCAATTCACTGAGACTCACTTGTCGGAGACAGTTGCCAAAGCCTGAATAGAGGCAAATAATGTTGAGTTTTAATCCTTTGGCAGCATCTTTAGAAAACATGCCGTTGAATATTAAAATGAAATGGATTGAGCCTACTTGACTGTTTTTTGGCAAGTCACTTCACCGGTTGCCTGGCAACTGCTTAGGGAAAGGAAACAGTCTGAAACCCAATAAATTTAGTAAAACATAAATCTTTACAGATACAACACACTAGAAAATGTATAACCAGTTAATTGATGATCTTCAAATGATACTGAGCGACAAATGACAACTGGTCTCTGTTTGATAGAACCATTATTAATGTTTCCAGCCTTTGAGCTGGTATAAGCTAGCTCCAGCGTGCAGTGAGTAAGAGGCAAGCTACACCTTGGACAGATAACCATTTCATAGGCTAACTTAATATTGTTTCCTGAAAGTCACTAATTAGGATCTCAGTTAAAACACATATTTTATCTTTATCCATCTTTATTCTTCATGCACCTTCACCTGCTTCAGGGTGAAGGCTTAGGGGCCTAAAACAACTGATATAGGAGCTGAACAACTGTCCATGGAAGCATCTATAGAGTGCCTTCTTAAAGGAATCATACTCCTTGAACTTTTTTCCACATTATGTCACATTGCAAACACAGACGTTTGTGCAATTTATTTGGATTTTGTTGCGGTATAGGTCACCATTGAGTACTACATGATTAAGTGAAAGGAACATGGTTTTCATTTTTGATAGCCCAAAATAAAACCCAGCGCAACAAATTGCTTTCAGAAATCACCTAATTAAACTGAGTCCTCCTGTTTGTAATTTATTCTGAAGATAAATCCAGCTGTTCTGTTGACTTGAAGAGAACATTAGTGAACAACCAGCATAATGAAGATTAAGGAACACAGCAGACAAGTCAGGGAGAAAGTTGTAGAGAGGTTTTAAGCAGAGTCAAGTTATGAAACAACTCCCACAGAACCTCTTACAGAGCACTGCTCAATCCATCCTCTGAAAATGGACAGAGTATGACACAACTGCAAAATTTCCAAGACACATGGTCAAAGACAATGTGAAAAGAGAGTATTCATCAGCAAAGCAACCAAAAGGTCCAATGTAACTCTGGAGGAGCTGCAGAGATGCGCAGCTCAGGTGAGAGAATCTGTTGAAAGAACAACTATTAGTTGTGCAGTCCATAAATCTGTCCTAAGGTGCTCTGGTCAGATAGGACAAAAATGAATCTTTTTAGTCTAAATGGAAAACTCTATTCATGGCAGAAAACTAACACTGCAAATCACCCTGAACACACCATCTCCAAGGTGAAACATGGTGGTGGCAGCATCATGCTTTGGGAATGCTTTTCTGATTAAAGTTAATCTGAAAATGGAAAAAGCTAAATACAGGACTGCACAAGACTGGGGTGGAGGATCACCTTTAAGCAGGGCAACAACCGCAAGTGCACAGCAAGAACTACATGGTTTAAATCAAATGTATTAAAATGTCCAAGACTAAGTCCACACATAAATCCAATTGAAAATCTGTGCTTGAAAATTGTTATTAAAACACCAATGTGGTCCTGATATTTCCGCATTTATACAAAGCCCGTGATGGATTAAATAATCTAAAATATGTGATAATAACCGTTTTTATATGAAAACAGCTCAGGATGTAGTTCTGAGACTTTTATGTAACAAGACATTCACAAACGTTAACATTAAAGGATGATTACCTGAAGACTACCTGCATATTTCAGAGCTACTCTGTTGCAAAAGAACTGTAATCATTCCCATACTGGGAGTTCTTTGGACTTTCATTGTGTTTTTCCGGTGTAAAACCAGGTCAGTAGCTGCAAGAATCTCTCTGACAATACATGCCCACTCTTTCTCCACCCATCTGACAGCCAATGCATCCGTGCAAAGCTTTTCATCGTGTCTTTTATGTATTTGTGTGGCTTTATATGGCTGTCACTCACTGATCTCGTTCTTTTTTATCTTAAGCTCCATCACACCAGCGCATCTACTTCCTTGTCACACTCTTCCCATCTGGCTGTGCCTTTTTTGGCTGGTCTTATTCCAGTTGGCGTGTTCATCTGCGTAGATCTTGGTTCTTTGCTGACGTTCACCTTAACACGTGTTGTTTGCAGAGGATGTAATGTATCAGGGCACCACCAGGAAGCTCCCAGAAAGGAGCAGGCTGGAAAAGACTTTCTAGAAAAAGAAATACCTGAACGCTCAGTGTTTGATACAAAGGGATATAATTGATGTACAGCTTAACAAAATAAGAGACCTTTTGCTTCCATATTTGATGAGCATCATTTGTTGCATTGCATAGGGCAGCTTTATTACCAGCAATTCTGTGCTTGCAGAGCAGCAAACTTTAGCTCTGATATTTAACTTAAAATTAGCAAATATATATATATATACAGAGTTTGGGAGATTGCCTATTCATTTGACTATTGACACATTTTGAATTTTGTGTAAAAGTAAAATATTTTTGCCAGTCGTCATGGAAAGTGAAACTCATATTATATAGAATCATTACACATAGAATGATATATTTCAAGCCAATGTTTCTTGTAATTTTGATAATTATGGCTTACAGTTAAAAAAAAACTAATTCAATGTCCTAAAATTAATAAGAATACTGTGAAAAACTTCATTATTGGAAACTAATGGTGTCACACCCTAATCAGCTAATTAACTAAAAACATCTGCAAAGATCTCTCACTCTAGGTCATAGGCTATGCAATCATGTGGGAAGACTGCTGAAGGAAGAAGTGTGGTAGGAAAAGGTGCACCAGCAACAGAGAGAACCGCAGCCTTAAAGGGATTATGAAATCCATTCAAGAATTTGGATTGGGAGCTTCACCAGGAGAGGACTGAGGCTGGAGTCAGGGCATCAAGAGCCACTGCACACAGATGAATGCTAAACATGGGCTATAAATGTTGCATTTCTTCTGAACCACAAACAACGTCAGAAGTGTCTTACCTGGTTTAAGCAGAAATGGAACTGGACTGTTGCTCAGTGGTCCAAAGTTCTGTTTTCAGATGAAAGTAAGTTCTGCATTTCGTTTAGAAATCAAGGTCTCAGAGTCTGGAGGAAGAGTGGAGAGGCACAGAATCCATGTTGCTTAAAGTCCAGCGAAAAGTTTCCACAGTCAGTGATGGTTTGTGTTGGTCAACTGTGTTCTCTGAAGTCCACAGTCAATGCAGCCATCTACTAGTAAATTGTAGCACTTCATGCTTCCCTCTGCTGACGAGCTCTATGGAGACGCTGATTTTATTTTCCAGCAGGACTTGGCACCTGCCCACACTGCCAAAGGTACCAAAAGCTGGTTCAATGACCATGGTGTTCCTGTTCTTGATTGGCCAGCAAACTCCCCTGACCTGAACCCCAGAGAAAATCTATGGGCTGTTGTCAAGAAGAAGATGAGAGACACCAGACCCAACAAGACAGATGACCTGAAGGCAGCTATCAAAACAATCTAGGCTTCCATTACACCTACGCAGTGCCCCAGGCTGATCGCCTCTATGCCATGTCGCATGCCATGATGCAGTAATTAATGCAAGAGGAGGCCCAACCAAGTATAGAGTTCATAAAAATGGGCATGCTTTTCAGAGGCCTGACATTTGTGTGTAACACAACCTTTTTTGATTGGTCTAATGTAATAATCAAATTTTCTGAGACACTGAATTTGGGGTTTTCTTCACCTGTAAGCCATAATCATTAAAATTACAAAAAATAAAAGTTTGAAAAATTTTACTCTATGTGGAATGAATCTCTATGAAATAACTGGTAATATTGCACTTTTACACAATATTCAAACTTTTTTAGCTGTACCTGTACATTTAGCAATAATTAGGTGACACTTAGCAAGAAGTTTGACCACTGAACCGCAAAGACCCCATTGCTAAACCCTACAATTACAAAATACCTTGATAAAACTAGAAGCTACTTGGTCCCTATCTGTGTCTTGTTTTTACTCAGTATTTTAATGGTTGTGCTGCACAGCTTGTTGGTTTCTTACAAGGTCACTGCAAAGACCAAACAAATTAGATTTCCCTCACACTTTTACTTGGCAATTAGGAGGAAGCATGTCTTAGCATGGTGAGAGAAAGCTGCGGTACCCTAAGAAACCCAAAACATAGGGTTTCCATGTAGAGCAAAGTAAAATTCATAAAGCTTAGCAATACTTAACAAGTAAAAATTAATAATTTAAATGTTCCTTAGATTCAAACAAAGATCTTCAACTTTTGCATTTTCTTGTGACTTTTACAATTACAGTCGTAAAACCTTTTTTTATTTCTTATTTAATGGGTGTGGAAGAAAGTCTGTAGAGAGTGAGGTAAGTTCGCAGGTGCAGAGGACTGAAAGATAGTTGAAATAAAACAGACTACATGTATGATTGAGACATAGAGTAAAATAGAGTCACAAATAAAGTCACAAGTCAAATCAGGGGAGTTGAGTTAATTAGGGTGGATGCTTTAAAGCACCTGGTGTCAGCCGTTTAAAACAAACGGCAAAGCACGACAGAAGTGTTGTCAGGGTGGACGGAATGGAGATGATGGTCAGAGCTGATTTGTGGCAGAAGGGATGCTATAAAACAGAAAGAAAAAGTTTTCTCTTATTTGAATATTTGTTTTTAAATTCACCCACGTTGACCTTTGAAGGTCATCCTACAGCATCTCAATTGGTTCAAAGTCCGCACTTTGACTCGGCCAATCCAAAATCTTCATTTTGTTCTTTTTGACCCATTTAGATGTGGGCTTGCTGGTGTGCTTTGGTTATCTGTCCTTCTGCATAACCTAAGACCCAAGCTTAATGTCTTGAACTAGCCTGAGGTTCTCCCCTGCATTTATTGAGGTTATCTTTGTGTAATATTACAGTTGTTTTTTAGCCTTTATTAAACCTGTATTCCATAGAGATAGAAATGTCTCTTTTACAAGAGAGCCCTGGCCAATAAGCCAGCATCACAGTTACATTACTAAAAACAAGAAAGAAATACAAATTACATTAAAATCATTGGTCTTATAAAACATTTGCACACAAATGTTGTTGACTGCAGTTATTTCAACAGAGCTTTAATTTAATTCAATGTCACCAGAGCTTTAAGTTGAAGATCAGTCTGTAATTGATTACAAGTATTAGGAGCTGAAAGCCAGAATGATGTCTTGCCGTGTTCATTTTGAACTTCAGGAACAACAAACTATTGAACATCCATCCACATGGTTAGATAACCTGAAATAAGTAACAAAAAAGTAAATACAAGAAATCTGTATACAGCTTCTATAGTAAAGGAAGCAACTGCCTATAACCTCACTTCAAAATCCAGAGTCCCTTTTAGTTTGATGTATTTAATATCTCTTTAAAAAAATAACATTTGCTGACCTTTACTGAAATTAGTCATTTTAAGATTTAAGCATATCAGTACAGATGTCATAGAGTGCCAAACAGATCTTAGAGATCAGTAAACTCATATGTTGCCTCCACCAGCTGAATACTGCATTTAAAAATACAGAGGGAAGATGATGTTGCTGGAAGCATCCGATGTCCAAAAATGGAAAAATTAATCAATGACTGCCTTCTGGTGTTCTTCTACTCCTCTGCACGTGTTTGTATTTGCACAGAAATATAAGCATGTTGCTGGTATGAGCATTTGTGAAGAATGGGGAGGCGGCAGCACTGTCCGATGAGAGGCGGGGAGAGGTGAAGGAAGGGCACATGTGTCCTGCAGTCTGTCCACTCCTCTAAATCCTTCTGCAAGCAGCTAAAAATAGACTGCAAAGAGAGGCTAAGATCCACAGAAACCACAGAGATTTGATGTATCTGTTTGCCTGATATTCACAAAGGGTAAAAAATGTGCCAAAGACAAGAGAAGAAGAGGCGATGCAAATGAGAAGTGTTGTTCTTGAAGTTGTTAACAAAAGAACATAAGAACCGTGATTAGATGTGCTTTTGTGAGTCACCCCGCCTCTCTATCGGGGGGTCTTTTTCTGGCACAGACGCAACTTGTGACGTGGCGTTGGACAAACCAACTTTTAGTGCCCAAACAAAGTCACTGTCATTTCCACTGTGACGGACAAGGATTGCTATTCCGGGAACGCCATATTGGTTCCTGACTTTGGAGCACTCAGTCACATCCGTCTGATGCTCTGAAAGGATTTAGCGGTCTTTCCTGCTGTCTGTCTTGGATTTGGTCTAATAAGCTCTTCAAATAACACTAGATTTTGGGATTATGAAAATGTTCTAAGAATATGGGAGCACAATACATTGGAAGTACAGAGGCTCTCAAAAGTGTACACACCCCTGTTAAAATGTTTCATTTGTAAGACCTAAACAGAATTTAGTAAAATAAAATAAAAAACAATAACCTGACTGCATAAGTTGTCACAAGCTTAAAATAATACTTTTTGGAGCACATTTTGATGTATTTTAAGCATTCAGTTATTGCAGTTCATCCGTGAGAATGAATCTGACAAAGACTGGACGTTTTCTTAAAACTGATGAAAACAAGACAGAAACTGGTCAGGAAAGCTGACAGGAACACTCAAGGAGCTGCAGCAATTTCAGACAAATACTAGTTGTGGTTTGCATATGACAACAAGCTGCTCTATTCTTCATATGTCTGGACAGTAGGTTTGCTGTATAAAAGTATTTTCTTCCAAAGAGACCACCCAGGTCTGGCAAAAACCCTCAGAAAACATTGTGGGAGAATGGTCTTAGGCAGAAACAAAACAACACTGCGCTACATTAAAAAGAGCCTAATACTGACAGTAAAACATGGCAGTGGCAGTGTAATGCTCTGTAGTACATTTATTTTTTAAAGTGAATGAACCCGAGTGGTTCCAAATACCATTCCGTTTTGGCCCAAAACCTTCATGTGTCTGCTAGAAAGCTGAAGAGGGATTTTATTTTTCAGGGTCACAGCATGAAAACCTACAAAAGTAGGACTCCATGAGAGGAACATTAAAGTTTAGGTTAAACCTAGCCAGAGTCTAGAAATAAATCTTACAGAAAATCTTTGGGGTTACAAGGGAGTACTGTGGATAACGCGTGTGTAAAGAAGGTGGTGGCTTTCGGAGTAGAAGTGCAGACAGGCAGGCAGCCGCAGAAGAAGGTGGGTGGAGAAGAGTTAATAAATAAAAAGCAAAAACTTACAGGCAGGCATAAAGAGAATGAAGCATGGAGTGCAGGGAAAAAAACACAGACATGAACATGGGTCAATTAGGCAGGATCAGCGTAGACATGCCATGAAAAGCAATATAAACCAGCGAGGAGCAAAGAGAACATAGTGCCACACACAGGTGAGACAGGGAGACTGATTGGCATAAAGCAGGCGGACCGAATAAAGCTGATTACAAGAAAGGAAGATGAGTTTGTTGCAGTGGAGATTTGGATTAATGCTGAACCATTCATAATAATTAATTATTATAATCCATGTGAAAGATTAGATCTAAACAAACTGAAGGGAATTCAGGGACAGAAAAGTAATAAAAAGAATTCAGTTTATTTATATAGTGCCAATTCACAACACATGTCGTCTCAAGGCACTTCACAAAAGTCAGGTACATACATTCCAATTAACCTTAATCATTGAACAGTGCAGTCAGATTCTGTTATTTATTCAAATTGGATAAAAAGTTTTTCTATCTAAGGAAACCCAGCAGATTGCATCCAGTCAGTGACTTGCAGCATTCACTCCTCCTGGATAAGCATGTAGAGACAGTGGACAGTCACTGGCCTTGACTTTGCAGCAATCCCTCATACTGAGCATGGATGTAGCGACAGTGGAGAGGAAAAACTCCCTTTTAACAGGAAGAAACCTGACTGGGGGTTAGAGAGAACAGAGCAGAGACACAAAGAGAACAAAGAAGCACTGATCCAGGAGTACTTTCTATGGGAAGGAAAAGTAAATGTTAATGGATGTAGCTCCTTTAGTCGTTTCACCTAGAAAGAAAGAACAGATAAACTCTGAGCCAGTTTTCAAGGTTAGAGTCTGAAAGAGAGCACATAGAGTTAGTCACAGTAAAAGCTCAGTCAGTAGCTATGTCTAGGAGAGAGAAAGGGTTAAACACTGAAAGACAGAGGGTGAGCATTAAGTTGGTACCAGCAGAAGCTTGGAGGATTCCCCTCTCCAGAAAGGTGTCACAGGTAGACACAGAGTCAGGCCAGGTGTAGCTTCTAGGAAGAGAAAAGAGAGAGAACAAAGTTAAAAGCTGAAATAACAGCAAATAATACAAAATGGTATGGAAGCATTAAAAGTGAAATAAAAGTGAATACAGTACTGGCTAAACATCAAATGATAAATAGAGTATTTATAAGATTTTTAAGACAAACGGGATTATTAGCGAGAATATAAAATAGCTCAATTAGATACTCTGGTCCACAATCCAGCACAGTAAACGTTTGATGCCACCCGCCAAAAAATCTCAAAAAGATGAAGAAGCTGATTACAAGCTGACTGTGGCTGGGAGTAACAAGAACATGAATGAGCTGACCAGAGATGCAAGAAAACTAACCGAAGAAAGCTCTTACAGATGTAACAACATAAACTAAAATGAATCATCAGAATACAACAACGTTTAAGGAACTAAACCTAAGAAATTAACTATAGTACTACCTGGAAAACAATCCTGATCAGAGGAAAAACCCAAAACAAAAACACATTCAAATCATGACAAGATAGTCTGATAGGTTTGGACGACCCTTTGCAAGGTAAAGTGGGGAAATATTTTCCAGTCAGGATGTGGCATGCTGACTTCTACGAAAGCTTCAAAAAATATTAGTTTAAGCATGTGCACTCAGGTAGTGCACTCAGGCAGTCAGGTTATTGCAACCTTTTTTTGTTTTCCAGTTTTCCTGCAACAGAGTTGTGTGTTTTTCAGTTGAATTGTACTGGATATGTGCCACAATTAATGGAGAATAACGTTTATAAAAGATTAAGTTCTAAGTTTTCAAGTCTCAAAAACCTGTAATTTTAACAGGGGTGTGAACCTTTCTGAGAGCCACTGTACATAAATCTATCCAGTTGTTTGTCTAACTGACATTTTATCACCTGATGATTTTAGTATAACATTGGAAAAGCTGATAGATTGATTTTTCATTGAGGAACTGACAATATTGCTTATAAACCTGTCCAAAAAAAACAAAGATCAAGACTTTTACACAACCAGCAAAAAACAAATCTCTAGTTTGTTTCTCTTTATGTGTTTTAGAAAAAGTTGTCTGCACTCTGAAAGCCTACCTGGATGAATATAGAATTCTGGAAGTGTTCCAGTCTGGGTCCTCTCCTGTTCTCTCTTTATTCGCTCCCACCTGGTGCAATCATTAGAAAGCAGTGTGTGCTAATTCATTTATATGCTGATGACTGTCAAGTCTATTTCCCTTTAAAACATGATGGTTCTGTTCAGCCTCTTCTATATGTCTTGTTGACATCAGGGGATGGATGGCACTGACATTCCTAAATTTAATTTATAAAAGGCTGAGGTTATGCTTTTTTAATCCAGTAGCTCCAGCTGCATCTTTGACTTTTACTTGTAGGAAACACATGAAAAATCCACTGTCACTAATTTCGGTGTAAAAATGGACCCCAGCCTAAAATTTGACTTGCAAGTCATCCTTTCAGTTGAGGCAGCTGTCAAAAATGTACATTGCATATAAAAAGAAATGAAACAGCCGGAAAGGTCGCAAAGGATGCATCAACAAATAGATCCACTGACATTATGGATGATTAAACAGAGACTAAGGAAAGGTGGCAAAAGCAGTGGGAAAAAGAGAGCAAAGAAGATGGTTTTATAGAATTCAATGGAAAGTTGTAGAAATGAGAAATGCAGAAAAAAAATGAAAAAAGGAAATACTTATTTCAAGATTTGGACATACTGGATTAAATGACACACTATTCACATTAGGAAAATATATTTCAGGTACTGTAGATGTGACGATGGTTCGATGCCAGCAGTACGAGGAAGAAAGAAAACTCTCAACTGAAAATCTCAGTAAGGTGAAAGTCAAATTTAAATTTGTGGACATTTGATGAAAGAATTCAAGAAATGATGGTTACCAAAAGTTAGTCTTTATAAACTTTTTTTTTAATGGAAAAAAATCTTTGTTCACAAATACAAAGAATAGAACAGAATGCGTAACGGAGTATGCCAGGGGATATGCTTCTACAGTAAATACATTTAGTACAAAGAAACAACAATCAAGGAAATTATGATAAATTAAATATTTTTCAATGACGTACAGCATTCATATGTGTTTACAGCTTTTTTGGTTGTACGCTTAGAAATAGTAGATACATATAGTTCAATTTCTTTAGCCAAAACTAAAAAAAATTGTGAAGATGATAAAAATTTACTTTCTATCAAAAATTAATTTACCAAAGATAATATGCTCATACTTGGGAACACTTGTGTTAATATTACAAATTATAAAGCTGTTACATTCCTTCCAAATCGTCTTTATTATATGATAATTTCAAAATGAAGACTGATTGTTTCTGGATGCTCTTAGCAAAATTGACCGTTGGTGTCTATTGTTTTAACATAATTCATCATGTAATGATTAGTTGGATAAATTCTGTGTAACAGTTTAAAAGGAAATATCTCTTATTTTGTTATTTATCAAAATTTAGGGTTAGAGAGATTTTAATTCATTATAACTTATTGAACATCTGTTTTTTTAAATGGCTGACCCACCCGAAGTATTTTATTGTTGAACCATTTATGGTAACATAGTGACTTGCTTTTGTAAAGGATATATTTGTTATTCCAGATAAAGAAAAAATATATGAGGTGCCCATGAAAGAAGTGCTTGTTTGTGAAATGCAGAGTTTGACTGGTATTTTCTCTATATTGCAATTACAGAGAAAGAGGAAACTGAACCCACCTAAGCTTGAAAAATGGAAATTGGTAAAAATATTCCAGATGGAGGATGGATTTTTTTTTATGAATATGAATGGATATTACCCAATTCACTTTGAAGGTATTATTTAAAGTTGTGAAGTCAAGAAAATGTAACCCTCCTTTTTCATGAGTTCATTACCAATGATTTTCTTAGGTAATGTATACGATCTTTCCATAAGAAATTGAATAATATTTGGTCAATAGATTTAAAGGTTTGATTGTCTAAATGCAAGGAGAGGAGAGAATAAGTGAGCCGTGATATCCCATCTGCTTTGGATAACAATTTCTGTCCTCCAAAACCTAGGTCTCTTTGAAGCTAAAGATTAAGATGTTTTTTTAGTTTGTTTTATCAACTAAGGGAGCAAAATTTAATGAACATCTTTCTGAGTTGTTTGAGATAATTATGCCTAAAAATGTGTGGACATTTTATTTTACATGACTATTATTAAGAGATTCTAAAGCACAATGTTTAGCCAGTGGAAGTTAATTTTTTTTTATATTTAAGTGAAGTCCTGAAACATGAGAGGAAGCTGGGATTAAGTTTAAGCAGGGTTTTTTTTAACATACTTGAATAAAATTGCCAGCCTGATCCACACTCCTCACCAGTTGGTGGCGCTAATGCACCAAATAGCTGTTTGCCAACCGCTAATAAACCCTCAGTCGGTCAGAGCGCGAAACTTCCTTAACAAACATGGCGTCCAAAGCAGGTTGGCAGAAAAATGGGTTATTTTCTCCACATTATAAAGTTGAACTCTTAACAAATGTTGCAATGACATTTTGTCAGTTTCACTGCTCGTAGTTTTAATGGTTCTTATTATTGGTTACATTTGTACAAAGATTCTGAACATTCTTTAACGTATGTAGTTATTTATTGTTATTATAACACGGCGTCGCCTTGCATAAAGTGGACAGATATTTAATGAATTTAAAGACAAACACATGTTTGTTCTCGGTGTGAAACAAACATTTAACACCGTGTGTTTTCCAGGCCGCAGAGGGACGAAGCGCAAAGCGGAGGTTCGGGCTGAGGAGGAGCAGACATCCATAGAGGAGAAGAAGGAGAGAGGAGGGGAGGAGGAGAGCGACCAAAGTAGCTTAAAGGTGGTCATTGAACACTGGTGAGCGCCTCCGGCACCTTATTATTATAGCAGATATGAATAGTCGTGTGAACCACGTAAGTGTTTAATATGCAAACGTGCTGTGATTAAATTATTCACTAATTACTCTTCTAACAAACAAGCAAAGGGTAGACAACTCCATTTCCCGAGCTGGTGTCCTGCATATTTAACATGTTTCTCCGATCCAGCTCACCCGAATCAAATATCTGGTTCTTTAGCAGCCTCCAGCAGAACCTGATGACACGCTGAGGACGTAATGACGTCATCTGAAGATCTTGGAGCAGGGAAATCTGTAAAACACTGAGGACACCAGCTCTTGAAGACTGGAGTTGGCTACCCCTGGAAAGGGAAACAATTTTCCGAACTCTTTGTTTTTAAATGATTGACCAAACTGAAGTTGCTTCATATAACATCTTATAAAAATGGACACTCATGTCAATTATATTTTTGACAGTGTTAATGTAACATGGATTAGAAATGGGTTTAAAGAAAAAGTTCCACAGGTATGTTTTTATTTATGCTTAAACATCTACATAGTCTTCTTTAAGCCAGTTGGAATACGGTAAACTCCCAGTGTGTCCTGGGAGATCTAGTTTTGAGTGGACAGCTACAAGTTTTCTCACAGCTGGCATTTAAAGTTTTCTGAAAGACATTTCAGAAAATGTGTTATTTGCAAATGGATCTCATATTCCTTTACAGCCAGCTGGTGAATGAGCCAAGTAATAAAGATGACCATTGGTGAGGGAGAAGTGGAGGTGTTGGGTTTTTACCCAGAAATCAAGGGCAGATCTGTCAGGGATCTAAGTCTACTGCATCATTAACTTTTGATGGTGTTAATATGATATTCAGAAATATAAACTACTTGAGATCACCTGCTGAATAATCTACATCCGGGGATTTACGGGTTCTATGAAATTGCTATTTTTTTCAAAAGAGCCTTTAAATCTTAGCATCCAATTAACCAGGTGTGTTTGCTTCAGCCATGTGATCAAAGTGGGCACTTTTGCAGCTAAATCCGACCTGGTCGCTGTCTGATGCGCCACTTGTGATCCGGTGCAGCGATGCTCGCCTTGCCAGGTTTGTTTGGATGTAATCGCAGATTTTCTGATCCAAACTACTTGAGGTGAACGTGATCCTGATTTATTTGTGCAAACTTTAGTTAAGCAATAGACCAAATAAGGGAGAAATAAATAATCTTACACAGCTTAATGTCAGCATAACTCTGATGAAAACGTGTAGTCTGAAGCTTTTTATTCTGTCAGTAAAACTGCAACCTGTCAGCAGGTTTTCATACACATGTGTCATGCTGGGGAGAACTGAGGTTGAAATGAATTGATCTATTAAATGTTTTCTTGGTGCCACATTTGCATCAAAGACAGATTACACCACAGAGGCAGTTTGATTATAAAACCTTGTACAAATCCAGTCTATGACGGAAACATTCAGGTGGTGTCTGCTGTGGTTTTGACTCCCTCTGAATGTGTTTTGAGGGATTAGATCTGCTTTCATAATTGATATTTATTGTCCTCACACCTTCATGTAGCGCTTCCCACATGTTATTAGATAACCCAGGACCTACGTTACTAGATTTGAGCTAGGCCAATGACCATAAAAGCTAGCTATCCATAAGTATTTTTTTTACATGTTAATCTGGTGGCTCAACGCTGTTCTTTTCTACCACAGGAAGTACATATTTGGGCTCTTGTTCATTCTTGATCTTTGTCCTGCAGTAAAAGCTGACGAGTGTATGGGCGTAATGCCGAGGAGGTGAAATCTGCCCTTCTGGCTGCCCGTCCCGGTCTGACTGTGGTCCTCAACCCCGAGAAGCCCCGCAGGAACAGCTTCGAGATAACTCTGCTGGACGCAGGCAAAGGTGAGGAGGGATGAGATGGAGACGCCAAGAATAACTGGGCCATTTGGTCTCCCCAAGGGAAGACCGTTGCTCTTGCCAAATCTTTGCCCTTTCAGTTCGGACAGTCGTTGTCATGACTCGTTCAGCTGCTTGGAACCATCGCTAGCCACACACAGGCACAGAGATCCAAAGTGTTAAAGAAGAATTTACCAAAGTGTGAGCTTAAACTATGCAGTCTTGTCCTTAGGTCCATTCATGGTAGAGTGACCCTTGAACTGCACCAGCTCCAGTTGTTTATGCGTTGTTTATATGTTTGCAGATATTTCCTTTTAATGCCTATGTACATATCATATGGCTTGCTGATTTTCTGTGTTGCTCTTTTAAACGATGGACCTCTCTGTTTTTATCATCTCTAAAGAAATATCTCTTTGGACGGGAATAAAGAAGGGTCCTCCTCGTAAGCTGAAGTTTCCTAAGCCTGATGATGTTGTTGCTGCTCTGCAGGAAACTGTTGAGACTGAATGAACACCTAGTGAAGGTTTGTCAAAGCTGCTGCGTCTTTAATTTAGGTGGATGTTAGTCTAAGCACATACAGTATACCAGTTTGCTACATCTTTCCCAACTTATGTTGCTTGTTTTAAGTGTCTTAAATAACATTCAACAGACGTGTATTTGTCTTGTAGCTGAGCATCTTGAAGATGTGACTGATGGAAGCAGAATGATGAGGGGTGACCAATGAGACTTTCTCAGTCTCTCCTCTGATGAGCCCAGCTCCATTTGAACTCTTCTAGAGACACGGTGACACCTGGTGGATCATCTGAGCAAATGCGAATAATGTTTACGTTTTCTGCAACCTAGTTCTCAAAAGTTGCAATTTTTATACCTGATGTTGCTAAATAAAGTGTTTAAACGTTACTTTATTGGTGTGTTTTACTTTTCAGAATCACTTTCTTTTGAGGTAACTTAATGATAGAAACAGTGTTAAAGTAAAGTTTTGATCTAAGACTAGGCCACCCAGTCAAAAAACTATATGAACCTTCTTACAATAATAATAAGATGACCTAATAATGTCGTCAGTAACCCTGACCACTATCTGAATGATACAGGGTTCCTAAGGTTGAACTGAAAAATGCCTTTTTGACTCCATCTGTTTGGCTGAAAACAGTTGAACTCCCCTGCTGCCATTTTTATAGTGCTTGTACCTGATGGGTGTGTTTTAAATGAAGCTCTTACACATTTGGACTGCTGGTGGATGTGTTTAGCCAGTTGGTTCATAGGTGTGTGCTTTGACAATGCAAAGTAGAAGTATTGTGATATTTGTGCAAATCATTGTGTACTGAAAAATGTGTGATGTTGATTTTGTGCATATAGTTGTCAAAGTCAGGGCTGAGGTTTTCCAAATTGTGAGTAGTGTCTAAGCAATCCTAAAAAACAGTTAAATCTTAGACATGATTTGTTTAAAAAAATAATTATAAAACATTTTTTATAAGTTTTATCTTTTAAAATTCAAGTAAAGTAAATTGTAAAGTTATTAAATGAAAGCAGTGGTTGAGATTAAACTTTTCCTAATGTTGAGATACTTGACTGTTAGAACAAACATGATTGAGTTACAGTGGGATAAGAAAGTGTTTGAAATCTAACTCCTAGTGAAAAATTGACATTGCTGCAGTCAAACTCATCTTGTGGACGCAATTCTTTCAAAGGGAACAAATGTAGCCAACTGCAAACCAATTAAGCCACTGCTGTTCACCTAAACAGGTGGGAGAATCTGCCCACAGGACAACTATATATGTATTGACAGCAAAATGTAGTTTAATCACAGTGAATCAATGATTTTACAAAGGGGGGCGTTACTTAATTCCAGAGGACCCGACAATGGATGGATGGGTGTTTATACAATATTAAAATTTGTTTGATGAGATGAAACATTTAAGTGTCAATGAAGTGTTAAAACACTTAAATGTTTCCTCTCATCAAACAAAGGAAGCTTTGAAGTGGCCTAGCCAAAGTATGGACTTAAATCTAATTCAGATACTCTAGTATCACCTTAAACATGTCGTTCATACTTGAAACCCTCCAAAGTGGCAGAATTAAAACTGCAAACGACAGTGGGCCAAAATTCCTCACTGGTGATGGTAAAGAGTCCTTGCCAATTATTGCAAACTCTTGTCAGTTGTTGCTGCTTAGGGTGGCACAGCTTGTTATTGGGGTTAGGGGGCATTTATGTTTTCTTTCTAATGAATGACCGCATCATTGAACTGCTTCATTTACTTACTCAGGTTGTCTTTATTTAATATGAACAAATAAGCAAAACAGTGAAATCCTATAGGGGTTTCCACGGCGCTGCATATGTAAACGTGTGTATTTGCTGCAGCATATCCAGTTTCTCACCTGTTGCAATAATCTTACATTTTACTTGTTAAATCTAGTTTTTAAAGAATCCTCAAGTTGTATTTATGATACAAGCATACACAGCAGTAGTCATGTAAAATTGTATTCATTAATATTTGTACATTTTCAAAATGTGTCATCCTCACGGAAGGCTAATTTTACTTTTGCTGCCTGTATTCGTGTTCTCTATTTCCTTTTGTCCTTCTCTGTATTATGTTTATTTTTTCCGCTTTGATCAAGTGACGTCTCAATAATACACCATCCTTTGTTATTTGAAATCGTTCAATAAAGGAATTGCAGAAAGTTAATTAGAAATTGGACCTTGTAGTGCTAACAATGTCCGCAAGGGGGCAGAAATTCAAAAGAAAGTCTAGCCACCGTTTGCGTTGATCTCATCATTACGCGACAGTGGTTCCTCATGAGGCGCGTACTATTTTTTTTCTCCAATACAAGCTTGAAATCTGACGTGTGAGTATTATAAAGCGACTTAAAAAACATATTAACCACTTTTTTGGCAAAACGGGAGACATGTGGCGCATTTGTATGCAATTATTCCTGCTTTTACTTGAATAATTTTTGTCATATTAGCAGCGTGCTAACAGAGAGCTAGTTTGTTTTTTACTTTTCGTATTTTTAAATTAACATATGATTTATGTGTAATCGGACAACTACTAGTTTTCTCTCTACAAGAATGTGTATCACTGTTAGTTAAAAGCTAAATATTTTAAGTGGGTTTACTTTGGAAGACATGTTCAATGAAAACATGAAATGATTCCTCTTTCAACCTTTTTGTTTTAGAAACGTGACAGCCTTTCCGTAGCACTTCTGAGGCAGGATGAAGCGTTTTCTAGCTATTTTGAGAACAGTTTAAAGCGGTGTGATTTCTCCTTAACAGTCATGGCAGCAGAGGGTGTGGAAAAGACCAGTGAAGATGCTTCATCTTCGGGGAAGGTGTGCACCAGGTTCGACCTGGAGAAGGAGACCGAGCTTCGTTTCGAGGTGGAGGCCGGAGAGGCAGTGGATCAGGTGGACCTGGAGCTCCAGACGGGCATGGCAGAGGTGTTTGGGTCTGAGCTAAACCGCAACAAGAAGTACACCTTTGGACCAGGCTCCAAGATCGCAGTTTTCACCTGGCAAGGCTGCAGTGTGAATCTTTACGGAAAGCCAGAGGTCAGTACCTTGATGAGAGCCTCATGCAACTGCTGAAAAGTTTTAATTTTTGTAATCTGCAAAAAACACTTTTTTTTTGCACTTTTTAGTTTACAATAGAATGTGTGCCCATGTGTGTGTTTTATGAGTAGGAAGCTTGGGTTGTACTGCAATGGAAGAAAGGCAACTTTGAGTGATAGAGAACTATTTATAAGGTTAGGCTAATCTTTGTTACCGTGCTTGAAAATGCCTTGAGATTTTCCTCAAGGCTCCAACATACGTCTGCAACTTTATTTTTCATAAATGTTATTTGTAGGGTTACAAGAGTACTGTTATCACCACAGGTGGCCTATGTGTCCAAGGATACTCCTATGCTGCTCTACCTGAACACTCATGCTGCCCTGGAACAGATGAGGAAACAAGCAGAGCGGGAAAATGAGAGAGGGCCCAGAGTAGGCGTCATCATGAATCTTCTAGATCTGTTCATAAAAGTTTCAGAACCAAATAAATGTAGTTTGCTACACCACCGAATATTTGTGCTCCAGGTGATGGTGGTGGGACCTACAGATGTGGGGAAGTCCACAGTGTGCCGGATGCTTCTCAGCTATGCTGTGAGAGTTGGAAGGAGACCTACACTGGTGGAACTGGATGTCGGACAGAGTGGGGTAAAACAGTTTTCATTTTATAATGTCAAATTGACGTTATGAGGTAAATTTTTGAGGGGACACAAATAACATACACAGATCGCATAGCATCATGAGGATGTTTGGAAATGGATAAGGACAGTGTCCTACTCCTTTCAATAGACTTTCTTTGTTCGTAGATAGTGCTGCGTGATATTAGGAAACATGCAAATGAAATATTATTGCAGTATTGTTGCAGTTGGTTGGGATTAACCCACATGTTCATCACTCTTCTGTACAATACATCCCAAATATTTCTTCAGTGTGTGCGATATTAATATTAATGATGGGAACCTCTGTTTTGAAAGCAATTTTTAGGGTCATGAAATTCCGCTTTGCATGCCAAAAATATGTTCAGCCCGTTGAATGAAGTCTCTCTGTGTTAGACGCCAACACCTGAAATAGGTGAGGGTATCCTGAGATGCTTGAGGTTGCAGGGATGTTATAATTGCTTATAAGAAAGTTTTGCTTTATCGCAACTGATTCTTTCATCACAGTATGTAATACTAACATCACCATTGCATGAGTTCGATCATTATGGTGCCCTAGCTGATGTGTATCCAGGTAAATCATGTTAATGCTAGCAGTCATAAAGTGATATGAAGTGTTATTCCCCTCATTACCAGACATTTTAAGGTTGTAGCTGAACTATTTGACACAATCGGAAGATGAAAGTAGAAGCAGAATGTGTTTAAAAAAATCTGTTGGTGTGATAATCAGTGTTACAAAAATTTGTTTAAATTTTTTTTTTTTTTTTTTTGGCCAAACTTGTGTTGTAAACTAAGGCACAATCTGCTGTTCTTGGGAGTAAACTGTAAATGGTATTTTGTTCTTTGAGGTTTCTGTTCCAGGGACAGTATCAGCTCTGTGCATTGAGCGTCCTGCAGATGTGGAGGAAAGCTTCTCTGTCCAGGCTCCTTTGGTGTATCATTTTGGTTCTACTACTCCTGGAACCAACATCAAACTTTACAACAAGGTGAGAAGGGATATTTTGCATCGGTCCAATAAAAGGTTGGTTTATACTGTATTTCTCTGACCGTTTTAAACTATTATCTCATAGCTGACATCGTGCCTGGCAGAGGTGTTCTCTCAACGCTGTGAGGTGAACAGGAAGGCCAGTGTTGGAGGCTGCATCATCAACACTTGCGGCTGGGTGAAGGGTTCTGGGTACCAGGCTCTGGTCCACTGTGCCTCCACCTTTCAGGTGGACGTGGTGCTTGTGCTGGACCACGAGCGTCTCTACAATGAACTCAAACGGGATCTGCCTCACTTTGTGCGCGTTGTCCTGCTGCCAAAGTCCGGAGGAGTGGTTGAACGCTCTAAGGAGTGCCGGCGGGATGCTCGGGATGAAAAGATCCGGGAGTACTTCTACGGCTTCCGCGGACTGTCCTTCTTCCCTTTCTCATTTGAAGTGCGATTCTCAGATGTTCGCATCTACAAGATAGGGGCGCCGTCCATCCCGGACTCGTGCTTGCCACTGGGAATGTCTCAGGATGACACGCAGCTGAAGCTGGTGCCTGTGACTCCGGGGAGGGACCTGACGTATCACGTGCTGAGCGTGAGCAGCGTCGAAGACGGAGATGAAGACGCCAGGAAGAGCATTGTGGAGAGCCCTGTGTGCGGGTTTATTGTGGTGACTAACGTTGACACTCAGACACAGGTGATGAAGGTGCTGTCGCCGGCACCCAGACCGCTGCCCAGACACACGCTGCTCATCATGGACATCCGATTTATGGACATGAAATGAATGCACATGTTGGAGAAGAGGACGTGGGATAAAGTAATGATCATATTAGTGGGCATTCCTGCAGCTTTTTGTTACTAAGACGTTTTGTGCTTTGCAAGGAGAAAACAAGATGGAAATAACAGCAATTAAATTATACCTTTTATTATATTCTACACTGTACACATTTCTGTCCTTTTTAGGTGCTGGGATGTTTTTATTGATAACTTGTTTCGTAGAAATGTTTTTGGTTTTTTTTCTTTCTTGAATTAAAAAAAATGATAATTTTGAGAAATCGTGTGTTAATACTAAACGATTTCGTTTATTTCTATTCCTCCAATTCCAGATTCTAATCATGTAGTCTACACTGAATCATAACTATTTTATTAAGTTCTGAAAATTATTAGGTGATATCACTTCATGAAGTCAAGTATATTTCTTTTAACTCGTAGCCAGACCTGCTGAGTTTGTGTATGAAATGGGAGAAATGTCTGGTCCTTTGTGTTGTCCACATCCAGACAGCGTTCATCATGTCTGTTTTTAGTACGCTAAAGGACACCGACCTGTTTGGCGAATACCAGGAACGCTACTAGTATGGCAGTAAATGTTTGGGAGAACTACATTAAGGGCTCATTTAATATTTGGTGTGTAAACATCTGCCAGCTTAGAGTATATTCAGACCTTTATAACGTCTTTTAATTTGCTGGATCATTTAACGATACATAGATAGTCAGAACAAGCAGTTTATTAAAACATTTTATTTGCTGAAATGTCAGGGATGCACACAGTCTGCTTGTTTTAAATCATTTTATTACCCCGAGATTAATTTGAAATCTTTAGATTTTAGTTTTAATGCATGTTTCTGCAGATTTTTACTGTTGATGGTTGGGTAAATTATTGACAATTTCCATGTCCTGATTGTTATTTGGCATTTTTCTATCTTATGTTACTCTGTTCCAATCATTTTGCTTTAATTGACAGCTTCATATTAAGTGGGATTTATAGCTGTGTTTTTTATAAATTTTAAATGCAGAAAACTAGGGCAAAATTATTCTTAGAAGTTACATCTTGCTTGGTTTCTGTTTAGCCGCAACACTTTCCTGGAGGGAGCCTGGCTGAGCTATTACTAAAAAAAATCCTATTTTATGTTATTAGACGATACTACATGTAATCCTGCCTTTCACCTAGATAAAGCAAGTGAAGCAGCTATTGCTGCGACTAACTACTACATGTACTGTTATTCATCCCATTGATTTTATATATTTAGCGGTGTTTCTTTCTGAGATTAAGTCACTAAAGGATCTACTGCTGCCATTAACTCATTACCTTTTTCTTAACATAAAAAGTACTCTTCACCAGCGGTTCTGTGCTTTTTATGCTTCTGCTCTGTCTTCTCAAACCCCAAGTCGGCTGCAGCAGATGCCCACTCCTTCCTGTTAATAGTGAGTTTTACTTTTCACTGTCACCACATGGCATGCTCAGCAGGAGAGAGCTGCAAATTCAGTCACTTGATGCAATCGGCTGCATTTCCTTAGGCATTATGCACTTGACCGAATTGTTATATAATTAGGATTGGATTCAATAAATTAAAAGTTCATTTATTTCAGTAACTCAATAGACTGAGTGAAACATTATATACGTACATTATATATGTACTTTTAATCTGACAAATGTGCCTCAACAGAATGCATATTCTATTTTATTAAAAGACTAATAGTCTTTGATTTTGTCTGTGTGATTGGATGGAATTAACTATATACATGTAGATCTCCAAAAAATTTAATATTGTGAAAAAAGTTGAAGATCCTGTTTTTCCATTTGTACTCAGAAATCAGAATTTCTGACCTCCGATTAGGAAATTTTTACTGGAATGCCTGCAAAAGTCGGAATTACAAGTCGGAAAGTCGGGGCAACACGAACAAACCTATTCAAGATGATTGCTACTCACATCAGTAGTAGAAAAACATTCTAACTGTGACTACTTTTAGCAGTTACTTATTATTTATGCAACATTTAATCAGTCATAAATGTACAACGTTTCAGTGTTTATAAGACTAAATATTTCACCACTGCATATATGCACGAAATACTGCGTAAAACAGTATTATTGTCATTGTTATTGTAAGACTGCAGTTACAGTTGCTAGCAATACGAACGGAAACAAGCAGGCAACTGGAACGCTACAACTCGGAAATTACATATACTCTGACATCCCAGTTCTGACTTCCAAGGTTAATGGAATGCAGCATTATTCCCGTTGTTGGTGCATGTTTTCCTACCAGACTTTTTCCTTCCACTCAACGTTCTATGAATATGCTTGGTTACTGTACTCTGCGAACAACTAGCTGTTTTCTGGACATCTGTCATGTCAGCAGCCTACCCCATGATTGTGTAGCCTACTGACCCACACTGAGAGACCAATTAGATTCCCTTTGCATGTGTTTTAAGTTAATTAGTTGATTAGGGTGTGACACCTTCAGCCATATATATATATATATATATATATTCACATTCACATACACCATGATACATATTTACCTGACCATTTGTTTGAAAAGGAGGTAGGCAGAAGTATAAACCTTTTTGACCCTACCCCTTCACAGTACAACCATTGCTAAAAAAAAATCAACCAAAAACGGTGCTTGTGGACCTACAATATCCGTACTATGTACAAAAGGCCTTGTCTTTTTTATTTTAAATTTGTTTATCAGTACTTATTACGCAGTTATTTATTTGTTTAGAAATGCATCAGATGGTCATCTTTCATATTCCTTCAGTTTCACTAAAACCAGCCGCCACAGAGACAGTTTCTTCCCCCAGGCTGTTTCTCTGTTGAACATTCAATAAAATACAAAACAACAGCATACAGATGTTGCAAATGCACCTTTTTATTTATATATGTGTATATTGTACATTGTAAATATGTATATTCTGTAGTGCAAAAACAAAAACCAAAGAGCAAAGTGTACCGGAGTCAAATTCCTTGTTTGTATGTACAAACTTGGCAATAAAGCTGATTCTGATTCTGATTATAAAAAGCTATGCTGTCGCTGTTGATGGAGGCCACGCCCCCTCTTCCTCTGATTGGCTGTTCGTCTAACCTGGGAAACGCCAGGCTACTTCCTGGATTCCGATGTCGGCCTGGAAAGCAGCTAAGTAGTTTGCTGGTGGCTAACTCAAGGAGGACTTCAACGACCCATAGGAACGACAGCTCACACCCTCGACATTGGGGTACGTGTTTTGCTGCTCTCTCATTAATGACTGTTTGGATAAAACTCTACAGTTTCCTCTCGAATCCTCAGTAAAAGCTTCCCGCTGTGAAGCTCTTATGCTAGTCTGATATCTGACGCTAGCTCACTTCTGTAGCTGTGGTAAAAGATCGAGGAGTGTCGCAAAACACTTTCGAGGCTGGGTAAAAAGCCTGTGAGTAATAACTATACTTATATCACTGTTATTATTACTCACTTGAAATAAAACATGAAACAAAGATTGTTCGAAGCCGTGGTATTTGTGTTTTTATGAGAATCTCCGCCCTGATCAGATTATGGGTAACGTTAGTTGACTAGACTGAATCCTCACGCTCGCCTGGCCTTGCTCCTTTAATATATGGCCTTTAATATATCTCATTGGATCTTACATTTAATCATCTTCTGTCCGGATTTAAACAAAACGCCAGAAAGCTGGTTTCAGTTTAGGAAAAAAGGGCTCTATCTGCCACTTAACGGTGCAGGTTATAGTAGTGACACAACGAGGTCGACATGGAGATTTTAGGATTAACATCCATTATAGTCTGGGTTGGGGGGGATTTGTTGTGGGGCAGATGAGATGATTACAAACAGGAGCATTGACAGTGTCTCGGCCCCAGCTCCTTATTATCTTGTGCAGAGGATTGTTGGACAGAGGGGTGTGTCTATCAGACTATCAGATTACAGGGGATCTGCTTTCGGTTGGTTCACGCCACACGGACAAGTTTTTCTTCTTGTAAATTAGCATGATGTGTGTGTGTGTGTGTGTGTGTTCCAAATCGTTGTCTCCATGGTGTTTTGCATTTCCAGTATTGGGAGGTGTTTTCATTGTACTGCCTGGGGGCATTGACATTACAGCTGTCTTAACAGCAGACAGTTGATCAAGTTTATGTTGAAAAGAGTTGGAGCTATTTTTTTTATTTGCAGCTTGATCACTGTCTGTCAGTCAGACTTGTGAAACCAAGCTTACTAGAGCTACTCTCCCAAAACTTTCTCTCAAACTTCACAAATTTAACTTTGACAGATTGTACAGAGTTTTAAGTATTAAAACCCCTCGAAGTTGAACACATTTTCCCACATTATGTATGTTTTGGGGATTTCACCTTAATGCTAACAAAGTAGAGGTGTACATGATTATGACTTGGACAGAAACTGCCGCCTGATTTTGAAAATGTTTGTTCGTATTCATCCCTTTTGAGTCAGTACTTACGAGATCACCTTTCTGTGTAAGGACAGCTGTGAGATTTCTGAGGTCTGTTTCAATCAAGCTTCGCACATCTAGAGATTGAAAGTTTTGCCCAATCTTCTGGGGCCAAAAAGCACAACCTCGGTCGGTTTCGAGGGAGCACCCGTGAACATAATTTTTCAAGTCTTGTCATAGATTGTGAATTTAGAAACATTTCCTTGTGGGTGTAGCAGTATGTTTACATTTGTTACCCTCCTTTAAGGTAGAACCTCTGTCCCTGTCCCCAGTCTTTTGTAGCCTCTGGCAGGTTTTCCTTTCAGCATTGCGCTGTATTTAGCTCCAGCATGAATACGTTCCCTGTTCTTGCTGAAGAGAAGCATCCCCACAGCATGACGCTACCACCACCATGTTTTACCGTGGGTAGGGTGTGTTCAAGGCGACGTGAGCTGTTAGTTTTCCATCACACATAGCCCATGGCCAGAAAGTTCAATTTTTATCTCACCTGACCAGTGCTTGTTTGCTACATGGCTCATGGCTTTCATCTTGTCACTCATCCACAAAGGCCAAATTGGTGGAGGAAACTACTAATAGTTTTCCTTTTAACAGATCCACCACTCTCTTTCTGCAGGTCATGGTGCTACGCTTGCTTGCTGCTCTGATTATTGCTGTCCTTGGCTGGCCTGTCATTTTAAATCATTTGTACAGTGCTCTTTCGAGTCCCCCCACCCCACAGACACACACACACACACACACACACACACACACAGGTGTCAGGAAAATAAGTCGAGAGGTTTTTGTGTAATCCTGCTGCCAAACAGCATCAGTGTTGAGCCAAGCTAGCTCACTGCTTTTTAAAGCTATAAGTATTTGCATCAATCATGTTTTGCTTCTTTTTTTTTTTTGTCATTTTAGGATTTGCACATCGATATACTTTTTGTGCATAATGTGTCGTATTACTGTTGTTTCATGTATCTCCAGCAGCTAATCCACAGAGCCAGGGGATGAAGGAGGACCTGGAACCAAAGAAAAAAAGAGGGCTGACATGTATCCATCTACATGATACCCAAGCTGTGTGACTTTCTCTCTCTAAGGGATGCAGAATGAGAATGGGTGGCGTTCTGCAGAGTATTTGGAGGTGGGCGAGGTCCCTGCTACACCCATCCCAAGCTGAGCACAGTGGCACCTTGCTGAGCTACGCTGGACTTCTTTATGGGATGAGTTGATTCTGTCAAAGTATCAGCAGAGCAACTGAAGAGTCCTCTCTGAAGACTGAAACGGGCTCTTGTTGGATGTTTGAGTTTTCTTTTGTGATACTTTGAAAAGCAAGGACATTCATTTTTTAACCCATTTTAAACAACTTCATTCTGGACTTTTGTTTGATGTTGTGAAGCTTCCCCCAACTGGCTTAAAAGTGGATTTGTTTTAGTTGGTTCTCCCTCCTGCCGTTTCTTCCATCCACCCAGTGCCTAAATAAGCCCTCTTGTGAAGAAGTCATCAGCAGCTGCTGTGCTGAATCCCCTCGCCTATTCTCCTCCATGTGCTTCTGCTCTCTGTCTGATGGACTACCTCTGTAGTTTTCTTTTCTTTTTATACTCCTATCCTCTGATAAGGATAATCAGAACTCAAGCACAGCAACGAACATTTATGTAAACACTGCTCCAGTTCGACTTTTTGCCCTTTTTTTCATATATGCACAGCAGTGTTTATATTGTTGCATTATTGCACCAGATACAGTCACATTAAGCCATACACAGTAATATTTATGAATTGCATACGTATATTTTTGTATTATTTTGCTCTTGTATAGAGATTAAAAGTATGCATACAAATTGATTATTTACAGGAAGCTGTGCACATCCAAGTTCTGCGTATTGCTGTTTTTAAAACAGTTTTATATTGGCGTCACGAGACATTTGAAGTCTGCACACAAAGATTCCCTCATGTTCCGACTCAGTCTCTGCTTTGCATAGTGTTGGTTTTCCAGTCTATAGCCATGGGCGCTCTATTTAAATGCCTAAATCATCATCTTGACCTGTAAATCCCCCTCTTTGCAGTCGCTAGAGAGTCGATATCTACCTCCCTCTCTTCTTCCTCCCCTCTCTCTCTCTGTCACTGATGCCCAGTTTCAGTGGTGGGGTGGCTGGGGGAGGAGTAGGAGGCCCAGCTTCTGCTCCCCCACGTCCATTTCGCCCCAGCCGATATGTGCCGGTGTCTGCAGCCACAACTTTCTTGGTTGGGGCCACGACCCTCTTCTTCTGCTTCACGTGAGTATTTGGTTATCTAAACATGGAAGCTGTCTTCATTTAGAAAAAAAATATAATAAAGGTAATTAATTTCAGTAATTCAAATCAAGAATTGATACTCATGCTGTATGGATTCATTACACACAGGGTGATGTTTGAAGTGTTTATTTAGTTTGATTTACATGATTACGGCTTACAGCTAATGAAAAGCCAACATTATGTCATTGCATAAAACTGATCCAAATGAACAGAAATACAAAAATGTTGGCCTAGTTAAAAGTATGTACATGTCTTGTACAGTATTTAGTATCAGTACTTAGTCAGGACTCCTGGATAAGCCTGAGCATCAGTGCGGTGTTTCATGGAGTTCGATCAGCCTGTGGCTCTGCTAAGGTGTTCATTTATTGGGGACCTTCAGCACGGCTGTTGTTTGGGGTCTCTCATGGTTATGAAACCCAGTATTAGTACTGTTGGCAGTGTGGGTAGGTTTCCTGGAAAAAATGAAATCAGCATCTTCATAAAGCTTTTCAGCAGAGTGAAGTATGAAGAGTCTAGGCTTTGTTTTTCCGAATCATGCAGTATAAAAATGAGCATGTTTTTGAGGTTTCTGTAACTTTCATTTATTCAGAGAGAGAATTCATTGAGCGCTATTGTCGTCTGTTCAGCAACACTCCCACGGTTTTACACCGTCACACCTATGAGCTCTACATGTGGTATAAATTTAGCCTCTCTGCAGTCTCAGTGGAGGCGTTAAGAAGTTGATTTGCTTTTCTCAAAGAATTGCTCATCAGCTGCTGATGGGGTGTGAAGAGTGCATTTTTTTGGGTCTTTGTAACAATCTAGAGGTCTGAATTTTTTTTTACTTTCTTTCTTAATGAATATCCTTTCCAGATGCCCATGGTTGTCTGAGTACATCTCCGGTGTCATTCCCATCTACATCGCTGTAATCTTCCTCTTCACACTTGCCAACTTTTGCATGGCTACATTCATGGATCCTGGAATCTTCCCCAGAGGTAAGGATGTGGCAGCAAGTGTGTGCGCACATTCAAATGATGCATTGCCTTCAATGCAAGATAGACAACATAAGTTATTAAAGGTATGGCCGTGACCCACTGGATCACCATAATGTAGAGCTGGACTATGCATTCTGGTCTTAGAGGTCCTGTGGCCTTTCCGTTTTAGAGGTTCTCCTGCTGAACACCCCTAATTTTAACAAATGTTGTGTTTACAGTTTTGCTTTGTGTTTTTTTTTTTTTGTGTGCAGCGGAGGAGGATGAGGATAAAGAGGACGATTTCCGCGCTCCGCTCTATAAGACTGTTGAGATCAGAGGCATCCAGGTGCGGATGAAGTGGTGCTCAACCTGTCGCTTCTACCGTCCGCCGCGCTGCTCGCACTGCTCAGTCTGCGACAACTGTGTGGAGGTACGCAACAATATTCCCCCAAATTAGGGACATTTTGGAGCTCTTTAAAAAAAGGTTGGACTTTTGATTATGGCCTTTGTTGTTTTTCTTTTATCAAGCTGCCACTCCAGTTTCTTAAGTCTGTACAGTGCTTTGCTAAAGTTTATATCCCTTAAATATTTCCACATTTGACATTTTATGTGATGGACCAACACTAAGTTGTCTGTAATTTTAAAGTGGAAGGAAATAAACAAAGAAAAAAAAAACAAAACAGGCCAGCATAAATATTCACACCCCTGTGTGAAAGCCTTATAGAGATTTGCTGCAGTAAAAAGCTGAATGTGTTTTGGCCCGTCTCTGTTAGCTTAGCAAGTCTACAGACTGAAATATTTGTCCATTGTTCTTGGCAATCCAGCTCTAGGTCAGTCAGGTAGAATGGAGAGCACGTTTAAACATTATTTTTTAAGTCTTGCTGCAAATTATTGATTGCATTCAGGTCTTGACTTTGACTGGACCATTTTTAATATGTAAATATGCTTTGATCTAAACTATTACATTGTAGCTTTGGCTGTATGTTTAGGGCTGTTGTCCTACTGGATGGGGAACCCCCAACCCAGTCTCCAGTGATCCATCTAACTTGGCCTTCATGGTGCTGATGTTCACAACAGTTTGCTAAAAGGAAAACCTCTGGGGCCTTGACACTATACTGACATTAGATTACACACAGAATGACCCTATTTACTAGGTTCCTTCTGAAGACAAATGCACTGGATTTTATTTAGGGGTATCAGATTAAGGCGGACAATGAAAATATAAGCCACAATTCGTGTCGGTTTTGATATTTTGATCACATAAAATCCCAATAAAATACACTGAAGTTTGAGGTTGTAACGTGACAAAACGTAAAAAAGCTCCGTGAGTATGGGTGCTTAAGCGTGGCATTGCATGTATCTCCTTGAAAGTAATTTGAGTATTAGTTTTGATATTAAACTCCTGAGATCTGTCGTGTTCTGAGTCTAAGGGGTAGAAGCAGAGTGCGTCTCTAGAGTTTCTTAATTGCGCTTGTTGTTCATCCTCTTTCTTCTAAGCTGTATGTTTACTTTAGCCTTTTTTTCTCCCAGGATTTTGACCACCACTGTCCCTGGGTGAACAACTGTATTGGCCGAAGGAATTATCGGTATTTCTTCCTCTTTTTACTGTCTTTAACTACCCACATCATGGACGTGTTTGGCTTCGGCTTGGTTTACGTCCTGCATCACCGCCAGCAGCTGGACACGCCGCATGCTGCTGTTACGTATCCTTTTAAATTGGGATTTTTAAGTCAAAACTGCATAATGGGACTGTATTTTTTCCCATTTTGATTACTTTTATATATTGTTTTTAATTTTCTTTGTATTTGAGGATTTCTCTGTAGTGTTTTATTCTCCTTAACCTTACCTCCCAGTATGGGTGTGATGTGCGTAGCTGGGCTGTTTTTTGTCCCAGTTGCTGGCCTGACTGGGTTCCATATAGTGCTGGTGGCCCGCGGTAGGACCACTAATGAACAGGTATAATCAAGAACTTAACTTGCATCTATTTCTCTTTTCGACGTGTATTTGTTTATTAAATTTTAAAATACCTTTGAGCTGCAACATATTTCTTTTTCTTTCCCACTGTAGGTGACAGGGAAGTTCAGAGGAGGCGTCAACCCTTTCACCAAGGGCTGCTTCAGGAATATTTCCCATGTTCTCTGCAGCCCTCAGGCCCCGAGGTCAGCACTGCCTTCTCATATGCACTCCTGTTCACTTTCTGGCTTCACATCTATGTCCCTGTGAACGAATTATGTTTGTCAGTAATGCACCACACTGTTGGAACTGTTTAGTGTTTAAGTTCTAATAAACGGTGCTTAAATATATGTAATTCTTAAAGGTACATGGGCCGCTGGTGGCACCGTCAGACAGTAGAAATACAACCGCCGTTTCTTAGACCGACTCTTACTGAGGCTCAGCTAGAAGCTAAGGTTCTGGACAACGGCATCCAGAATGACCGACACAGCACCAGGGTGAGTCACGCTCATGTTAGCTAACCAAAACCCACAGCTATTATGTAGTTAAATGTGTTTTTATGACACAGAAATTTGGCCTGTGAGCAGGCAGATCTGCTGCTCTTTTCTTTCTTTTAAGTCAAAGGAAATATCAGTCAGACCTTTGCTTAAAAAAAAAACTCTACTTTTTAAAGATGAATCCTGTAATAAATACTCAACCAGGAATTTATGCCTTTTAAACGTTATGAATGTTCTTTTAGGTTTTAGCAGCCTCATGTTTTCTTTCAGTCACTGTTTTTAATTTAGTTCTGTCATCAGTGTGTGCGCTCCCCTAACAACTGTGTCTCCTCTAGTCTAAGAGCAGTCTGGATCAGATGGAGAGCCAGTCGGCTGACACAGATGCTCCACCTCCTCCGAGGCCGGATTTTCGTTACCCTGGTCTGCCCCGTGCCGACACAGAAGGTTGGAGACAAATTCATTTCAGACATTTGTGGGAATTTCCCTTTTCTTTTTCCTTTTATCATGGAGGGACTTATGCAGACCAGAAACATGACCCCTGTATGTCAATTATAAAAGTGATTAATTAATAAGAACTTTAACCCACAGTGCTGTCATATATGATACCACTGGCAACAAGTTTATGACCAGTTTACTTAGTGTAAAGCACACAATAATCAGTAAGAAAAACACAGTTTGCAATAAATCTCAGTACACTCTGATACACACTACCCAACCTGCAAAGACGATGAGCAAATCAATTAGTGTACAGAATATATTCATAGTCAGGAATTGGCACATGGGTTCATTTCACAAAAAACATCCATTTTGCTTTCTTCAGTGAAAAGTTGTAGATGGCAAAGCTTTCAAAAGTAGGGCTGCACAATAAGCTGCAAATAGTGTGTTTCATATGAGTGTTGCAGATTTTGTTGGTGTGTCATGAATTCTCACTTTGTCTATTAATATTATTTACAGCCTGTTGAATCGAGTCTCATTGCAGTAGATCTAAACATATTAGTGATACATGTGTAAGTTGCCAAAGGTTAGAAAGAGTGTTGGAAGCAATATGATGACGGATGAGCGAGACAGAAGTGGAGAAAAAAAACATATTTATCACAACCGATACCATCTACACAGTATTGAACAATATTTTGTAACATCGTCCAATCCACGTCAAAAACACATCAAAGATCTTTAAATTCCTTTGCATGATTGGGTGTGATGCATATGTCCTCTCATAGGACCCTCCTATGAAGCTGTGGTGCTACTGGTTGTCTGAATCACTCGTACTCGTCGTCTTCTGCTTTTTCCGGGACCGGGTCGCGGGGGCAGCAGACTCAGTAGAACACCCCGACGTCCCTCTCCCCAGACACCTCCTCCAGCTCCTCCAGGGGGAGCCCAAGGTGTTCCCAGGCCAGCCGAGAGACATAGTCCCTCCAGCGTGTCCTCCCGAGGGAGGCGTCCAGGAGGCATCCGGTATAGATGCCCGAGCCACCTCAACTGGCTCCTCTCGATGTTGAGGAGCAGCGGCTCTACTCCGACCCCCTCCCGAATGGCCGAGCTCCTCACCCTATCTCTAAGGGAGAGCCCGGCCACCCTACGGAGGAAGCTCATTTCAGCCGCTTGTATCCGGGATCTCGTTCTTTAGGCATGACCCAAAGTTCATGGCCATAGGTGAGGGTAGGAACGTAGACCGACCCGTAAATCAAGAGCTTCGCTTTTCGGCTCTGCTCTCTCTTCACCACAACGGACCGGCACAGCACCCCCATTACTGCGGCAGCTGCACCGATCCGTCTGTCGATCTCCCGCTCCATTCTTCCCTCACTCGTGAACAAGACCCCGAGATACTTGAACTCCTCCACTTGAGGCAGGAACTGCCCTCCAACCTGAATCACCTGGGTTTTAAATAGGGATTTGCAAACAATCCAATTGCTAGTTTAGAAATAAAACATTACCTGTACAACAATCAGTAATATCATCAACAATATCAAACACTTTAGAACTGTCCAAAAACAAAGAAAGACGCAGCTTGTCACACACTGAGTTCGTCTTTCATGAACCTCTTAGAGCTATGAGTTTTCACAAAAGCCTGACAAATAAGCAAGAGAATATATATATTTTAATGGAGAAAGGAAATATTAGGCCTCATTGTGCTTCATTTTGCCACTTCCTATACAACTTTCTCAGAACTTAATGTTTTCTGCTCTTAAAGGTAATGTCTTTAAACCACATTAGATGAAAAATGTTTACACGCACAACAATATTCAGTTCATACCTTAATCGAAACTCTATTTTAAATAATAAAGTGTTGAAATATGCTGTGCTTCTGAAGAAAAGGGCGACCATATGGAAACACCAACCACACTGTTAGTGCAACCAGAGTAAAGCTCTGTGTTTTAGACAGAAGCCTCAAAAAGGTTTTAGGCAACAAAGGAAAGGGGTGGAACTTGAGATATTGTGAATGATTCGACTACACTATTTAACAGAAACATAAACTGCAAACAATGCAAAAACAATAATCTGAAGGTGTTTCATATAAAATAAAATCAAGAAAACGTCGCTGTCAAAATCAAAAACACCTTTTTGTTGAGCTTTCATATTTGTTTTGAATTTTCACTTAATTCATATTATCCATACAACTGTAATGCAAATTCTGTTCAGTACACCGAAATATGTTTGCTGTAACTCTGGACCTCTGGACCTCATAAGAGACAAAAAGAACTTGTATATAAATCACCTGATGTGTATAAAAGGAAGAATTAGCCATAATATGTTGCTTTATTATATATGTAAACGGATGAAGGGGTGTTTTCTAAACTTTACCGCAGCTCCTTTAAGTGCCACTTTTGCTTCCTCGTCTTGCAGCGAGCAGCTTGTTGTCTGAGGCTCCGCCTACACCATCGATGTTTAAGTACCGACCAGCCTACAGCAGCCCAGGGAAAAACCACGCGGCTGTCACACACCCAAATAAGGTACATTTAAACTTCAATGCACAGATACCAAAGCAGTGATGTAGGTTATCCACAGCATGCCATGTGAGGACTGCTTACGAAGGGAACAATGCGCTGGGAGAAGAAGTATTCATCTGCTTTTGCTGGTGTTAAAACAGGGAAAAAAATGTTGATGCAGTCTTTAAAGTAGATACAAACTTGTTAAAAATTGACAGAAAGATACTTTTACAAAAGTATAGATTTCAGCTGGTTGCATGAGAAGTAGAGCAGAAAAAGCACCTTCCTTTGTTTAAGTGTATTTAGTGGTCTGGAGGCGGTTATATCTGCCTTCTGCCTTAATTTGTAAAATAAATGCCCTTCTTTTTGTTTTTACTTTAAATTGATCATTCAGTGGCCATCGGTTGAGCAGTAAGTCTCACTGTGTGTGTGTGTGTATTTATATATATCCCCCTGGTTGTCTGTGTGTTTGACTGGATCTACCCTCTCCCTTCAGACTGCATTGACTGGAATGTGCAGTTCGTCTTTCATATGCATTTGTATTTCCATTCATGTGTTTACACACACAGTCTTTGACTGGTTTGAGACTCCATGTCAATGTTTCTACTCCAGTAGTGTGATGATGGAGTAGAGCACCAGTTAAGCATCCAATGCTCCCCACCACTCTTGCCTTTTTATAATCTGTGCAAAAAACTCTTTACATCTCACTAAATTATATCATCAAAAACTGTACTTGTAATTGTAATTCCATTAAAAAGTGAAATTAATACTTTCCTCCCTCACTGAGTGATGTTAGTTAATTTTGATGATTATGGCTTACAGCTAATAAACTTCCCACAATGCATTTTGTTTCAGATCATTTTAATATTATGTAGGACAATTTTTTTTCTTTAAGTGCTTGGTTAGGGCTCATTTTGAATAAATTACTGTCACACATGCAGCATGGATTGGAGCTGATGTTGAGAAAGCTCAGTGTGATTTTTTTTGTATGTGGTTTAGATCAGGCACTTTTGCAGGTCAATCAAGCTTAGTGGTACCATGGCCATTAAACCATTTATTGGTACTTTTGTAAGTGTAGACAGGTGCCAAGTCCTGCTGGAAAATGATATCCGGATCTTCATGAAGATCTCTTATGTTGGGACATGAGGATTCACCGAGGACTTGTACCAGCAGATGACGTTGCTCCAAATCAGAACAAATTGTGGAAACTTCCCAAAGGAGCTAAAGCAACTTGGACTCTGTGCCTTTCTACTCTTCCTCCAGACTCTGTGATCGTGACTTCCAAATTAAATTAAAAATCATCTTTTAGCTGAAAAGAGGTCTTTGGACAACTAAACAACGGTCCAGGTCTTTTACGCCTTTAGCCGCCATAATATGCTTCTGACTGTCTCTCTGGTTCAGGAGCAGCTTAACACAAGAAATCAACAGTTTAAGTCCAATTCCCTGGCAACGTTTGTGTTGGCTTTTAATGAAGTGACTCCAGTCACTGTCCGCGTCCTTTAAATCTCCCCAAAAAAACCTTTAATGAACTTTGCTTTTTCTTCTCAAGGCTGCTGTTATTCCATTTGCAAGTGCACCGTTTTTACCACACTTCGTCCTTCCACACAACTATCCATTAATATGCTTGGTCATAGCTGTGAACGGCCAACTTCTTAAGCAATGCTGTTTTGTGGTTTACACTTCTTGTGGAGTCGGTGACTATCTGTTGGGCAGCAGTCTTCCCCACAACTTTGTAGACCATAATATGGCCATGTAATATTTCTGTATTAATGGTCATAAGTAATATTCAAGTTTTCAGAGAAGCTGGTTTTGGGTTTTTGTTAGCTGTAAGCCATAATTATAGAAATGGTCAGAAACACATCACTTATTGTGTAATGACTCTATATTGGTTTCACTTTTTAAAAATTTAAATCACTGAAATTACTTGCTTTTCTAATTTATTGAGATGCACATGTACTTTCTTTATTCTTTCTGAGCTTAGATGGAAATTTTCATCACTCAGCTCCCTGTCATTTCATCTCTTTTTTTCCTCGCCCTCTCTCCTTCTCTACCTGTGGTCTTTTCTCCTCCTCTCTCCTCTCTTCAGATGACCCGCGGGGAGAGTCTTGACTCTCCGTCGCCCTCCATCCTTCAGTCCAGTCACCAGCCTAGCTACCGCTCGGAGCCAAGCAGCCTGGATGGGGCCACAGTGGTGGGAAGAGGTGTAGGGGTGCGCAGAGGGGGAGGGGACAGGGGTGAGGGCCCTGGAGGCCCTGGCGGGATCACTGGTGTGGTGTCAGGGGGCGTGTCAGGTTACTCCCTGACTGGGCGCTCCTACACCTCCTACCCATCCTCGCTGGTTCTGTCCACGGGGGGCTCACGCTCATCCAGCCTGCGCTCGGCACAGACTGTACATAACCCACTGGCCACGCTCCAATCGGAAGGCACCACAGACACCAGCTACAAAAGCCTAGCCAATCAGACGCCTCGGAATGGCAGCCTGTCCTACGACAGTCTTCTGACGCCATCCGAGAGCCCGGAGTTCGAGTCCGCTGCCCATGAGCTGTCACCACAGAAGCCTCATGTTCCGTACCCCTCGTCGGCTGGAACAGGCCGGTCTGGGGTGGTGTCACCCAGTAACCCGCTGCAGGGCTACACGTCGCCCTTCCTCTCAGCTCAGATTGCTCAGCAGAGGGAGGGGCAGCTGCTCCAGGGCTCTACCACTTTCTCCTCCCCCCATAGGGCCTACCTGCGTGCTGTCAGCCCACCCCCTTCCTCCTCCCTTGGGCCTCCCGAGGCCCAGCACCTGCTCCATCATAACCAGGACCTGACTTCCCGAATCCCTCGCATCCCTTCCTCCTCATCCTCTTCCCCTGGGGCTCGCTCACTAGACCCCCCTGTCTCCCCGCCACCTCGCGGCCTCTCCCTCAACAAGTCCCCGATTCACATAGGGGAGACAGGGTCTAAGCACAAGCCTCGGCCTGCAGGCATAGGCGTTGTGCTGGGAGGGGGAGGAGTTGGAGGAGGGCAACAGGCTTCACAGTGAGTAGTGATCCGTCACCGGAGTCGTCAGCCTGCCGCTCTTCTCCTTTTTCTACTGTTTTTCTTTCCCGGTTTGTGTCAGCCTGTCCCTTCCTTCCTGATCTGTGTGAGTCTTCCTTCTCCTCCTACATAGTTTACATTCAGTCTGTAATTGTTTACTTGTAACCAATTGGGTTGTTTTTATGGAAATGTAATTTGGTATTTAATTTTTTTCACTAGTTGGAATCTGTAGTTCAATACTTAAAGCATGCAAGTACATTTTTATTGCTCTCACAGCATGCAGTGTTCAGCTGTTTTTTTCCTGTCCTGTAGTCTGTTGGGACCTTCTCTTGTCTTTACTCACAAAAGACACTGTGCCTTGCAAAAATAGTCACACCCCTTAAACTTGCTGACATTTTATCATGTTACAGCTGCAAACCTCAATGTATTTTTATCAGGATTCTTGTTGATCGGCCATCACAAGGTTGTGTACAACTGTGACGTGGAAGGAAATTGATGCATTGTTTTGAACATTTTTTTTTTTCAAATAAAGATCTGAAAAGTGTGGCATGCTTCTGTTTTCAGCCCCCCTGAGTCAAATAGTTTGTAGAAACACCTTTCGCTGCAGTTACAGCTGAAAGTATGTTGGGGTTGGTTTGTACCACACTGGCTGAAACCTCTGGCCATTTTTCTTTCCAATTCGAGTCAGATTGAATGGAGGGTATCAGTGAACATCAATTCATAAGTCTTGCCACAAATTCTCCATTGAATTTAGGTTTGGACAAAGACTGGGCCTCCCTAAAACATATCTATGCTTTGATCTAAACATTAGAGCTCTGACTGTATGTTGATGTCCTACTGGACGGTGAACCTCTGCCACAGTCTCCAACCTGGGCTTTTTGGTTGCATCTCTGATTAATGCTCTCCCTGACCAGCCTGGTGGACCTGCAGTTGAACAGTGAGATGTTTAACACTGAGAATGTTGTTTATTAACCTAATTCTGCTTTAAATTTCAACCTCCTCCCTTCATGATGCTAATTGTTCACTAATGTTTTCTAACAAACCTCAGAGGCCTTCACAGAACAGCTGAACTCATACTGAGACCAACTTACACACAGGTGGACACTATTTAGTAATTAGGCAATTAGTTCAACCTTTTATTTAGAGGCATCAGTATAAAGGGGTCTGAAGACATGCTAGTCTATCACCTAAAATCTCAGTAAAATCCATTTAAGTTCATGGTTGTCAAGGGGTATGGATGCTTTTGCAAGGCATTTTATTCATCACATGCGTTGTAAAGATTGGAGGAACATTTGTTGGTTGTATGTTTTGTAAATTTATAAGCCAAGCTTCTCACCTCTGTCTTTCTCCTTTCTTTTTTTTTATCCCATCCTCCTCTTCTCCCGCTCCTTCCCCTCTGAATGAACGTCCAATCAGAACCACCTCTCGCCCAGTCTTGGCCAATCACACCGCATCCAAACCAGTGGGTGGGGTGAAGAAGGTAACCGGCGTTGGAGGGACCACATACGAGATATCGGTTTGAGTGACGATTTCCCGAGTGATCTATGACAAGGAGGGGGAGAAAAAAAACACATCTTGCACTTGCCTCTTAACCTTAGCTGGAGATTATTCATGACCGAAAGCTTCTGAGGAACGGTTCTTCTGCTGTGGACTCCAGGAGACGGCTTGTCTGGTACTCCGTTTATCTTTGCAACGGCACTGGCCAATCTTCTCGGCCAGCCTTTCAGGTTTGAACCAAGAGAAACCGGGGCTGATTCATCTCTCACTGGATAAGTTCCCTCCATTTTTGCCACTTTGTGAGCCACAGACTGACATGACTGTGTCATCACGGCTGGGTACAAATACGTCTAGCAAACTCACACACCTATTCCACGACCCAGTATGTTGCTTTGGTACAAGTATTGAGAAGAGTGTCCAACACTTAAGGAAAAGGCAATTTTAAATTTAAGAAGGTAGGATTGACCAAAACAAACATCTGCACGGACCACACAGATGGATGAGTCCAACCTATAAACAGTATCATTTAAGTTTTGTATTTTGTTTTTAAATATCGTTTTATATAAATGTAAAAAAAATCAGATTATTATAGAGTGAAAATGTCAGATTGCAGATAATGGTGGCAGATGTACTGTATGTAATTAATCATGAAAGCTATTTCAGATCAGTTGCCTGTTTTTTTCTTTTTTATTATCTTTGATGGCTGCATCAGCCACTTGCAAGCTCTTGTTGGAGTTTTTTTTTTTTTTGTCATCCAAAGACTGAGATGATCATTGCTGGACAGCAGGAGCGGCGAAGAATAATCAAAATCAGTTTTTTAAGAAAGCAAAAATAAATTTTAATCCCCACAGTCGCAGCACAAGCATCTTTGTGGAATGTACGCTGTAACGTTTATTCTAGAAGCATTATGCAAAATCTGTTTGTAGCTTTAAGACCTTTTTATGTCTACTTAGTGTTTTTGTTCATTTTATTTTCCCTTATTTTCTGTAAATTGTCAGTTAGTTTTAAACGCTAGCGACCATATACTTTTTAACGGATGTTTAGCCAAATAGTGGGCAGAAAAGGAAGGGCTTATTTATTTCACCAGGAAAAAAGATTCTGCACTAATTAAATCAGAAGAAGACGTCTGAAAACCTTTAATAAAAAAATGATGCAAGATGCCACTAAATGGATCAAAGAGACACTTGTTGGCTTTTTTTGTTTTTATTTTTTTTTGCCTTGAGACCTTTTAGACTGATTAGGCATGGGCAGGTAGGAAATTCTCACGGTTTAACATATACTACAGTTTCACAGTATTACCACAAAAATATATACCATGATTGGTTTTATTTAAAACACAAGAGTAACAATTATTTTAACTGCTTTGACTTTATTACATAATTAAGCTCCGAATCATTCGTAGCCCTGGCAGATTCTGATTGAAAATAGTTTTCATTTAACCAAGAAGTTTGTTTCTGACAGCAAATGAGACGGGCGTCCCTCAATATCATCAAATAATGTAAAAGAAGGATCAATTTGAAAACAAATTGCAGTTTTTATTTACATAATAAATGTGGTGTATCAAAAATTACTCTCACCCATCTCAGTAAGTGAAATAAATCTTTATTTGCATTTCAGCAATCCTTACAGCAATCTATAATTGCTGACCAGCGTTTTGCTTGTGTTCATGAGTATTTTGTTGATTCATCTTTTGTGAAAAGCTCCACCTCTTTGAGGTTGGAAGGCCTCCTTCCCAGGACCCTAATTTTTAGCTCCCTCTACAGATTCTCTATCAGATTCAAGTTGGGACTCTTCAAAACATTAATATTACTTCTTGTCAAAAGAAACATATTGGTTAAATTAATTTAGGGTTTAGAAGGTTGAATAAACGCCCGCTCAATTTAGTATTTGCTTTCCGCTAAATGTGCATTTTGTCCAGAATATTGCATGTTTTTAAGCCTTTATTCTCTTTATACAGTAACACTGGGAGTCCAGAAAGCTGATATTGGCTTAGTTATTCGAGCTATCTGCTCAGGTAGCTAGCCTGCAGTCGGCTGCTTTAACGGTTTTGGATTCCTTGAAAGCACATTACATTTTGTGTTTATGAACAGTCAAATTTATCTTTTCTCTAAGTCAGGGAATATTGTACAACCTTCTTTTAGCCAGCTGACTGTCAGTGCACAGCACCGGATGGGGGAGGATGGTGTTACTTAAAGCTTTAAACAGGCAGAGAAAACTGGTCACTACTTCTTTCTTTAAGGACGTTAAACTGTAGGAACATAATGGAAAGTGGAGCATTTCTGAAGCTATACCCATTGGTATATCTTTTATGTCGTTGACCAGCCCATGCCTAATGGTGACTCCAGTTTGCTTTTAATTTTTGTATCCTATTGAGAAGTGGCTTAGATCTCTTTGATTGGCTCATTTATTTAGACTTTTTGTTGTTTGCCCTCAGCTATGTTGAGGAAAAAATGTGTTTGTTGCTCTGGTCTAGGCTTTGCAGAGTTTTTAACTTATTTAATGTTTTTTTTTCTGTCAAAGGCCCACAGCAGTGTTTGCAGAAGAGTGTCGAAACTCTGTGAATGTGGCACATCTTTAGGAGGGAGATGAACACTTTAAGCACGAGTATCAACCGACCCAAACAACTGTGTTGCGAGTTTCGCCACCCAAACAGGCTACATCTTTGTCGTGCGTCTGTTTTAGTTTTTTTTTTTCTCCGTTTTTTTTTTTGGTCACACTGGCTGCTTCACTTGTGTGTATTCTTGTGATTGTCAGTTCACACAATGTTCACGTGCGGGTGACAGAAACTAACATCATTAATGGCACAACTGAAGAAAAAACCCGTTACTTCTCACTGCACCGGCCAGGGATCACAGCCGCTAAGTTATCTGGAAAATATGTGCGTGTAGCAAGTACGCTTCTTCGTAAGATTGTGGGTTGTGACGGATGGAATGAGTTTCACAAATATCTGTAGTGAGTATATGAGATACATTTCCAAAATTGCCTTATAAAGAATTTTTAAGATGTCCTCTCAGAATAAAAGGTGAAACTGTTTAAAAAAATGTGTTGAGTCTTGTTTTACTTTGGATTTTTAATATGACAAAGTAAACAGTCGGTTTGATGAATACAGGTAGCAAACATTCACATGCAGCTAAGAAATCAAACAAAAATCCTAAAAATGTATTTTCTTGAATAACTTAAAATGTCCCCACACTTCTTGATTTTGGTACACTTTAACAAACGTGTTGCATTAAGACTTGGTTCATGTTCCAGCTTTTTGGGCTTTGATTCTCCCTGTACTTTCTGAACTGAGCCAGCTTTCCTAACTCCATTCCATAATTTTTCTGAATTTTAACCAAAATGCAACAAAAAACAAAACTGAGTGGACCCTGTTGCTCGCTGATTCTCTTCATTGGTCTTTCTTGCTCTCTGTTGACTGTTCCACTTCGTTGGATTCCTGCTGAGGCTCTTCGCTGCCCTCTTCTGTCTGAGAACAGTTCTGCTTCTTGTTCAGCTTCTTGGACTTTTGGAAAAGCTCATTCAAGTTGAACTCTCGAATAATGTTCTCCTGTGGGTGAAAATGGGTGTTCTAGTTAACTTTGTTTTGTGTTAGCCAGTGACAAACAGAAAGTGTGCATTTAAAAAACATGTGTATAGACAAACCTCATTAAAGGTCCAAGAAACGGCTCTCCCTTTGTTGTCCACCATTGGACGTCTCATAACTTCCCGTCCTCCTTGAAAAAGCAGCAGTGACGGCAGCTGCTTAGCCAGAGGAGATGTGCTCACCCTGTACCTAAAAGGAACAAATCTCTGGATAAATATTACAGCATTAAGGTGGAAATTAAAAGATCTGAGTGAAGACAAAAAAAAGAGATCACCTCTGTGAAACCTCTCCATACCGACCAATGTCCACCTTCCCAAACCGGAGTCCAGCGCAGTTGTATCTGTAATAAAACCCCCCCACAAAGAAATAAAAATGAGAACAATGTTTGACATTCAGCCATTTATGTTAAAAAAGGGTCAATACCACATACCTAGGAATAAAAAATGCTCTCCATGCCTATTTAACAGGAGTCATTTCATAGGTCTGCTGTTGTTCATTTTAAAGGTCACAAAAATGTTAAGAAGATTAAAACTCTCAAATATAAGGAAAAATATGTCAAGTAGGAGTCCACATACTTATAACATTGGGAAGCCAGAAGTTGTACTCATGAAACATTTGTACACTGTCAGGAGGACATGGTACAAAAAAAGGAAATTTACTGTTTGCATGCCTGCAGTTAGATGAAGATCGTCAGGACAGACCACAAAAGTTGCTGTTGAAATGTTTTATGGAAGGATCAGACTGAAATGAAACGTTTGGTTTAAACCAGGAATATTAGTACAGGCAAAGAAATAAATACAATGCTTTCCCTTCTCTGAGATATGGTAGTATTATGGTTTGGGACTTTTCGGTTACACAAATGTTCATCACAAATGCACATCTTTTCTAAGGAACAACAATTCCAAAAAAGGTAACAGGTTGGAGTGGGCAAGTCTTTGGGTTCACATGAAATGAAGCGTTTATGTAAGCAAACCTACCTGCGTCACAAAGTTAAAGCTGCTTTATTCAGATGACTCAGCAAGATCTTTTACTGATGATTCTAGTTGCATTCAAAAATATACCTAGACAACTCCAGGTGGCTCACAAGCTACTAATAAGAGTAAATTAATTTCTCACTTTAGAGAAAGGTTGGCAAAGATGGGAGCGAACGACTGGCAGTCAGAGGACCAGTTGGCATAGAACTCAACAATCCAGGTGATGCGACCGTCCCTCTGCAGCTCCTCCTGATGACGCAAAGACGTGTTTAAAAAAAAATAAAAAGACCACCAATGAGACATTCTTCATCCTTTACTCTCAGATCAGCCTACTATTATCAGTTATGAAGTTTTAAATTAATAGTATTGAAAATATTAGTATATTACATTCAGTTAACTACTCCCCCTATATATAGCCAAGTTAAACCTTGTGTCCTTACTACACTGCATATAAATACTTTATCACCTCATTAAGATGGATGTCAAATATTCTTGTGAAATGACAGAACTCAATTTAATTTAGATTACCACAGCCATGAGATGTTAGTGTACATAGATATGATTTCTTAGATAAAAAATAAAATACGCAAAAAAACTCACATCTATGGTTTTGTCACTGAAGTACTTTATGTACTCTGGGCCCATGTAGAGAGGAGGCTTACACGTCATGACAAATGCTGCAGAAAAAGAAGGAAATTTAATGAAAACGTGTGAATACTTATAAGTACAATTCCTAGAGCTGATATGTAATTTACTCTAAACATGGATTTTGTGTTGTTTGGTGTGTTATTCAGCTTTATTTTGCCAAATGAAGGAAAGTGTTTGAACAGCAGACATGTCTTAATAAATCAGATGTTTTATATAAAACTGAGGTAGGATAATTAAAGTGATAAAACTGGAAGGACAGGCATTTGTGGGAGTTGTTTATTAAGGATGATGAATTACAGGAAACTTGGATTTAATCGGTCATGAGATGCTTTAAGACAATCATCCTGCCAGCAGTGTTTGTTGTCAACAAGCTTTACTTTAATCTTATAGAAAGCCCACGGTTCAAGTTGAAGTCCCAGGAGAGTTTAGCAAACTCAGCACATTTATGTTTGTGATGGTAGGGTAGAAAAGCTTTTTTGATCCTAAACAATCTAAAAACTAATTCCTGTATCACTGTACAGAGTATAGGCCTGCCTATCTATTTGTTTGTTTATTAAATGGATGTTTTAGCTTGTTGAACTTAGGGAAACCTGTAGCTTAAGCTGCATTTTTGATGGTATTTTTCTTTATTATTTATTTATACTTAGAACTGGAAGAACCTATGCACCATTTATTCTAAGTTCCATTTTTGAAGCTTTTTATCCACTTATTTATTTCTCTCTTCCATAAAACTATTTTATGTCACAATGTGGGTGTTGCTCTTTCTTTGGTGTGGTGAGCAGGAGAGAAAGTGGTGGATTTGTTGTTCAGTGGTTATGTGTGTCTACAATACACTGATAGGAGTTCTCCATTTTGGAGGAGGAGAAAGATGATTTGTTAGTCCTGAAAACTAAATGTTACATTTTTGATATAGAAGAAATCTGTTAATTCTCTGCCATATCTGAGGGAATCTGATAACCTACAGGTTCGATATAGGAACATAATTTTCTCATGGTTATTCATTATAATGCAGATCCATGAGGAGGGAAGGTGGTAATTTGCTAAACTCTAAAAAATGACTGACCTACACACAGGGCAAGGTAGAGGATGCCAAGCCGAATGTCCAGCCTGAAGAAAAGGATTACATTGGCCACTTTGCTGAACATGAACAGGTTGCCTATGTGCTGCTCCAGTGTTACTGCAAAAAAAAGAAGAATTATTGACTGAACCATGTGGGGGGAAATCCTTCAGAATGCCAAGCAAGGTCAAATGAGGGTGGGATTACTCTGCACCTGAAATGTTTAGACAACAAAGGCAGGATTTCAGGGAATTACTTCCTGGATGCGTCCTGGTCTCAGGTCAGTGATTCCAACTATCAGCTTATGTTATAATAGGATAAAAAAATAAAGAATTGGACTTACTTGCTCTTCTATTCTTCATCATCACAATTGCACTCAGAAACATGAGTATCTCCACTTCTCTCTGGTCAAAAATAATTAAAATATAAACACTCCTATTGACAAGTGAGAAGTGCTTCTCTCATCTGTTAGTTGCTAGGCTACCTCCACTATATTTAACAGCATGTAGCAGCGCAGCACCAACCCTCTCTCCCACCATGCTCACCCAGTCGAAGTCGCAGGAGTTGCCGTCCTCCCGGTCGGTCGCTAGGTGCTCACACAGTCCGGGAGTCTTTCGGAACACCAGAAAGGCGACGGTCATGAGGAGCGAAATTATATAGTAGGGTTTCAGCAGCCATTTGTAGATCTGCGGTAGATGGTACAAGAATGCAAACACTCCTGTGATTAACCCCATGTTAGAGGAGACAGCCCACCAGGACAGACCACGGGTGAAATGAAATGACAGCTGAGGTCTATGGGTTAAACTGCGCCTGCGCGTACAACACAATACGCCTTCCGCTTTTACGTTTTTTGTGGGCACAGTGGCTTGCCGTAGAATTGGCGGGTACTTCCAAAAAACGTAAACAAAGCTGGGTGAAATGGAGGTACAAAACGTTTCAGGAGAAAATGAAAATGTAAAGCAAAAAGAAAACGACTCTTGCGAAGAACAGACTGATGCGGCCGCCAGAGAAGACGTTTCGTCAGCGGGCTCCAAGGCTGAGTCTGGCAGTAAAGCGGCGGAGGAGACGACTGCTCGGTACAACCGGCTGAAGCTGTTCGACAAAGTAATTCAGAAAAGCCTGAACAGATTTATAGAACATGCCAGGTAAGATCAGTCAGTAAACCTGTCGAAGAAAATAACACCACGACCATGCTCTCTGCTACAGTTAATTGATCCACAGAAGGTGCAAACTAAAGAAAACGAAGTTCTTTCAAAAGTGTTAATATGTGAACTCATTTTTTTGTAAGAGTTTTCCAGCTCTTGAAAGTTGGGAGAAATATTTGTATTTTCGCACTTTATCCACTTTAGCTTTAGCTTATGTCTTTTCTTGTGTCTTTCCTTCCGTTACTTTCTTGTGTCCTGCCTCCCTTCTTTCAAAGCATTTTACTTTGTGTACATCCTGATTTTCTTGCTTCCTTGTGTCCTAGACCATTTCCTTCCTTCTGTCCTTCTTTGTTATCCATGTTCTTTCTTTGTTTCCTTACTTTTTTCTGTGTGCCTTTGCCTGTCTTCCTTCATGTGTCTTTCCTTCCTTCTGTCTGTGTTCCCATCATTGTCTTACCCCCTTCTTTCTATTCTTTGTTCATTCCTTGTGTGTTACCTCATTTCCTTTCTTCAATCCTACCTTATGTCCTGCCTCCCTCATGTTCTTTCCCTTTTCCTTCCTTTCTTACTTGTGCCCTTACTCTTCTTCCTCCTTGTCTTTCCTTTCTTCCCTTTGGCTTCCTATCTTTGTGTCCTACCTCCCTTCTTTGTCTCGATCAGTCTTTCCCTGTGTCTTTCCTCCTTTCTTTTCTTCCATCATTCAGTGTGTCCTCTCTTCTCCTTCCTCCTTGTCTGTCCTTCCTTCCTACTTGCCTTCCATCATTGTCTCCTACCTCCCTTCTTTCTGCCTTTCCTCCTCTGTTTGTGTTCTTCTTTTCTTCCTTTCAGCTTTTCTAGGTTTTTCTTTAGGTTCTGTAGTTAAAGTGTTTGCAGCAGAAATGTCTGCAATAAATTCATGTGGAACTTTAGTATTTTGTATCTTTGGAAGAATGTACATGAGAAAGAGTTTTCGAAAGTTGAGTCTGAAAATGTATGCCATTGTTTCATGAAAAACGTGTAGGAACCCAGATTTCTGTTTAGTTCGTTTTCCTCTGATACCCCTAAATAAATCCCACTGCCACCAACTTCCTTCAAAAGTCACCTTAATTGTAAATAAAGTCTACCTGTCTGTAAATTAATCTCTGGATGAATCCAGCTGTTTTGTGAAGGCATCAGAGGTTTGTTAGAGAATCGTACCCCCCTGAACACCTCAAGGATAGTGTGCCAGCAATGCTTAACTTATAAAAGTAGTGAATTCACCTGGAGTGCAATTTAGTTGTTTTGACATTAAAAACTGAAATTATTACACATCTTTGCAAATTTCTTTTAACTCCTTACAATATGTGTCATCAGTCATAATAAATAAATAACATATTTGCCTATTAAAATTACAGAAAGATCATCTTTACTTACCATTGCCCTCTTTTTGTCCAAAGCGAATGACTCAAACATGTCTTGTTACTTATAACCCAGAGATACAACAACATATTACAAATCAGATGTAACGGGGCTGACATGTCTCTCTTGCAGTTTTAAGGTATTTGCCAGCATGTTTCTTCCGCTGTACAAGAACAATGTTAAGAGGATGGAGGAAATTCACAAGCTGTTTACAGATGTGCTGCAGAAATCCATACAGGTGAGAAGCACAATGTGCAACAGACATCTTATTTATTGTTTGATACACACAACATGTGATGTTCAGCCATACATTTTTGGATTTTCAGGCTGTCTACCTCAGTCTATTTAATCTGAAACAGAGTTATTTAACTACTTTTAGGGACACGGGACAGAAAGAATAGTGTGTGTGAAATCAGTTGTGTCATGATTGAGAATAAACTGGGTCCTCTTGAGTTTATTTGTTGTTGCCTTGAAATGAGGAGTGAAGAAGAGGCCATGCCAGTGAACTCTGGCTTAATAAAACAACAAAATTCTCTCATTGTTTGTTGGTTTTCTTCTTTAAAATGTAAATTTTAGGGAAAAGTTAAAAACTTGGAGTCCTCAAGTCCAACCAAATAAAAATTCATTTCATTTCAGTACATTTCAGGTCTCTATGTGATTAGGTGCCTAACTTCCACTTGTTATGTCTCTCTTCACATTAAGGACGACATCATACAACTAATGCAGGAAGGCAAGTTTGAGTCCAAATTTAATGAGCTGGACAAGCTGGAAAATGAGGCCAAGGACAATCCAGACCCTGCATGGTCAGTATACAACAATAGAAAATCTTCAATTTCCAAAACCTTCCGTTTGTAGCTCACATATTCATCTAAACATGCTCAAATCCTCGCTGTAAACTCACCTCCTGGTGTTTTTATGTCTAATTACTATCAGTTGTTCACATAAAAGTAAAAAGTGAGAATGCAGAACAATATTTAACAGTTTGGAGATTTGAATTTAGCATACTGAAATGAAAAATAGAGTGAAACTTAGTAGTTTGATTGGAGTGGGCATAACAGTTAGCTTTGCAATTGTTTGTCAACAACTGAGAAACAACTTCTTGTCAAACTGATAGTAAGATAGATAGTAAAAGAAAGTATACATAAACAGATTTATTTAAAAAAACACATTTTTTAAAATAAAAACAAGAAATGTGAAATAATATACTTAAAAAACACAGCGCATATAAAGATGATTTAAAAATACTAATAAAAAAACTAAATCCATAAAAAAACTGCCTGTAAATAAGATATAGGGCAAAAAACATAGTAGTACATAGAAAATACAAGTAGTTATGTATACTGTATTTGATTTATTTATATGGTTTACATAACTACTTAAAAGTTCTAAAAATAAATAACTTTAAAGAATTACTTAAGTATAAAAATCTTAAATAAAAAGATGAAAAAGTACATTAAAAAAGTTATAAATAAAATAATTTTATAAACTTGTAAAAACTGCCTTAAACTATGAATAAAATAAATGGTAAACGTACAGAAGACACATTAAATAAATACGTGTATGCAGACTTATGGGTACTTTGTACAGAGCCGGCGAGGAGACATGGTGGAATTTTTTTCTTTTGCGTTTGCTCGCAAAAGTTGTTAATCACCTTGAGAAAGCTGTGCATTTTGGAAAAGCAGCACAGATGACAAACTGCTCACAAAACAAACAGCACTGATATGGCATTGATATGGTTTATTTTTCATATGCAGGTTAACATGCAGTCAACAATGCGATTAAATGCTTAAGATAAGAAGAACCGTTCAAATCACTATAAAAACAAAAGCACTAAAGGCATGCCCTTTTTGTTGTTCTCTGTTCATGCTACCATTAAATTTTGCTTTTACTCCTTCAAAGAGTTATTCAGGTTTTGTTGTTCAGACTCACTTAAAAAATGCATTTCATCCATTCATCTATTTTTAATACCTGCTTGTTTTTACTAAGAGTTGTGGGCAGCTTTGTTATAATATGACAAACTTGGGGGAAAAAATTTAAAACGTTTTCTGAATCAGTATTGAAAGCTAAAGCGTTTTGGTGTCTCCCTTTTTTTTTTTTCAACTTTTCTCTATAAGGCGGCCCAGTGGAGTTCCTGAGCAGGACTTCTGCAGCTTTTTGATGCCATACTATCAGAAGCAAAAGGCCTACATGAAGCTGGAGCTGAAAAGGATTCGAGCAGAAAACGCTGCGCTGGCAGAGAGGGTTCAGGCTGGCAGAAAAAGCATTGCTCAGACTGAGCAACGAATTTCTACCGCTGTGGATGAGTGGAAGGTAAGACAAAAGGCAATATGCAAGATACTTGAAAGACTTGCAGGTTGAAGTGATGAGAGTTCATTGTAGTTATGATAAGTATGATGTCCCTGAGGGGTGTCTTTTTTTCCCATTTGTATTCATCATTTCATTAAAGCTGTATATCACAGCCTCTTTAGATCACATATTAAAGTTGTAGTTTATTGTTTCTACTCCATTTCTTACCATGCACATTTACAAGGCAGGCGAAACTTTAAAAGAGAGGTTTGAGGCATTACTAAAACTAAGCATTGATGTTTGTACGAATTTCTTTTTTCTGGTTTATTTATTTGTAACTGTAATACAAATCACTCAAATGTAAAGGTTAGGTTAAAAAGTAAAGGTTTTAATCACTATTGTTCATTTTTTATGTTTGTTTTTGTCGTTTTTAGGCAACAGTGACCGAATTTGAAACACTGGCCTCTTCCCTTTGCCCAGCTCATGTGTTTGATGAGTGACTCTTTTTTGTATTACTTTGTTTCACATGCTATTTAAATGTGTATATATATATATATATTTGTTTACCGTTTGAAAATAAACGAAACATTACAAGTCAGTATTGTCTGAGTTTTAACATTCGTATATAAATGTGGTATTGTGCGTGTTTGCTCCCTGTATTACGGTACATTGGCCTCAATTATAAAGCCACAAAGAGGACAGAAGCGAAGCTCGCATGGAGACTCGTTGACTCAACTCTACACGGATAAGCTTTGAGCTAAACGAGACCTGTTTTTTTTGTTCCTAAACGCTTTAAATGTATTACTATTGATAAATATGACGGAAATGTTTTCCACCCTGTTCGGGCAAAATGAAGCTCAGGGACCTACCGGGTCTTCGTCCTTAGGTTTTGGACCAGGGAAGCCGCCGCCACCTATCCCGCAGAACCAAGTCTCCATGGCGGGGCAGATGCCACCACAGCTCGTGGATGAAGGGCCTGCACTGCGAAAGTCCGGAGCCATGAGCGGACCTTTCTATTTACTGCGAGAGCTTCCTGGTACCGTCGCATTATTGCACCTGCTGGAAAAATTGTGATATTTTGTATTTTGAACATGTTTAGCTGCCAGATTATTTGCTGACAAGCAGTTTGTAAACAGTGCTGCTAACGCCTCCTAGCTACACAGGTGAAGGCTAATTGTCGTTATTAGCCCGTTTTCATCACAACAGTTGTATTTTGTTGTATTTATTTATTTTTACATTTAGGCAGAAATACTTAATCAGATAAGCTTTCGTTTGTTCAATTTTGTTTTTATAGGATGTGTACTGTTAAAAAAAAAATCAAAATCTTATATAATCTCTAATCACAAGAGTGAGCATCCGTGTAGTAGCATCACCAGTCGCCGTTAACCTAAATGTTGTGGGATGTTAATAATAACTTTATTATGAATTTTATTGTATTCCGTGTAAAACGTTTTCTACCATACCCTTGTGTTTTTAGTTGGAAACGAATTAACGGGGAACACCAACCTCATCACACACTACAACCTGGAACATGCCTACAACAAGTTCTGCGGGAAGAAGGTGAAGGAGAAGCTCAGCAACTTTCTGCCAGAGCTACCAGGTAAGTTCACTGGACAGGCTGCCGAGTTATACAAAAAACAAGGACTTGGTTATTTTTGAAAGTTAGCAATTGTGTTACTTGTAATGGTAAATGTACGGAAGCTCATTGCATTCACCAAAGAAAAAAACAAAGACATATTTTCTCATAATTACGAGATCAGGATCTGGTAATTAGGACAATGCAGCTTCCAATTCAGGAAACAGTTAAAGGTAAATTCCACCTCATTTTTCTTTATCTTGAGCATCTTTAATCTGCTCCAACTCAAAGTACAGTACTTAGACACTTCAAACCTGGACTAGATTGTTCTACACTGATAGCAGAATCTTATAAAGACAATTAGAAATTTGTGAAACCTTTATTTGATTTGTGGTCCTCCTCCAAAAATACAGTTCTGGCGTTAAGCACCCCTGCGCATGCAGGGTGGGACAGTGGAAGGTGGGGGGTTTGACTGGGATGGTAAACCTGTCAAACGATAACGCAGGAGCTCAGGGGGGACAAAAACCTCCTGTGGAGCAGAAGGAAGATTTGTGAAATCTTTATTATGAAGCTGGGCAAATTCCACTCTGTTTTTGGCATCTTTCTTTTTTGTGGCATTAGTGGCCTTTATTCATTAGTAGCTTAGCAGTAAGAAAGGCAGAAAGAGAAGAGGAAGACATGCAGTAAATGGCTCAGGAAGTGAACTCAGAACTGCTTTATCAAGGACTAGAACCTTCCTGCTATGGTGCATCTACTCTACTACTGAGTCACCCCCCCCATAATTGTCAAATTGTTCTTGTTTTTGTCTGTTGATTTAGTTAATTTAATAAGGTTTACCATTACACTTCTTGTAAATTCTGACATAGCAAAATATCCCCAGACATGAGATTTGAAAAATGACTCAGTTGTGGGACCAAAGGAACTGTTAAGTGGAAGACCTCGCTAATGACTTGGAGAACTACACAAAATACGAATCACAGATGTCTCTTCTTCTGCTCTGTAAGCAATATGATGCCCTTTTGCCTTTTTTATTATTTATTGGCATTAAAATGAATAATTTGTTGGTAAAACACTTCTCAGGGTCTCTGCAGCTGTTTGTTCGGCCAGCTGGTCACATTGACTGAATGTGCTCACTACACCAAAGGCCAGATTACTCTGCCTTGGAGCAGGACCAGTACTAATGTGGCCAAAAGGCAAAAAAGCACTAATGTAGAGCTTTATGGAACTTTCACAAATCAAATAAAGCCTTCACAAATCCCAAATTGTGTTTATAAGATTCTGCTATTAGTGTAGAAAAATCTAGTCCAGGTTTGAAGTGTCTATAAACTGTAGTTTATGAGTTGGAACAAATTAAAGATGCTGAAGGTGATGACAAATGCGGTGGAATTGCCCTTATATACCCCCAATAGGGTCGTTTACAATTAATATGAACCAATATAGTTCAGTGACACCTGATTAATCAGACTATCACTTATGTCAAGTTCAACAAATTATCTACATTTCAAAATAAATGAACTTATGATTTAGGTGCAAGGACACATTTTAATGAAAGTTTTTTTTTTCTTTTAAAAATCTTCTTTATTTTCTATTCAAATTCCCTCCAGTTAGGGCTAGTTGTGGTTCAATTTCCTTTTTAAAATGTAAATCCCAATCTTCATCAGATATAATGGTATTGATCTCCAACTCCCAGTTCTTCTGTCTGTCTGAAATGATGGGAGGTTATATTTTAGTTTGATTTGTTGAAAGGCCATCAGGCTCTCTCTCTAAGGCTCCTTTTTTGCTCACATTTCTAAAGCCAGCATCGAATATTGATGGAAGAAATGTAACATCATGTGCTAATCTCCAATGCTCTAGATAATGATTAAGTTTTAGGATCTTTCTCTTCGCTAACCAAACTTTTAATGTTTTTATTGCCCAGTCGTGTATTCTGGCTGCTTTCTGAGAACCTGTTCTAATAAATGCAATTGGGTCTAACTGGGAATTTGGGATGTCACTCTCTTCAATTCTGCCCCATATGCTGCCAGATAATCATTTTCTATTCAAATCAGGCACATCTGATACCCCTCTGTCCTGTGGACACAGGAGCCTTCTAACTCTTTTAGTTTACCTTTTGAATGTAGATGGTAAACTCTGTACTCCATTAAAAGTAGAATTAAGGAACTGAATACAGTAAGGGTTGAAAGCAATAGGGCTGTCTCATAATGTATTGATACATATTTTACGTTTCGCTGTTGCAATACTTATAATGCACAAACCAAGATTGTGACTGCCCTGGTTTGAACATTTTATGAAGATTTTATTTATGCTCTTCCTGATCTGCTGAAAAAACAATATGGCTTGTGGTGCTTGAGTGAGATTTAGAATGAGTAACTGAATAAATTGGGGCATCCAGTACATCATTAATAAGTTGTGGCACAGAGCTGGTTGCATATAAAGTCACTCACTTCTCTGTAAAAAGATGAAGCAATAACATAAATTGGGTGAATGTTGCTGCAGCACGCTTTTTTCATTACAGTTTTCTAGTTTGGGCTGCTCTGACCAGCGCTGCTGTCCGCTACTCCAGTCAAGAGTGTTGGGCAGCTGAATTCTTGTTGCTACGTCTCTAGATGAACAACATAGATGTAAAAAAACAAAAAAAGATCTGTTGAATTTCACTTTAGACAGCACGACAATGGAAAATAACAAGCTGACAATAAAAGGGTCCCATAATTTTTGACACGTTTAATGTGATTTTCCTTTCAGTTAGATTTTCTCGCGATCTCCTGTGTTCCAGGTATGATTGACTGTCCGGGCACCCAGGACGGCAGCTCGTTACGCTCTCTCATCGACAAGCCTCCAGTGTGTGGGAACTCCTTCAGCCCGCTGACCGGTGCTTCGCTCACCGGCTTCAGACTGCACACAGGACCGGTACCTGCTGCTAACATCTTAAACACGTCGGTTACCTTATTCTATATTGCACACTAATGCATGCACATTTTTCCAGCTCCCAGAACAGTACAGACTGATGCACATACAGCCTCCAAAGAAGAAGAGCAAACACAAACACAAGCACCATCGACCACAGGACCCACTACCGCAAGGTATGACCAACGGTTACATTTCAATGCAAATGAGTGCAGCATGTCTGCAGGGCAATAACTTACCTGCTTCTTAACTATTTCAGAAACTCCCTCAGACTCCGATCCCAAGAAAAAGAAGAAGAAGAGGGACGATGACCCAGATCGAAAGAAAAAGAAGAAAGACAAGAAAAAGAAGAAGGTGAGAATAATCTATTAACCCCAAAGTAATTAAGATTCAATTAATCACATTTTAATTGTATCTGATAGTGACGCCTAATGCTCAGAGAAACTAGGCTGAAATTATTTTTCTAGACATTAACCATTCAAATTAAATATCTAATAAATCTTATATATGCATATTACACTTTAACTACATTTTAAAATAGTTTTCAGTGTATTCTCATGGTGAGCTTTAAACAGTCATCTAACATTGTCCAGTTGGAGGATAAAATGGTTTCGTTTCTCGATTCTACTTCAACATACAGTATTTGGACTTGGTTGTATTTGACACATGCTAATGTTTTAAGTTGCATTTAAATGGGCATATTAGTTGTTTCTCTGCTCTTTTCTATTCATATAAATATAAAACTGTTGCTCTGGTAGACGTTCACTGTGATTCTTTCAGTATCACAGTGAATTATTTCAAATTTATTATCTGATTATTACGTTTTATTCTTTGACTATTCATTTGCATCAATTTGCATCATTTATTGTTAAACCAGTTTCAGAAAAGTTTTTATTTTTTCATTGTGTAAACAGTCTGAGATTCTGTGAACATAAGATCTGTGCAGAGGCTAAATATAAAATAGTGTTTATCTCTTTCCCCGAACCAGAACCGCCACAGTCCAGACCACCCCGGTCTCACTGGATCACAGCCCAGCAGTAACAGCCTCAGATAGACGGAAGCCCACTGTGTGTGTCTGCCTGTTTTGAATGTGTGATTTTTGTAAGTGTGTGTTTTACAGGTTATTGTATTATAAAAAGTATACTTAATGAAATAAACTGGCTGTGTAATGTGGAGATGCAGAGATGGTGGGTAAAAATGGAAAGAAATGTTACAGATAAGTGTAAAAAAACAAGCTGTGTGGATGGACTAAGCAGCCATTGTGTATTTCTTTAATTTTGTTCTTTTGACCAAGATGCCAAAATCAAATAAACTTTGATTATTACATTTTTTACATCTTTCTTTCCTAAATCTGAATCCAGCAAATGAGACATTTACAATAAGTTTGTATTTGTTCATTTATTTACAAATTAAAGCATATTTTGGGTAACAACAACAACCTTAATGATACAAAGGGAAAAATGTATCACTAATAAATGTTTTTGCTTGTAGCCTGTAAAAAGACCACACATATGCAGAAACCTATGCTTACTGTAGGAATAATGAAAGAAACATTGTTTCAGTCTGTTCTCATGAGGTCAGTTGCTGAGTTATGGTTTAACTGTACATTTATGAAAGATGGCTTTGGTTTACAGAGGAAGCTGTTTGGATTTATTTCTTGTGCCATAAAAGTAAGGTGATGGCAAAAAGCACCTTTTTTAAAAGCAAAAAAAATTTCTAAAAGGAAAAAACAGAAACCACGCATCAGAAATGTGAAAAAGCAAAAGGCAATGGATTTAGAGAATAAAATAAATTTCATCAGATTTCCAACAGTTCCTTGTAATAATAAACATGTACATATACATTTTCTTTTCATTTATCAAGATCATTACTTTTCTGCTGGCTTACACAGAGAATACAACCTGCTACAAACTGTTTTTATTTTAAAATTTCATCAGGGAAGCAAAAAGAGACTAAACCACAGCAAGTGTCTCCTCGACTTCAAGTTATTGTACTGTACACGCCCACATATTTATAGTAAAACAAGCTGAAAATCTTATTAAAGTAACATGCCACACCCTAGTTGTATTTACAAAAAGTATTTTTTGAAGTTTGCTTATTTATAAGTCAATACAAGTCCAATGAAATAAAAACTGAAAACACCTAGAATCATCTGAGCTTCTGTTTATATCAAGCCCTTGACAAAATATTATTCCCTTTTTGATGCTACTGCAGCCTATGTAATAAAAATACACTTGCATTCATATTTTATACACACTGGTGTGTATAAACTGGTCGGACACATTTTTCTGTACAAAATCGTTCCTATACATACAGGGGTTGGACAATGAAACTGAAACACCTGGTTTTAGACTACAATAATTTATTAGTATGGTGTAGGGCCTCCTTTTGTGGCCAATACAGCGTCAATTCGTCTTGGGAATGACATATTCAAGTCCTGCACAGTGGTCAGAGGGATTTTAAGCCATTCTTCTTGCAGGATAGTGGCCAGGTCACTACGTGATACTGGTGGAGGAAAACGTTTCCTGACTCGCTCCTCCAAAACACCCCAAAGTGGCTCAATAATATTTAGATCTGGTGACTGTGCAGGCCATGGGAGATGTTCAACTTCACTTTCATGTTCATCAAACCAATCTTTCACCAGTCTTGCTGTGTGTATTGGTGCATTGTCATCCTGATACATGGCACCGCCTTCAGGATACAATGTTTGAACCATTGGATGCACATGGTCCTCAAGAATGGTTTGGTAGTCCTTGGCAGTGACGCGCCCATCTAGCACAAGTATTGGGCCAAGGGAATGCCATGATATGGCAGCCCAAACCATCACTGATCCACCCCCATGCTTCACTCTGGGCATGCAACAGTCTGGGTGGTACGCTTCTTTGGGGCTTCTCCACACCGTAACTCTCCCGGATGTGGGGAAAACAGTAAAGGTGGAGTCATTAGAGAACAATACATGTTTCACATTGTCCACAGCCCAAGATTTGCGCTCCTTGCACCATTGAAACCGACGTTTTGCATTGGCATGAGTGACCAAAGGTTTGGCTATAGCAGCCCGGCCGTATATATTGACCCTGTGGAGCTCCCGACGGACAGTTCAGGTGGAAACAGGGGAGTTGAGGTGCACATTTAATTCTGCCGTGATTTGGGCAGCCGTGGTTTTATGTTTTTTGGATACAATCTGGGTTAGCACCCGAACATCCCTTTCAGACAGCTTCCTCTTGCGTCCACAGTTAATCCTGTTGGATGTGGTTCGTCCTTCTTGGTGGTATGCTGACATTACCCTGGATACTGTGGCTCTTGATACATCACAAAGACTTGCTGTCTTGGTCACAGATGCGCCAGCAAGACGCGCACCAACAATTTGTCCTCTTTTGAACTCTGGTATGTCACCCATAATGTTGTGTACATTTCAATATTTTGAGCAAAACTGTGCTCTTACCCTGCTAATTGAACCTTCACACTCTGCTCTTACTGGTGCAATGTGCAATCAATGAAGACTGGCTACCAGGCTGGTCCAATTTAGCCATGAAACCTCCCACACTAAAATGACAGGTGTTTCAGTTTCATTGTCCAACCCCTGTATATGTTCCAGAAATGTTTGCGCTGTAGAATTATTAGTGAAATCGACGGATGGCCAAAGTTTTTTAAAATTGAGACATATTTTCTAATGTCCTTATCTGAATTAAAATCAGAAAGTGGAAAAAGTTCATAGTTCCATTGCTGACAACTGGGCAAAAAGGCTGAGGAGGTAGATGTATCTAAGCATCCAGCCATTTTTGTGTAAAGATTAACAGATGTGCTCTGCTATTTTGATAGGTGTATTCTTTACATTTTCATGATTTACTTAGATTTCATGTTTACTTTGGCAGTACAGCATAAAAGAAAAACACTAATAATATTTTCTGCATATTTTTATAAAATAATACAGATCACACTTGTAACTGTCCTAAAAAAAAACTCAACTTGTTTCTTTGGTGTTAGCAGGTTAGTACTGATTGTCCAGAAACTACTTCAAGTACGGTGATATCCACAGTTTGTCATCGCCTCTGCTTGATCTTTTAAGTTTATGGCTTGAAATGACACCTATTTGACTCTTGAATCTAAATCAAAATAAATAAAAGAACAACAACATCTGATGACACATCTCTCCAAGGAAGTTTGAAAAAAAAAAAAGCTCCATCATGTGGTTTGTGACAGGCCAAACGGGCACAAGCAATGACTAGAAAAAGAACATGTATGTATATCTAAGTTATGAAAACACATTAAAGCGCTTTTTTCTTAATAAAAAAAAAGCTGGGCCCTTGTTCTCAAAGATCTCAGATTCCTCTCAGAGAGCTCCGATCTTAGCCTAAAAATTCCTGCCAAGAATTCCTAGCTTAAGAGTAATTCAGTTCGCAGCTGAGAGCGACTCTGAGCAAGGAGAGGACAGTATTTCCTATCTTAGTGAGGAGGTGTGGTTGACCCTGTTGCTAGGAGTGGCACTGTCTTCTAAGAGCTGATTGGTTGTAAAAGAAAACAAACAAACAAAAAATGTGCTCCTAGTAATCAATGGAGAGAAATTAACCAATGATAGAATTTAAACTGGATTCTGAAATGTGTAAATCATGATAAAACTTAATTTAAAAAATCGTCACGTAGCATTTGAACATAGCTTATTTACGCTCATTATGTATGCTCATCATTATTTTTCGATTTCCTTATTATCCTGTGTGTGTGTGTGTGTGTGTGTGTGTGTGTGTGTGTGTGTGTGTGTGTGTGTGTGTGTGTGTGTGTGTGTATGTGTATATATAATACACACACACACACATTCGTGAACAAGACACCAAGATACTTGACCTCAACTTGAGGCAGGACCTTTCCCCCGACCTGGAGAAGGTCATCTCTCTCTCTCGCTCTCTATATATATATATATATTTATATATACACATACATACATATACATATATACACATACATACATATACACATACACATACATACATATATATATATATATATATATATATATATATATATATATATATATATATATACACAGGGTTGGACAATGAAATGAAACACCTGGTTTTAGACCACAATAATTTATTAGCAAAACTGTGCTCTTACCCTGCTAATTGAACCTTCACACTCTGCTCTTACTGGTGCAATGTGCAATCAGTGAAGACTGGCTACCAGGCTGGTCCAATTTAGCCATGAAACCTCCCACACTAAAATGACAGGTGTTTCAGTTTCATTCTCCAACCCCTGTATATACACATACATATATATATGTATATATACATACATACACATACATATATACATGTATATATTCATATATACAAATATATACATACAGTCGGGAGAACAAGTATTTGATACACTGCTGATTTTGCAGGTTTTGCCACTTGCAAAGTATGTAGAAGTCTTTAATTTTTATATAGGTACTTATAGGTACTCTTCAACTGTGTGTGACGGAATCTAAAACAAAAATCCAGAAAATCACATTGTGTGATTTTTAAGTAGTTAATTTGCATTTTATTGTATAAGTATTTGATCACCTAACAATCAGTAAAAACGCGGCTCTCACAGGACTGTTAGTTCTTCTTTAAGAAGCTGCCATGACAACGACCCGAAGCACACAGCCAGGGCAACTAAGGAGTGGCTCTGTAAGAAGCATCTCAAGGTCCTGGAGTGGCCTAGCCAGTCTCCAGACCTGAACCCAATCGAAAATCTTTGGAGGGAGCAGTGTGAGCAGTGGTCCAAAATCTCTGCTGCAGTGTGTGAAGCTCTGCCATCCGGGAGGGACGCAGAGTAGAGCTACTGCTTCTCCACTTTGAGAGGAGCCAGTTGAGGTGACTTGGGCATCTGGTTAGGATGCCTCCTGGACGCCTCCCTGGTTAGGTGTTCCGGCCACGTCCCACCGGGAGGAGGCCCAGAGGAAGACCCAGGACACGCTGGAGGGACTATGTTTCTGGCCTGGGAACGCCTTGGGATTCCCCCGGACGAGCTAGCCCAAGTGGCTGGGGAGAGGGAAGTCTGGGTCTCTCTGCTTAGCCTGCTGCCCCCGCGACCCGACCCCGGATAAGCGGAAGACTATATATATAGTATATATATATATATATATATATATATATATATATATTATATATATATATAAATATATTCATCAGAATATGGTGTATATATGTCTGCATTTTACTGCGATCTCCTACTTGTATAAAGAGGTTTGATTTGGTAGAGCGACCAAAACAGACAGGAGAACAAAAGGTGGTGAAAACGGAAGTGGACAGAGGAGCAGGTTCTGCTGGCATCACGGTGTGAACGAACAGGCATTCCTCAGTAGATGAATGCAACGTTTCCTCTGCTTTCATCACCAGCCTGGAAGGTGAGCAGCTCTGGTACCTGCTGCGATCAGAAGCCAGAGAGCAGATAGCAGCAAACCAGAGGACTTTTCCACAGATGGAGGATGTAGATGAACATTTAGATTTAGGCTGCTGACATCATCATGAGCAAATACTTATTCCCTAAATTTACATCTTTCTTTTATGTATATAGTGTTTAGATTATTGTACTTTATCTTGTCTAGAGTCTGTATTTATGTATATATTTTTCAGGTTTTCGAATTCTTTGAAATTTTTGAAAGCATTTTACAGTCTGTAAATATTTAAATAATTATGTACTTCTTTGGTTGTAATTTTGTTCACTTTTATTCATAGTTACTTATTATTGTTTCTATTATTTTTTTATCCTTCCTAATATGCATTACTAGAGGTGCACCTTTAATCTATCCTGCCACCAAAACTATTTAATTTCGCCCTAGGGGGATGATAAAGTTTATCTTTTCTCTATATGAATGATTGTTATAGAAGTTTATGTGCTCATTTACTCGACTATGAAGTGGGTGGATCCCTGCGTTATCGGGCTGGTAGCATTTTATTAATTCAGTGTTGTTTATTTGACGGAGAATATCTCTCTGTTCTCTCTGTCATTTTCCCTGCTTAAGACACTCTTAGGATCACTAAAGGTCCTCCTCACTACTCTTAACATTTATTTATTTTAGGAGCTCTCTTAAGGCCTAAGATGCTTCATGAATAAGTTTTATCTTACTGAGGGAAAATTCAAAGAAAAATCTTAGAATCTGAGAAATTCTAAGATTTTTCTTTTTCTTAGAATGACGTCAATAGGAGCTACTTTTAGTCTTAGGACTCTTTGTGAATACGGGTCCTGGTGTTCATTCTGCAGCCACATACTGAATTAAATCCCCTAATTTACAGCTCTGCTGTTGTCTAAGCCTCTGCCGAAGCGCTGCCGTTGCTGTGAGGCTTGAAACCGTTAGCCTCGATGTACTTGAGAGCCTGCAACTCCTGACTGGTAGGTTGGCCGTCTTTGACCTTCAGTTCCCTCAGCAGGTTTCTGCGGTGAAAAAACAGGTAGCCCGGCAGCAGGAAGCCAGTGAATGAGACGATCAGCAGGCCCATGTTGATCTGAAACACAGGTGGAGGACAAATGACAAGCTATACAACAGACATAAAGAGGAGCTTGTTTTGATGTGTCATGTTTTTAGCTTAAACAATAAAAATGACAAATATATAAGTCGAATGAGAATTTAGCAGAGGACTAATGCAAGGCCTAAATAAGCCAACTGCAACACAAGTATAGGTGGTAAAAACCAAAAAAAAAAACCCTGAAAAAACAAAATGCACTACTTATGAAAGAAATGTAGCAGACTGTGATCACTTTATTTTGTTAATTCCCATTCCCGCTTTAGCATGTTAGTTGCTAATCAATGCAAACATCTGTTAACCCTTAAGCAAGGGGACTCAAACTCTAGTCCTCTAGGGCTGGAGTGCTGCAACATCTAGATGTTCCTCTGTTGTAACACCTGACTTAAATAACTAGCTTATTAGCAAAACTCTGGAGCTTGACTACATGTTAAGGAGGCAAGCTGGCCATTTGATTCAGGTGTGTAGGGCCAGGGACACATCTAAACGTTGCTGGACCTCAAGGACTGGAGTCTGAGACTCTTGGCTTTAGATAGATGTGTCCCTGGTCCAACACACCTAAATCATTACCTGGCTCAATACCAGGCCTCCAGAGAGCTGAAAGACATGCTGATGAGTGAATATAAACATTTGATTCAGGTGTGCATCTAAAAGTTGCAGGATAGTAGCTCTCCAGGACTGGACTTAGGCACCCCTGTCCTAAAGCCAAGAACAAAATGTGTCCCCTACCCAAAAAGTAAATAAATAAATAAATCTAATTAATTTTATGTTGTTTTCAATTTAAACGTCTCAATCTTTCAAAATTACTTTAGCCTAAAGTATTCTTAAAATTATTAATTATATTTATTTGTTTTTTTAACCATTTACATTACAGTATCATTTACACTTCTAAAGTATATTTTTTCCCCTCATTGTTGGATTAAAACAAAAAAACATACCTTAGAATATAAAAAAATGACAAATGTTATATAAATAGTTTCAGTTTAAACACCTCAGTCTTTCAAAACTTTAACCCTTTTTTTGCTTGATAGTTATAGTATTACTTTGCTTATATGTCGTCCTGAGAGCTAGGCATGCATGCATGGTGGTAAGAGAGGGTTTCCTCACCCAGTAGGCGTTCCCATGCAGATGTGTGACCATGACGATGAAAAGCGGCTGTTGCAGCAGAGCGAACACGGCGCTGATCATGGACTGCAGGCCTGTCAACGTACCGAAGTGGTTGGAGGGGTAGCTGTTGAAGAACAATAGAGGTTTAAATGCTTCACGACGTTGCAATAAACTCCAGAATTATCAGGATAAGACATTAATACAGAGTATATTAACTGACTATTATGTTTTATAATAACTCTTTCTTCCTAATGCAAAATGTATATTGAAAAAAATGTTAATTACTGCCAATGATTGCTTGTTTCTATGTCTCTGGGGGGCACATGTCATCTCACTATAGGGATTTTGACCTGCTCTGGTTTTGCTGCCACATCTGGTTGCTTTTATCACATTGTAAAGCTGTGCTTTATTTTGGTGTTTATTTGGTGTTAGAAAATAACTTTAAATGAGTCAGAAAAGAGTCTGCTTGGACTTTAATACTGCGCGGTCAATGCTGCGGTGTTTGTTTACCTCGTAAAAATCAAACATGGCCATGCTATTTGTTTGCTATGTGGTTTTAAGAGGAATTTTGTCAAACTTTCCACGCCTAAAGTAATGCATCCTGTATCTGTTGTGTTGATGGGACTGTGGGACTCACACAGCGGCATAGAGGCCTCCACAGCAGGAGTGGATGAATCCTCGGACCATAGTGTGGAGGATGAATGTCAAAATCTGAGCCAGAAAAACAGGGAAGAGGCAGCATATTAGCATCCATAATGTCATTTTCTTCTTAATGTGTAGTGATGCAGTGTGTTACCTGTAGAGGCAGGTTATCAACGAGGTTACAGATTCCAAAAACGACCAGCAGCAAGTTGGTGAGGATGAAGGCTCGCATGGCATTGGTCACCTTCTGGATCTTACGGTCTCTTTTGGGTCTAATAGAGACAGAGGAGATTTGTTTTTTTAAACAGCATTACACTCATTATGTGAAATACGCCCTCCAGCTCAAAGCCCTTCCTGTTTACATCCTTACAAGCGGCCCAATGAAACCTGAAGCTGAGAAATAACAGATTGAATAACCCACATCTGTTATTTCTTTTACTGGAAGTACCTCTGCACTATTCCTGAGGAGGCACACTTCTCCTCTTCACACTCCTTCATCTTCCAGTCCATAATGTAACCAATCAGAGGACACGTCACCAGGCACAGCAGCTGCAGCGTGCCAAATATGGATGAGTAGAAACCCACTGAAAGATCAAGAGGAAGACATTGGAATGAGAAGAAAAAGTCAGGAAACTTCTGAAAGGTTAAGGCCATATTCTTACAAAACTCACCTGTATTTTCTGCTTTAACCACAAGCATATCAGGTGCTAGAACATAAAAAAGAAGATTTATATTAGCGATAAAGCAGTAATAGAAAACAATCTGCTGAAGTTTGAACATGCTTGGACACTCACGGTGTTCTTCACCATGGGTAACCATGAACTCCAGCATCTTATTCATTGCCCCCATAAAGAAGATGATCCTCAGTTGGGTCATCCCCATCGTGATCAAGCTCCACAGGAAGATGGGGGAGAACACGGACCGCCGGAAGGGGACAGTGTCTAAGAGAGGGGGAGAATCCTTTTGAGCTTTATGTACAGTGTGAAAAAGGAGGTTCTGCTTAGTTTCCAAAACTGGTAATGAACCTGAGGTTTCAGAGGTTGACATGACAATAATTAAAAGAATGAATGTACAGAATATTTTATTATGCTTAAACTTACATTTTTTTTCTTTATGGGTTGACAAATCCTTATGATGTACAGATTCAAATTTTATGAAAAGAAAAGGGAGCATAGTAAATTTAAAAAAGAAAATGCATATTTAAAGACATTAAATATGATGATGAATGGGATGTTGTTGGGTCTAATATCTGTGGGTTTGTCTGCTGCATCCCCAGTGAGACATGCTGCCTCAATTTATGTGGCTAATTTAAAAAAAGAATCACAGCCTATTTTTTGCCTAAAAGGCCTCCAAGATATCATAGGCATTTCACATACTTTGTCAACCTCACAAATCTGGGTTTTACCTTACAAAAAAGTTATTTTTTTCTATTTTACGGTGACTTTACAGTGAAAGAAAGACTGTCTTTGCTACTGCATCTTCCTGTCTTTCTATGCCATGTGGCTAGCTCTGTGTGCTGTGCTTAGATATGCTCAGCTGTCTGGAAAGATACGCAGAGCACAGCTGAAACAACAGCCATTACATGTTAAGACATTCAAAACAAAAGGCCCAGTAATGTATGTTATGAGATGAATGAGTCATATCAAAAATGAGTAAACATGTTGCCGTTAGACCAGCCCTTCAGCAAACTGCAACATTTCCTATCTTTCCCTCAGTTCTTCAACATAATGCTTTGCTTAAAAAGCACTCAGAGTTGTTTCACCATTGACATTGTCATATTCAAGCACTCTCGTGCCAACTATCTGAGATGATCTACTAACTTGATTAATATTCACTGTTGTGTCAAAGAATTATGTCAACATAACCCCTTCATCTGAGACTTGGTGACTCTTGGATCCATTTTGTAATGATTGTTTTTTTCTTACAATGAGCCAGTGATGAGAGGTGAGTACAACAGGTTTTCTCTTTCACCTCTCCATCACCCTACATTGCCATATGGACTCCTAATTTAGTAAATAAACATGACAGAGAGTTGGTATCATTTGAAATTCTTGTTTGCTAACTCACTGGGTGCAGAATCAGGTTCATTGGGAAGCTTCTCTCTGGAGTGTTGGACATCTCCATTTTTCTGGCTCAGTCTCTCCCCTACAGCCTTCAGCTTAGATGAAGGAACCTCATGCATTGTGATGATCTTACTGTGGAGTAAAAACAAGAAAGTCAAAAATGAGTAAGTTAAAGTTTTAGATACCGCTTTTTTGAGTCAAATGACTGGTAATGCATGTAGTAGGCCGGTGGATGTAACACTGACCTGTAGTCAACCTCATCTGGAGCTGGGAAGCCCTCTGATGGCCAGTTGAAAAAGCAGTTGAAAAAAACTAGACTGGCAAGACCTGCCCACATCCACATGATCACATGGAACTCCATGCCTGCATCGTAGATCAGCTGTGAAGAGCAGAAAATGATTGTTGTGAAATTTAAATTGCTTATTGAGTTTTTTAGTACATTAAGATTGAGCAAAAGTCTGCATAGAAACCCTGTCTAAAATGTTTCCTCATATATTTGCTTTGGACTTTTGCATGCAGACACTTACAGCCACAATGAGTTTACCTTTAACTCATCTTCAGGACTGCAGAAGGAAGGCAAAACAAACATAAAAAAAGCTCACTCAGGCAGGCGCACGGAGAGCATTCACACAGAAAAACAGATTCGAACTTCAACAGTAATACCCAGTGCTGCGCTCATTGGTTGACGTTTGTAATTTACCTTGACGCCAGGAAAGGTGACAGCAGAGGAGGCGTAGGAGCCGATCATTAGCGACATGATGGTGGAGCTCAGAGACCCAAACATGTTGGGGAGCTGCAAGCACAAAGCACACACAGTTATTTATAATACTGATTAACTTTACTGCCGCAGTTGGTAGCACTGTTGCCTTGCAACAAGAAGGATTCAACTCCCCGCTCGTGGTCTTTCTGCATTCTGAGTCGAGTTTGCATGTTCTCCCTGTGAGAGTGTAGGTTTTCTCTGGGTAATCCGGCTTCCTCCCACAATCCAAAAACATGACTGTTAGGTAAATTGGTTTCTCTAAATTGCCCTTAGGTGTGAATGTATGTGTGTGCGCATGGTTGTTTGTCCTGTGTGTCTGTGCTGCCCTGCGATGGACTGGTGACCTGTCCAGGGTGTACCCCACCTTCTGCCCATAGACTGCTGGAGACAGGCACCAGCTTCCCCTTGACCCAATATGGAAGAAGCGGTATAGAGAATGACTGACTTTACTTACCAACATCAAAATGCATTAAAGCTGTGTGCTATTTATTCACCATCCTGAGGTGCATTAGCTTCACCATCAGGGGGCAGAATGCTGCTATGTTTCAGCTTTATGAATCAGACTGGGTGGAAAACTCCCAAATTGTGCTTTCCAAATTTTCTGTACATAAGGTTTTCTCCGGCAGAATTTTTTATTGAATAAGCCTCATAGTTTAAGGAAGAACAAAGCGTTCACACAAATTCTAGGTTTTTAATTTTTGCTATTTAACAGATTTGGGATTAGAACCCTGGTGACCTTTCAGAGTACTTTTTGACCCACTGTTGCTGCTTGAAACATACCAAACATATATGGTGGCAGGCACCAAATCATCATATATTTGACTGGCCTATTCACAGCAGTAAGAAGATTAGAAAACATAATAATTCATTGTGTTGGCAGCACAACTGAATGCAGTTTTAAATGGGTCAATTTGTGATTATAAAATCACATGTGAAGGATTGTAGTTCGCCACGACAGGCTCACTATTTCTCTTAAGCAGGGTTCACCGAGCCGTGTCAGTGACCCTTTTTCCCTGCACACTGATCTCACTGTAACACATCCACGAGACATCGATAACTTTAGAGCTGAGCTCAGACCCTGACCTTTATTTGACAGAAAAGAGTCCAGAAAGACAGGTGCATTAACTAACCATTACCTGCAAATATGCATGGCTTAGTTGCTGGCTATGGCCACAAATCAATATTGATATTTGATGGGAGTTGTACTTTATGAACTGATGCATTAAAGTCCAATTTTAGAAAATGTTGCATGTTGAAAAAGAAAAAGAAAACGGTCTGCTGCTGCACAAATAACGCTGATAATGCTCAGTGTTGCAGCAATAAACCAAATAAACCTCAGTGGTCCACAGCTGGTACAAAGAAAGCAGCTTGAACTGTAATGCGTATCTAATCACTTCTAATAACTAATTTTGTAATGTTGTCTTATTATGAAAAAGGCAACTCTGCCAGACTTGGCAGCCTTGAGGACACCGAGGTGTAGAAAAATTGAATGGGTTTTTAAAAATAATACTTGAACAGAATTTCAGATGTCAAAACTAAAGCTTTGTTCGTTGTTGATTTTTTTTTTTACAAAAAATATCTTGTTTGATTAGTTTCAAACACTGAAAGAGAGGTGTGGTGTGTTGCGTCATTCCTTAATTTACCAACAAATACTGGATGTGTTTGACAACTGAATGAAAAACATATTGTACTTCCTGATACTCCTGACTAAAATACCTACAGTGTAACAGCAAACATGGTGAAGAACCATTTATCCGACATGAATTATGTGGTGCAAAACGAACACCAGACACACCATCCTCAGGTGAAGCATGGTGGTGGCAGCATTTTGTTGAGGGGTTGCTTTTCTTTAGCAGGGGCAGGGAGGATGGTCAGAGTTTATGGCGTTTAAGACTGACGAAGCTACATACTCAGGTGAGCTAGAGAAAAAAAATAATTGAAACTTATATTTCGGCTGTTAGTGCTGGTTGCGTTGTCAATATGCACTTGATATTAATCCTTTTTTTTTGTTTCTAATAAGGATAATGAGAACATACGGCTCTCAGGGTTGTCTTATGAAGCAAAAACTCTCCCACCAGGAACTTCCAGGAACTTCAGAGCCACATATCGAAATTTCTCAAACTTTCTTTAGAGCTTCTGTATGTGGGTGTCAAGTGCGCTTTGCTATGAATGTTGACATTTGATTCTCTGTTTCTGTGTGAAAGCTGCATTGAGATCGCAATATGGTGACAGTTTGCAGCCGACGTGCTATAATGTATGTCTGTGTTGCACTAGGAAGCATAAGGTCAATTCGAGAGCTCACACCAAGCGGTTAACAGGTAAACAGGAAAAAAAAGTTTCCCTCAGAGTGGGGAAGAAAGAGCCTGACTGTCTGAGGAAGAAGAGAAAAAACATCTTGAAGAACACCCGTCCTCATTTACGATTTCTGAGAATCGAGGGAAAAACCTGACATCATCTTAATGGCCGTGAGATCAGCGGAGCTGGACTCCTCCGACCACAGAGCTTCTAGGAATGTCTGTGAAAGGGTCACACACAAGAGTTTCTATCTCCTAATAAAGTGTGAGATGTCACATATTATGTTTTTCGCTTTAAGGTGAATGCCAAACACAGTATAGATGACTGAACACCAGACGGAATAACTTCCAGATAAATCCAGGGAAATCCTCATTCCTGTTGCATTTTAAAGGAATTTTATGTGATACAGCAACACAAATTAGCACATAATTGTCAGCTGGGAAAAAACATTGTTTTCAAATTGCTTTACTCCTAAAAATGTTAAAAACTGGAGATGTATTTGTATTCAGCCTTGCTGATTCAACACTTGTGCAGGTATAGCTCCAGGTCTTGTGATGTATGTCTCTACCAGCGTTCCACATAAAGGGACTAAAAATCTTCCCGATAAAATACACTGAAGTTTGTGGTTATAACCTAAACCAAATATGGAAAGCGCTATATTTCACACATGGCGTCACAACCAAAGCCCTGCATGTTAACAGGTGACTTGATGGATCATCGCAATGGTTAACCAGGGTCACAGAGTCATAGAGGAAGGAGCTCGGGCTGCTCGTTTGTCACCACTGATCAGTTCAGGCTCTGCTCCGGCTGTGCTCACTCACCTGGGTTCTGTAAGATCTTGGCAGCCAGCAACGGCTTTAATTGGGACTAATCACTGAGAATATGCCAAATTAAAGATTAATGAGTTCAGAGATGGGGTTCAGCTCCAACCATGAGGAAGAACAGTGGAACAGTTGGCAGGTAATAGTGTAACAGTGGGCGATGGGGGCAGAAATTATAAAAAAAAGGGGAAAAGTTAGTAAGAGTAACATAGGATTGACTGAGCTCTCTTTAAACCACTGCTGCACCTCCTCAGCAGGAAACACTAAACCACAGCTGAGTTGCACCGGCTTCTTCTTTCCCCTCTCTTTACGCCCCCTCTGACCTTTCATAGCACAGATTGGCTAAACTGTCACATCCAGCTGCATTGGACTAACATCAACCACAGCATGGTCAAATGTTGAGATTTGGATCAAAGCTTTGGAAGTTTCTTTAAATTTGACCCATATTATCACTGTCTCAGTCATGTATAGTTCCCTGAAGTGGCTTTCTATGCGTTGAGCAAATTTGACCAATAGCTTCAATAATCCCAGGAAGGAACAGCTGAACACACATTTATAACCAGCAGGAGATCCAGCAGCAACTTCTGCTTTAAAGCCTCTTTCTTTTTTTTTCCTGGACCGCTGATGTGATGCAGGTGAAGCGCTCGCTGAGAATCACCACGCAGCTCTTATTAAACAAGCAGGACTAGTTTTACGTGTTCCTGGCAGAGATGTAGCACTAATAAAAGGAACAGACTCGCTGATATTCAACAACGAGCTCCTGTAATCTGTGAAACCATTACAGATGGGTTTGTCACAGGGTAACAATGACTAATCCTTAGTACAGGCGTATCTAAAGGGAGGCCTGGGGCCAGTTGTGGCCCTTGGAATCATTTTGTGTGGAATAGTCACATTTTGGTCCTCTATCTGATGAGGATGGACACTTTTTGTAATTTTTGAAGGTTTTCAATGACAGTTTTACATCTTCTTAAATGGAGAGTGTTATGTACTAAACTAAATACTTTCTTTTATTATCTATTTTATTTTGCTTCCATTTCAATATCATAGTACGTAGGGCCACAAACATCCAGCAAGTTTTTAATCCAAAACAGACTTGGACTCATCCATTCATTAAACTTGGCTATATACAGCAAAGGTTTTCGAAGAAAGTAATTGTTGCTGGAAATAGACTAAAAACTATTTCTAGACCAACAAAATATATAAAAAAAACCATTTAGCCCTAAAGGTTAAGTGCTTTCAACTAAGCGAGTTTGGCCAGTGCTGCAAAAAAGTTTGGACACCCCTGGCTTAGTAGGAAAGCAGGAAAAGGTGCAACAAATTTCGAAGCTTTGCTTCTGGTTAAATTTTTTTTAAATTAATGAAATCAAAAAGACGCTATTTTCAGTTTATGTTTTGTTTTGCTGACCTTACAGATTTATAAAAACACCGTTTTTTATTGTTACTGGTTAAACCATTGCTGGTTATTACGTCCACCATAGAGGATCTAGGATGATTCAGTTGAGTCTCTCTCTGTCTCTGTCTGTCTGTCTGTCTGTCTGCAACTTTATGGAAAAGGTTACAGGTGCATTCTTAAGATTTTTTTTTACCAGAGGTGTGTCGTAGCAAGGAAGGATTTTTTTCTATAGTGTCAGTGACTCTGCGTTGGGTGGCGGAGGTATGCAGTTTCTGACTATCTGGTTTGTTTCATGTGAGCATGAGAAAATCAGAGACTCGCCCAAAAATCATGTTTTGCAATCTTTTATTTAGTTCTTATTTTCTGTTTTAATTTTATTTGTATTTATTCTAGTATCTCTTATTTATTCTAATATGTCTTTTATTGTTTTTTTCAAGATTCCATATAGATAACTGTTGGAGATCTATGCAAAAACCCTCAATTTTGACTCATAACTCTCAGACATCTGTTTTTCAGTCAGGATATCTGTGTTTGTGTGTCTTTGTCCTTATGCTCTGCTGTTCCTTCTACAAAATGGCAACAACAACATCAGCTTGGAGGCGAACCTAACATTAGTGCAGGTGTAATATTAACTGTGTTTGTGTTTAATCAGTGGAACAGAATGAACCGTACCTATGTGTCTGAGAGGTCAAATAATGACAGGGGCTTTGACATCAAAATTATTTGGAAAATACAGCAAAATAGAGAAAGCCTATACTAAATATTAATATTTTCCACCACGCCATTATGTTTTATGTATTCATTTTTTTTCATTCTGAGAGGTCTTAGAAAAATCCTGAACTGTCCACAGAGTGCATTCAAACAGACAGCATTAACATGCAGCTTTACCAGTATTACAAACCAATCGAAACACTACATTTACACACCAAATCCCAGGTTGGATCTAATATAAGAGTGGGGTCTTGCTCAAGGACTGTTTCTCTCTCATCCATTCACAGTTAGCCGCACACTTATGACCTTATGCATGTTCAAAGCTCACATCTACAAAAACATAGGAAAACAGAATTAATTATTTGATTCCCGTATCTAATCTTTACTAGATATTTTATTAATATGTTCTTAAACGATAGTAAATTGTTTTGCTGGTCGTAAGACGCATTATTTGCATTAATCTGCTTTACAGGGTTGTTTAACCTGTTTGCTCTTCTGTGGTCACATTAACTGCATTTTAAGTCAGAGAGGATACAACAGAGCTAGTGTTATTCCCACATTCCTCTTATTACAAAGCAAAATGAGTATGTACAACAAAAATAAAAACAGAGACGAATCGCATTTACTAAAGTTGTAATGTAGGGTAAAATAGTCAAAATAAATAACATGTATGTATGATTTTGTCTTCTATCAGGTAATGGTTGAAGATATCAATCCATGGATCAGAGATTTACTGATAATCAGAATTGAATCTGAGAATATACACTTTCTTTACTTTCCATTTCTTGCTTCTTTCCTCTTCGTTTTCCTCTTCAGAACAGGGCTAAAAGAAGAGCCTGTGCAGCTACAATTACAAGGAATTCACACCGAAGCATTGCAGTTCCACTTTATATAGACCCCAACTGAATGATTTAAGTGTAAAAAGGAAGGATTTAAAAAAATGGTATGTCTGCTTTAAGGTTTCAATAAAAAGCCTTGATAAGTATGTGTGTAATAGCCTGACAACGATTCTCACAGACAGCAGACAAACATCTGCCCCTAAAGGGAATATGCGGCTACTTTTTCCATAAAGCTGCCACAGATTTCTAAAAGTCCTGTAGAAGCTTTTTATTCCCAAAATGAAAGTTGTCCACCATTGTGAGCTGTGCCTCAGATAAAGATGTTTTGTTCACCAAACCACCAAAAAATGGAAATAACTCAGAAATAGTTTTTTATTTGAAGTTTGTGCATAACAAAGCTAAACAGCAAATACTCTAGTGTAACAGTAACTCAACCTGGAAAGCAACTAATTTGAAATTGTTTTAGTCAATTTAACCCATTGATGTTGAATTTAGTTTGTAATGAGACTAAAACAAGCTTTAAACCAAAAGTTTTCTTTTGCAAACTGCCAAAAATGTCAGCTGTTTTCAAGCAGTGCCAGCAGCTTTTCTTAAAGGTATAAATAATGCTTATTTCGCTGAAGCAGGTGTTTGTTTTCAAGGCCTTTCCCATTACAGTCAGCAAATAGAGGCTGCAGGATAATGTAATCATTATGTGCAACATATAACAATGCAGACAAACAGTTTGTAAATCATCATGTTTGTTTGGTGGAGCACAGCTGAAAATGGGCCAAATCCAAGTTTAGGAGCAGACAACAGTTAAACAGAAGTGAACACAGTGACGGGCATCAGACGACAGAGATGACGCATGACAAAATGTGCCCTTGGGTATTTTAGGTAGAGGTAAGTGGGTGGAGCTTTGCAGGAGGGTGTGTGGGCAGCCCCCGGCCATCATTGGTCCAAACACGCATGACAGATTTTCCATCTCTGAGAGGTCATATGCTGCTCTGGTGTAAACACAATGTACCCACAAACAGCCCAGCTCCAAACACTCACCAGGAAACAAGAGGCAGCTGGAAAGATTAAACACGCCTAATGATACTGGTAGCAGCTGACCTATCATACCTACATTTCTCAGCCTTACATTAGTGTGAGTCAGGTTTAGCCTAAACCGGCTCAGTTATGGTTGAGGTGCAAACACACCCTCCATCTCTGCTACCAGTATGAACCCTTCTCTTTTCCAATGGTTATAATCAGTCTGACAGAGAGAGTTATCCCAATCCTTGTGGTTTTTAGTATAACAATGACCATCAGTGGGACCCTTTGTGGGGTGCCTTGAAACGACATTGTTGAAAATAAGCGCGGTTTAACTAAATAATCTGAACTGAAACTATCTGTGTAGTTATGCTGCTATAGGCTTAGGCTGCTGGAGGACATAAAGACCACTTTCACCCTCTTCGCTACATTCGCACACTACTCTCCAATTTTGTATTATTTGCTGTTATTTCAGCTTTTAACTTTGTTCTGTCTCTTTTCTCTTCCTAGAAGCTACACCTGGCCTGACTCTGTGTCTACCTGTGACACCTTTCTGGAGAGGGGCATCGTCCGAGCTTCTGCTGGCAACAACTTAATGCTCACCCTTTACCGATGATCCACATGGCCCTGTCTTTTAGTGTTTAACCCTTTCTCTCTCCTAGACATGGCGATTGACTGACTTTTACTGTGACTAACTCTATGTGCTCTCCTTCAGACTCTAACCTTGAAAACTGGCTCAGAGTTTATCTGTTCTTTCTTTCTAGGTGAAACGGCTAAAGGAGCTACATCCATTAACATTTACTTTTCCTTCCCATAGAAAGTACTCCTGGATCAGTGCTTCTTTGTTCTCTTTGTGTCTCTGCTCTGTTCTCTCTAACCCCCAGTCGGTCGTGGCAGATGGCCGCTCACACTGAGCCTGGTTCTGCTGGAGGTTTCTTCCTGTTAAAAGGGAGTTTTTCCTCTCCACTGTCGCTACATGCATGCTCAGTATGAGGGATTGCTACAAAGTCAACGCCAGTGACTGTCCACTGTCTCTACATGCTCATCCGGGAGGAGGGAATGCTGCAAGTCACTGACTGGATGCAATCTGCTGGCTTTCCTTAGATAGAAAAACTCCTTATCCAGTTTGAATAAATAACTAACTCTGACTGCACTGTTCAATGATTAGGATTAATTGGAATGTATGTACCTGACTTTTGTGAAATCCTTGAGACAACATGTGTTGTGAATTGGCGCTATATAAATAAACTGAATTGAATTGAAAGTTAAAACAGCTCCCAGTCACAACACACTCAGCTGACCCAAACATGCTGAGGCCATCAGCTGCTAAAACCTCCCATATCATTTATTCCAGGTACAAATTCCTGCATTAGCTCTGTCCTTTGAACACAACTCGCACAGCCAGAGTCAAGGAGAAAAAAACAATACAATTCTCACACTGTCCTGTTTTTTTTAATCAGGTAATATTAATAATATATAATCATAAACAAAACTCCACAGAAATAGATTTTATCATGAAGCAAATTTTATATAAATGTAAAATTGTTAAAAGATATACCACCTATCAGTAACTGCACTACTTTTATGCCGAATAGGAGGGTAGATCTTCCATGTAAAATTAAAAAAATAACTACTACTAAGAAAATAACTACAACTAATAATTAACAGTTCACAAATCTACAATGGGAATCTTTTGCAAATAAATCCAGGTGCTCTTCTTTCTCTATGTCCTCAATTTGATTCAAGTTGGGTATGAAACCTGGTCTGTTTTTTTTCTTTTGTTGATTTTCTCCTCTTTTAGGTTTTTTTAAATTGTAATCCCTAAAAAAAAATTTTTTAAAATTTTTTGTTAAAAATTTTTTTTTTCCATTTTAATTTTTAAAATTTTTAAATTTTTAAAATTTCAAAAAATTTTATTAAATTTTTTTAAATTTTATCCCAAAAAAAATTTAAACGGGGTTTTAATTGGGGTTTTTTTTAAAAAAAAAATTTTTTTTATTTTAAAATAAAAAAAATTTTTTAATAAAAAAAATTTAATTTAAATTTGGGAATGTTTTATTTTTTTTAAATTTAAAAATTTTTATTATATAAAAAAATTTAATTAATTAAAAGAAAAAATTTTTTCCAAAAAAAAATTTTTAAAAAAATCTAATTTAAATTTTTTTTAAAAAAAAAATTTATTTTTTTTTTTTTCCCCCCCTAAAATTTTTTTTTATTAGTTTTTTAAAAAAATAAAATTTTTTAAAAAAAAAAAAAAATTTTTTAAAAATGTTTTTTTTTTAATAATTTTTAATTTAATTTTTTTTTTAAAAAAACCCCAAAAATAATTTTTATTAAAAAGAAATTTTATAAAAAAAAAAATTTTTAAAAAAAAAAAAATATTTTTTTTTAAAAATTAAAATTTTTTTTTAAATTAAAAAAAAAAAAAAATTTTTAATTCTAAAAAAAAAATTTTTTTTTTTAAATAATTAAAAAAAAATTTTATTAAAAAAAAAAAACCCCTTTTTTTTTAAATTTTATTTATGGGATTTTTTTCCTTTTTTTTTTTTTTTTAAATTTTTTTTTTTTTTTTTTAAAATTTTTTTAAAAATTTTTATTTTTAAAATAAAATTTTGTATAAAATTTTTTTAAATTGAACAAAATGAAATTACATTTAAAAAAAAAAATTTAAAAGAAAAAATTTTTAAAAAATTTTTTTAAAATTTTTTATTTTTTTTTTTTTTAAATTTTATCTTTAAAATTTTATTTTTTTAGAATTTTTTTAAAAATTTTTAAATAATTTTTTTTATATAAAATATTTTTATAAAAAAAATTTTTTTTTTTAAAAAAAAAAATTTTTTTAAAAATTTTTAAATTTTTTTTTATAAAAAATGTTTACTTTTGGGGGGAAAAAATTTTTAAAAAAATTTTTTTTAAAAAAATTTTAAATTAAAATAAAAAAAAATTTTTTTTGGCCCTAACTTCCAAAAGAATTAAAAATTAAAATTTAAAATAAATTTTTAAAAAATTTTTTAATTTTTTTTTCTAAAAAAATAAATAAAATTTATTATTTTATTTTTATAAATTTTTAAAAATTTTAAATTTTAATTATTTTATTATTTTTAAAAAAAAAAAAAAATTTTTTTTTTTATTTTTTAAATTTTTTTAAAAAATTTTCTTTTTATTTTTTTTAAACCAATTTTTATTTTTTTAAAAATAAAAAAAAAAAGGTCATCTTTAAATTTTTTTACCCTTTTTTTATACCCCCCCCAAAAAAAAACCGAAAATCCCCTTCCCAATTTTAAAATCCTGGGTATTTCTGATTAAAACCCCCCTTTTTTAGCTTAATTTTTTAAAAAAGGGGCCCCATTTTTTTCCATTAAAGAGGTTTTTAAAACCGGAAAAGGTCATAACCCCCCCAACCGTTTAAAAATTTGAAAAATGTGCAGCCCAAGTCAAAAAAATTTTCCAAAAATTTCTGAATAACCCCTTTTTTTTTTTACAAAGAAAAAAAAAACCATTTGGGGTGGATTTCCCCTTTTTGGGGGGGGGGGGGGGGGTTTTTTTTTTCCCCGGAAATTTAAAAAAAACCCCAAAAAAAAAAAAAAAAAGGGTGCCCTCTTTTTTTTGGCTTTTTTTTCCCCGGGGTTTTGGAAAAAAAAAAATTTTTTTTTTGGTTTTTTTGGGCCCCGGGGGGGTGAGGGGGGGATTTCCCCCCAAACCCTTCAGGGAGAAGCCAAGAAGAGACCCGGGGCAAAAAGGGAAGAAAAACAAAATTTTTTTTCTTCAAAAAAAAAAACTACATTATTACATTTAAAGGTAAAATGCAAGCATTACCACTGGCTGATATAATCTGATTTTAGAATGTAGAGTGCATGATCATTGCAGTATCAGTGTATGCAATATTCATATTGCAAAGGACTGTTTTAAATGTGTGACAATTGACGGCTAACATATTATGAACTTGTATTTTACATGCCAATGTAATATTTAGCCAGTTAGGCAGTCTCATTGCAGCAGATGCTCACACTAAACACAAATGACCTTGCTCAAAATGCCGAAGGTCACAAAGTAATAGGAGTACAAATGAGAAAGAGAGGAAAGAAAAAAATATTTAACTACTGCAACTGATTTAGTCATTGTAATATTTATTAATTCTATCGCCATTGCAAGATTTTTCTAATATCAAACGAAAGGTTTTGTACTAACCGTGAGGGTTGTAGGCAGACACAGCCACGATGATGCAGGAAAGACCAAATAAGGAACTGCAATGAGTCATAAAGGACAGGGGTTAAGGCCAGTGATTATTTAACACAATTATGGCATATGGAGAAAAAAAACTCTTTGTGAGTCTGGAAGTTCTGGATTTTTTGGATCTGTAGCGCCTGTCGGAGGGTAACAGTCAAACAGATGATGTTTTGTGTCCAAAATGACATTTTTAGCTCTTGAGAGAATGTGCCTGTTTGCAATGTCAGACAGAGAGGGGAGGGTGCAACCTTAATGATTCTCTCGAGAGCCTCCTTATCAGCAGCAGAACATCTGGCAAACCACACAGAAATGCAAAAGGCCAGGATACGCTCGACTGTTGATTTGTAAAAAGGCAAGAGCAGCTTTTGACTCCGATGGTTTATTCTGAATATTCCAGGAAGTGGAGGCGCTGTTGTTCCTTTTTACCAGTTACTGAGGAGTTTGATGACCATCACAAACAGTCAGAGATCTGAACAAGAAATTGAAATGAATGCACTCTCTCAACACATTCGACATCTATAATTAGAGGCTGGTGAAGTGTACTATGTTTGTCAGTTATGAGGTATTTTGTTTCTGTAGCAGTGAAGATGAGGTGGTTAGCAGAGCACCATACCCACAGATTCTGAACTTCCTGCCTATAGGCAGGAAGTTCAGAACCTATGAACCACCTATGAACCAATGAACAACCTATGAACATCATAGGTTGTGCTCTTTCTGTGTAATCCCTGTGTACTCTACCAGCTATTTTCTTGTATTTCTTCAGTTTAACCATAGCGACCTCTACATGTTCCCCTAATAGAAGACTTTATTAGACCCATCTGTGTTCGCTCCAGCAGTCACATTTCCCAGTATTTAAGCCTCCCACTTTCTGTCATTCTCGGCTGGATTCTAGTGTTGTTCATGCCCTGGTTCCTGTGCGGTTTCCTCATGCTCTGTAGTTTGTTTTCATCGTTTTCTGTAATCATCCAGGAATCCATGCACATCTCTCTGTCCTGCTGTCATTTGGGTCCCCAACATACCAAACACATGACCAAATCACTGGCAAACAGAATAACGCTCCTGATCCACCTGCAAAATAAAAAAGCTCTGGTGGAAAGAGATCCCGGCACTTCATAGATACTGAACTCACCACCAACCACAAAGACTTTATAGGCCAATTAAAATGTCAAGTTTGAACCGGATTTTTCTGACTTAGCAGCCACACCTTAACCCCCTGGCTCTGTGAATTGAATACCAGTTGAATGGCCTGGTTGTGTGTTTTTGGGGTGAATTATAATTTTGCATGATTTTTTAAACTAAATAATGCAATCTGTGACCCTGCAGCATTTTTTATGCCAATGACTCCCCTTAATGTACTTTTTCAATCATTACAATTTGATTTCTTTTTTTATTGTCTGGTGTTGAAATCCCTTCATCATTCATTTTTTATTGATCTCTACCAGGTGAAGATATTTTTTAAAGTACTATACATTTAGCACTTTGTATATGTGGAGCAAAGAAATCTACTTTTAGTTGACTTTTACAGCCCCCTGGCAAATAATCCACTTTGCATTCAGTACATGGGATTTAAAAAAAAGAAAGATACATTAAATAACACTGATATAAGATGTTACAAAAATGTAAAACAAAATTATAAATAATGGCTGTATGAAGTGGACTGAAGTTATTAAAAAAATGTGAAAAAATATACTTCCATGGAAATATTAAAGAACAAGAATTATTTTTTTCGTGTTAAAGGCAAAAAATTGAGTGACACCCAAAGGTTAAGCCTAACCCACAGTGAATTAACCAAAAACTCCACAGGGAGCAAGATGTCCATCATAAATGTCCTTCAGTCAGACTTCAGTGATCTTTGTTCATGTCCAGACTGCTTACATGGATTTAGGCAGCAACTGGCAATTTGCACATGACTTCATGCTGAAGTTATCATTCTCTGGCTAATTGTTGTAAAGTTTGCTCTTTCCGTATACAAGCACAAAAATGTCCCACCCCTGTTGACTCACTTCCCAAATTATGAGGACAACAAAAGGAATTCCTATTTCTGGATTGCTTTCTCTCCATGTTAATAATTGCCCAGATCTACAGCAGCAGTGAAGGAATTATGGAGGTAAAAACCGTGACTGAACGTGTCGTAAGGAGAGCGACAATCTTAAATATACATGTTGGAAAAAGGAAGGCCTTCTGTTATACCAGTTTTATGTCTTTGTATTGCACATAAAGCTGCACTGCACATAAAAAAGGGTGATAACTACTATAAAAACTGTGTATCAGCATTTCTATGGACTTATTCAATTAATCGCAAACTTTGGTATCAGCTTGTATCGGTAAAATTTACGACCCTGTTCACCAATTACAGCAATTAGCTAATTATACTTTTTTTCTGACGAGCTACTAGACCAGGGTGTGGTGTCTTTATGGAACTTCACAGACAAATGGACACAGTGTATTTTGTGACTCTACCTGCCAACCAGCCGAATCGGACGTGGGCCGAACCTGTCCATCAGGATGCCCAACGGCAGGGTCGTGGCACTGAGCAGAAAGGAACCGATGGTGAATCCAAGGTTCAGCATCTCCTCCTGTTCTACGCAGGTCTGCCAGTCCGAGGCATGCCCACTGGTGGAGTTACCCAAATGCACGAACACAGAGTCGTTTCCTGTGGGATCATGTGTAAAAGACTGATCAGAGAGCTGTAATGGAAGAACGCGGCCTTTAAAAATGTCTTTGGATACCCTTCCGATGGTAAAGACACCCTCTGTGGTTCCCAAATTAGCCGTTCTGGTCACACAGCAGATAACCAAAGTCTCAACACCAGCATGAAAATGAAAAAGTTTGGTCTTTTTACCTGAGCAAAGGTGAGAGTAGAAGCCCTCCCTCTTCAGCATGATGAGAAGAGAACCCCAGCCCAACAGCACGGCCGAACACAGAAGGTTTTCAATAACCGCTGTCACCGCCATCCACCAGCGCCTCCTGTAGGCCTGAACGAGAGAAGGCGCCATGGCTGTTGCCCTGTGATGAAGAGTTTGAGGAAGAATGGAGAAAGAATGTGAAAACAGCAAATATGGAAAAATAAAAAAATACTAATCAAAGTATTCTTTTTTTAGACAGTATATGCTTTTAGAATGGATATCTGCTGCTAAGCTGAGGTACATAGAGCAGAGTGAGGTTGTCGCTTCAGGATTTTAACATACAGATATTTTTTATAATTTTCCCCTTTTTAAAGCAAGTGAGACAAATGTTATGTTCTGTATACTTCTGTGGTCGTACACCAGGGGTAGCCCAATACTTTTACATTTTTGCAAACTCCAGGGGAAGTTTATGAAATTAATATGTTAACTTTTAAAAGGGCCATGTTATATTTTCCAGGACAAACTGCAGGATCTAAATCCTTATATGTTAAACTCTTATTTGTTTGATTAGATAAATAGACAACATGGCTTTTAGAAGGGAAATGTGTAACTTCTTACTTCATCCACAAAAGATCTTCCTATATTTGTAAGGGAGGTTTGACACCTACATTGGTCTCCCAGGCAGATATCAATTACTGTTACTTGTCGTCTTTGTCCAAATCTTTTAGCTTTTAATATTCCAGTTCAATAATGGACAAAAAAAAAAACACAAAAATATCACCCATCAGGTACTCTTGTATCTAAAACTCAGCCACAGAAAAACCCTTATACCTCAACTTCTAGTTTTATTTTTAACCAATGAAGAGTTAAAAACCAGTACTGGTCGGGCCCAAATTTACAAGCTCTAAATTTTATTCCTGACTTTGCAGTAGCCCAAGTTTACATCTGGGTATGGATGACATACATTTTAGCTATTAATAATTTATTTGAAAATAATGATTTTTCCAGGATGTATTTGCAACAAATACTTTCAGTCAGCCTTAGAAACAAGAACTGGTGGCCCAAATTAAATGTAGTGGGTATTTTCCTGTGTAGGGAGATTATGCCTATACTTACACCAATGTGTTAAATGTCCGTTTGACAGTTGCACCCCAACCTCATGCTTTCTGTAGCCATCAACAAGCTTCTGGCATCATTCCTGTTGATTGTTGACCATTCTTCTTGGCTAAATTGGCAGAGATCATTTAAACTTTGGGAAGTTTTTGATTTGAGCTAAAGTTAAAGACGTTGGAGGCAGTCCCCTTTCTGTATTCTTCCATTCACTTTGTACAATGCAAGAGCCCAACAGCATAATGCTGCCACCACCATGCGTTAAAGTTGGTTTAATGTTCTTAGGTTTGAAAGTCTCAACTCCTCCAAACATCATTGTTGGAAAACAGCTCTTGTCTTGTCTGACAACAACACTTTTCTAAATTTACAATTTACCATTAGGGATATTGCGTGTTTATGTGGTCAACTGCTTTCTGTCAAGTTTTCATTTTGGAGAGGTGGCTTCTTTCTTGGTAAGCACCCACTAATGTCACTAAAGTTTCAGTTGTTTTCAGAGTCCAGACCTCTTGAGATGCAGCTGAACATCTTCACAGATTTCCTCTTATTTGAGTGTGAGAGGTTAGGAAATAATCCAGACCTTAAAGCTGTGACACAAAAGAATAACTTGCACTTATCTATAGTTGTAATAATCTTTGAATCTGCACTTTTTTAGATATAGGTCCAACAGACTTCCCCAATTAACTTGCATATGAATATTGTGCTGGCAAAGAGAAACTTTCTAGCCGCGGCCAATCACGACTTGAACATGTCAAATAGTAATATCTTATGTAACCTTTAGGAGCGCACATGAGACAATGTAGACAAATCTAAATATTTGAGCCTGGATGAAAAATGTCCACCCTGTGTGGATTAGAGAAAATCCACAATGAAATCAAACATGTGAACCAGTTTCCAGTTTTACCGGTTTTAAATATCATTGAAGTTGTTTGTTGTTCTATCATTTGACTCTGGAAAACATTCTTAGAAAAACATAATCACTGAAAGTCAATATGGTTTCAGATCAAAATGATCAAGAACACTAGTCATACTGGAAGCAACAGTGTGTGAAACTGGGAGATGTGTGTTTACAGTATTTGGATAGTCCTTGTGGTGTTCCTCAAGGGTCAGTTTTTGGTCCTAAGTTCATTCATAAATTACATTCATGTAAATGACATATGCAAACTATCTAAAGTTATGAAATTTGTAGTATTTGCTGATGACACAAACATTTTCTGTGTTGGAGATAATCTGGAACAGCTGTTAAAGATGTCACAGAAGAAACAAAAAAGCTAAAGATATAGTTTAACAGTAACAAACTTTCTTTAAATGTGAGCACAGTCAAGTCAAGTCAAGTTTATTTATATAGCGCCTATCAGCAACAAGGCACTCAAAGCGCTACATGAGGAAAAACATTACAATGATACAGAAAATCAAACACAGAAAAACAAATCAAATGACATTAATAATCCTTGGGAGTTTACTGGTAAGAGCTGGTTCTAATCCAATCTTTCTAATAGCAGTAATTAGCTCATTAAGTCCTCTGTGGTAAGGAAATCATCCGGTGCTAGAAGAAAAATGATAATATTAATCCTTGAGGTCGCTGGTATGAGGCAGCTGTGGTCCCATCATTCAAATAGTAACAGTCATGGGCACTCACTGAAGTCTAAGCAGAGGAGCTGGGTCACTGGTAGGTCCAAACTTTTTAAATACTAATAATGTTTGGCTTTCACTGGTATGAAATTGTTGTAATACAATCCTTCTAAGAAATCTAAAAATCTATGAATCCTTCTAAGAAATCTAAAAATCTCTGGTCATTGGTGTAAAAACAGCTGTAGTCAAATTTTCAAATACTAATAATATTTGGTATTTTCTCGTAATCCTTCTGAGAAATCTGAAAATCTATGAAAAGTAATGAAATCACACATTTAGGTAAAGTAAGATAGGAGGAAAAAAATCATATTTCAGGCTATTCTTAGCAGAACAGAGTCTGAAATAGTACAAAAAAACCTCAGCAGGGGTAAGCAACACACACATAAGTAAAGATTTAGCAAGGGTACGGTGGAATCTTGAGGGTGCGAATGTAAGTCTGAGTGTGTTTGCAAGAATTAGACTGTCAACAATGATAGAAGCGCCATTGTCCTTGAGAAGAGAGGTGGAAGTTTTATCAGTCGGCCGCATAGTCCTATCAGCACACAGCTGGTAGGAGAGTGCTGGGGAAGAGCGTCTTTTTATATAACATCCAGGAAATATTTTGATGATAGCCAGTTAGCAGAAGTTGTCAAAGCCACATTGGGGTGCCAGATTTAGAAAAACAATAAATGTCGTGGTTCAGGCAGTTGTGAATTTCCAACCACCTTAAGAGTTTTACTGGTATGTCTCAATTGCGAATCCAAATAGCCTAATTTCTGGTACTTTCCGCAGATCTCGAGTTTACAACTTCTCCAAGATTATATCCTTTAACCTCTGAGTCCAACCGCTGCCAGGCTGCGATTCTGTTCAAGAATCGTGTCCAGCTTGCGATTCTGCTCTCTTCAGTGTTGATCGCTCTACAGACTCTATCCAACATCGCAGGCAGCTTTGGAATGCTTGGAACAGCCGTCCACGTTTTGCGAATCACTCGATAAGTCATCTAACCACTAACTCCAAAAAGCAGAAATCCTGTTATCAAAAGTCCAAATATGAACACATCTACGTCCTCGACCGACATCGTAGTCAGGCACACAATCTTCCACTGCTGCCAAGAATCCATTGTGTATCCAGAGAAGAACGTCCCGTCTGGATAAGAGGGTTCTCCTTTACCCTGTCTTCCCATCGAAAAAATTTGATCAATTACATTGAGAGTCCAGCAGACCACATCCATAATTTACAAGTTTGGAGGATATGCAAAGCGAGTCTCTGAGAAAAATACAGACAAAAGCAGAAGCAGGGATCAGCAGGGAGGGAGGGAGAGAGAAAACGTGTGTGTCTTCCACCGAGAGCAAGAAAAAAGTGCCAGTTTCCCATTTTAGTATCTCTGTGTTTATTTATGGTTAGGTATTTGTTCTCTTTTGCACTTTTCTAGTTTATCAGTTTATCTACTTTCTCTGTGTTAGTTTCCTTTAAAGTTGTAGTCCCTTTTAGCATGGTTCTTTATGTTTAGTTTCTATAGTTCTAATTCTCCCTCCTGTTAGGTCAGCTTTAGTTATTGTTTACATTTGTTTGTATTTATTCTAGTCCTCATGTTCTCTGCTTGTTTCCAGTTATTTCCGTCAGTGTGGTTTTAGGTTTGTTTACTTTTGTAATCTGGGTCTCTTTATGGGTCCTTTGTCTATACTTAGGTTGCCAGGTCTTAGGTTGTTGTTGTTCTTCTGTTTCCTTTAGTTCATGGTTATTCTAGTTTTCTTATGCTTCATTTGATTATTTATCTTTGTCTATAGGTTTGCTTGGTCTGTGCTTCTCTTTATTGTTAATTAGTCCCTTTGCCATGTGTTAGTCTATGCATTAGTTCCACCTGTTCCTTCAGCCTCCCTGCCTCCTTGTCACACCTGTTCTTAGTTCCTTTGATTACCTGCCTTTGTCTCCCTCAGTATATTAGTTGGTTTTGTTTCATTGTGTGTCGCTGGTTCCTCCGATCACAACCACTGATTAAGTTCAGTTTTTGCTACGTTCCTGCAGTGTGTACTCAAGTAAGTTTTTGGTTTTGTCTCATGCTTGTACCTGCAGCGATAGTTGCTACGTTTTTGCTACGTTTGTAATCTTTGAATAAAGCTGAAGACCGATTCAAAATGCTGCTGCCAAGCTCTTGTCTGTGGTTTGGTCCACCCCAAAACCCCATCGTGACAGTTAGATTAAAAAGCATTCTGCATTTCGTACTGTTGCTTAGTTTTAAAATATTTACGTTGCTGCACAGAGGTTAAGGGAAACAACACTACAGTCATTAATCATAATACAAAAAAGACCATTAGGTTAATTAACAACGCTCAGTACCTGGATCATACTAAGCCACTATTTAGACTATCAAGATTATTGAAACTTACTGACATTGTTAAACAACAAACAGCTCAAGTATTTGTAAAGAGCTCAGAATAACCAACTACCAGAAAATATTGAAACATTTTTCAAGAGAAGGGAAGGCGTTTATGAGTTCAGTGGTAGCTACATGTCATTATCAAACAAAGATTATTAGAAAAACAAGAAAAAGTTTCTGTATTTCTGTCTGTGGGGTGAATCTTTGAATGTAAAGCTTCAACAATGTCCAAACATGAAGCAGTTTAAAACACGGTATAAAAAGATGATTATAGACTTAATACTGTACATTATTATTAATACTATCATTATTACCCTTTATATTACTGTACATTTTATAATTGTCTGTCAGTTGATAGTCACAGGGGTTCTACTTTATGGAATGCATTTTATTGTTTCACTTTTCCTTAATAGTTCTTTGAATTAGTGTAAATTTAAGTACTTTAAGTATATTTTCTTGATGAATAAGAAGTGATGGGAATAATGTCGCAGGGCCAAAGGGTGGGTTAATAGGTTTACCTTCCTGCTCTTTTGAGTGTGCGAATATTGTATTTTAGTAAATGTTGCTGTTACTATCTGCTGTCACATCAAAACTTTTATAAAAGAATAAATGAATGACATTCATGTGATTTTCTTTCCAAAACTTGGAAATTTAATTTTTCTGCATTTTTTGATCTCTCAACTTGCCCCCTACTTGGGCCAGAACGTTGTCATTGTTTTGTAAACCCATACTTTGCCATGCATTATCCACCGTAATATACCTATTATACTCTCACTTATTCATATGGGCAACAAACACTAAACTGCATTGCTTTTGTTCTGCACATCACAGCTGCATCTCAAAAGCCATTATTTCCATCAGTAAGCAGCACAGGTTTCAGCTAGTCCTAGTTTTATCTCACTCCTACCCCTTTTCCACCAGCACGGTTCGGAGCCCGTTCCGGTTCCCAAACGTGATTTTGAACCAGTGTGAACCAGAAGCAGCAAGTACAGCGGCAAAGACAGAGAACATACTGTATAAACATTATCTATCTTTGCATAAACACACTAAAAACAAATATATTACCTCCTCATTTCTGTTACACTCATGGCTGCTGAACATATGCAAGTAAAAACATTGTACATACCAATGTTCTTGCACAGAGTCGCCATCTCCTTTTTCATATTATGGGCCGTATTAGGCACGTGAACAGAACTGGTTCAAGAACGAGAGTTTCTTTGGTCAAAAAACGCTATGGGATAAAACTGGTTCACAAAACGAGCGACTTTTATGCAACTGCAGACCATGTTCAAACAGAAGAACTGCCAAACCAAACAAACTGGGTTTGCATGCGTGCACGCATGCACACACCCAGAGGACAGGTCACTGGTCACTTTAACCTGCAGTAGGGAAGGTAAAACAAATCTGATAATGCTCATCTGAAAAATGTCTAAATAAAACACAATGATTCAAATTAACCAACTATGTGAAGCTACAAAAAGGGGGTAAGCGGAAAAGAAGGAAGGCAGTGGAGGGGGGCTACAGTCAGGACCTCAAAGAGGAAACACTTCTTAATGAGGGCATCTTTCCTACATGTGTCATACTGGACAAACTGGGGGAGACTGATTTGTCTCTGCGTGTGCCGGCAAGGCATGTGTGTAATGTGATTACTCACAGTCCACCAAGCAGCCTGTGTGCTGAAAGAGGCATTTAAAATGGAGGATTTCCCTGTAACTGACACCCTGTGATGAAAAACTTTGCTGTGTTCAGGCATGCACACACACACACACACACACACACCCACCAAACTCCCCCTGTCCTTTACATGGAGGGGACAGAGCGAGACCATTCTTATTCACTCTCTTGTGTAAATCCACAAATGAGCCTGATAATAAAGTCAGACAGTAAGAATGAGGACTCTGAATAAGAGTAAATTAAGGAAGTCAGCATGAAACTAAAGCTGAGTTAAACTGGTTTATGAGGTCTGAAAGCATGCTTCTATTGAAGAACTTGGATAATTTACTGTTTTTCTGCTGCTTGTATTATTTGCTCTATCACTGTGTGTGTATATATATATATATATATATATATATATATATATATATATATATATATATATAATATATATATATATACATATATACATATATATATATATCTATATATACATATATAGATATATATATATCTATATATATCTTCATATCCAACATAGTGTGGCTATCTGTATACAGAAATAAATCAAAGAGTCTTAAGTTATTTTCAAGCATTTTTATCTTCAATGTGATCTCTGCTCAGTTCATCATATTAAAGGTTCAAACCAGCACTACAAGATTATCCCCATTTATGCATCAAAGCATATGCCCCTAACCTCTACCTGATTTTTATTAAACTCGAAAGGTTCATCTATGTAGATCCTGCGTTACAGGCTGAAGATAATGGGGGTTTTTAGTAAGTCATTTTCTACCGCTTCTCCCATAGTGGGTCGCAGGAAAGCTGGTGCCTATCTCCAGCAGTCTATGGGCGGGAGGTGGGTACACCCTGAACAGGTCGCCAGTCCATCGCAGGGCGGGTTCTAAGTTTAGAGGCAATATATTTATAGGAGAGAAACGTTTGGTTTTTCAATGTTTGACCTGCCATCCACTGATCAGAGCCAATTAAGGTCAAATTGTCAAACTGATTGATGAATTTTTACTACATTAAAAAACATGCATCTTAACTCAAGACCCTTCTATTGGGGGAAATGACTTCAAAAGGTCAACATCACTCCAAAATATCACCAACAGTTCAACCAGGACAACTGGTAATGTAAAAAAAGTACTTTTTTTACAACAGATTATTTACATGGTATATGGACTGAACAAGTTTACCATCAGCAGAAAAAAATGCTGCAGTCGGTACAAAGGGCAGTCTAAATAAACTCCCTACTTTCACTTTTAAATATATATATGTTCATATCCAACATAGTGTAGCTCACACATTTTCGTCATTTTTTGCAACTTATGGTACTTAAAGCAAGCTTTAGTTCTGAACTTGTCTTTGACAATATAAGAAAGTTTATACGTAGACCTGAGGGAAGAGAGTCAGTATATAAAGAGCCAAAAGATAAAGGTTTCTGTCTTAGCTTAGGCGTATCCAACAGTAGCTGTCAGAGACACAAAATAAACACTACACCTCAATGCACACACACACTGGGAACCAGTTCATTGGAAGTCAGTAAGCAGGAGCCATGACTTCAGGGTATCAGAGTAACTGTTTGTGTGTGTGTGTGTGTGTCACTGTGGTATCAAGTGTCCAAGCTCAGGTTAAAGAAGCAGATGAGACACACAAGACAATCCAAGCAATGCTCTACTGAATTGTTTCAATCCTGTTTATTGCCCTCTAATTCAGCTGCAGCTACGGTGCCTTGCAAAAGTGTTAAACAGTCCTTTAAGTTTTTAAAGATTTCATCAAGTACCATCAACAAATTTGTGATAAATCAACACGAAGAAGAAGTGACAAGAAGAACACAAGAAGAAGGCCAGAAGTTGTCATGTTTTAAAGTTTGCCAGAAACTTTTTGGACTCTATGCAAAATGCTTTTTTTTCTAGAGGGTAACTGACACTGCACATCACTCGGAACACACCATCCCTAGGCTGACTTATGGTAGCGGCAGCATCATACTTTGGGGATGTGTTCCTTCAGCAGGGAAGGGGAAATTGGTTAGAGGTGATGGTAAGATAAATAGGAGGCAATCGTGGAAGAAAACCTGGAAGGTTTCAAAAGACTTGAGACTGGGACGGAGGTTTGTCTTCGAGCAGGACAACGACCCTATACATGCAGGCACAGCTACAGTGGAATGGTTCAGAACACAGCATTTTCATGTGTCAGATTGGCCCAGTCAAAGCCTGACTCAAAACCCAATTAAGAATGTTCACAGATTCTTTTCATCCAATCTGGCTGAGCTTGAGCTACTTCACAAAGAAGAAGGGGCAAAAGTTTCAGAGATATTAGAAACATACTCCAAACGGCTTTTTGTTGCAATAGCATTGAAGGGTAGTTTTACACAGATCTGACTCAGAGGGGCGGAATGGGAATGTATGCCACACTTTGTCCAATTTTAGTGGAGAAAAAATTGAAAACCATTTATTCCTTTTCTTTTGTGTCACAACCTTACGTTGGTCTAACAAATAAAATATTAAATGATTGAACTTTATGTTTGTAAGGTGAGAAACTGTAAAAAAAAAATGGCTAAATACTTTTGCCTTCCACTGTACCTAGAATATGCAGGCTGTGAGAACCTATTTGTTTTGATAATGTAGAGAGGTCAACACAACAAATACTCGCCAACAAGTAAAACAAGAAAGCAATGTGTCCTTAGTGTTGGTAGGGAGTTGTGACTCTGGACATAACACTGTGAAGTGTGTTGGCTGAGTGTTTACGGAGAGCGGGAAGCCTGCGGTGTGGAGTACCATATTTGGAAGCTGTTTCCTGAAATACCTGAGCTCCAGCTGAATGACGCAATGTTGCCACCGTTTGAATCATGCCGAGCTGTTGTATTTAGAGACTTATTGGGTTATGTGCATGGATCATTTAAAGACATAAATGACAGAATGTGTTTGATTTGGCAATAACGGTGTTATTCATCCTGTGTCCAGCTTTTCTTTAAAAGTGTTTCTCCTCCCACTCATATCCGGTTCTGCTCTTTTTTCCATGCTGGGCAATATTGCTGACCTCGACCCGCCATGTTCATCAATCTCTGCAGGACATAAAGAACCACAGGACAAACTCTTTATCCTCACAGGTTTCCAAGAAAATAAACAAAACACTCTGGGAAGGCCTTCCAACACTTCCTTGCCGGGCAGGCAGCTGTTTCTCCTCGGGGTTGACCTTAGCCTGGGTCCGGTTACTGACTCCGAGGGGCGGCCACTGCAGGAGTGACAATGCTGTGTTTACTGGTTCAGTGCAAAATCGTAATTATCAGTTTTAACAAGCAAAGAGAACCACACAAATAGCAAGATCGCCAATGACACGCCTATATAAGAACATTTACAAACATTTGATAATGAAAAACTGGGTATGTTTGATATCCAACAATTCCACAGAAAACTTCAGGAATGTTTCCAGTTTCACCATTTTAACCTAAAACCAGCTGCACAAATAATAATGAATCCTTAGAACTACACCTTCTGCTACCATTGCTATAGGTGTGAAAGCTACCAATGTTCAATTTGTGACAGCAAAAACCATTAACCTTGTCACAAACAGTTTTATGCAACTGCATCATGCACAGTATTTTCAAATTTGTACTGTGTAAAATGATGTGAGCCAAACATAATGACCTAATCACAGAGAACAGACAATGCCACCAGAATGTGTTTAACTGACTCCAGGACAGACCCCCAATTTGGTACCCAAAACCTGCAATTTTGTTTATCTTTAGTCAAATTGATTACTGCAACAGCATCTTCCCAGGTCTCTCTAAAAAGTCGATCAGACAGTTGGAGATGATCCAGAACACTGGTGCTCGCGTCCTCATTAAAACAAACAAAAAAAGTAGGGCACATCACCTCAGTTTTAAAGTCCTTATTCTGGTTCCCTGTATTTTAGAGAATAGACCTTAAAATACGACAGTTAGTTTATAAGTCATTTCTTTTTGTCGTTGTATAGACCTTCCAGGTCACTCAGATCTTCTGGTTCAAGTCTACTCTGCATCATAGAGCCAGAACCAAACATGGAGAAGCAGCATTCAGTTTTTATGCTCCACTAATACCGAACAAACTTCCAGAAAACTGCAAAAATACTAAAATCCTGAGTTCTTTTAAATCAAGGTTAAAAACACCGACTTGCCTTAGATTGTTCTACTATTAACCACTAACTGAAATATCATTAATTATAGTCTGTAGTCCAACTTGTCTTTAACTGCCTTTATTATTCCACTGAAATGTACTCTGTTTTTTTCTTTTCTGATGTTCTATTCATGTAAATCACTTTAAATTGTCTTGTTACTGAAATATGCTACACAAATAAACTTGCCTTGTCTTTTTCCTTTCTACTTCCATTCAGATTTGTAAACAAACCTTAGACTATTACTTTATCTTTTGCTACAGTCAAATATTTTCATGAAAATGCTCAAATCTCACATTTAATTTCATTTAATTGTATTTTAATTTGGGCTGCACGGTGGCGCAGTTGTTAGCACTGTTGCCTTGCAGGAAGAAGGTCCTGGGTTCAACTCCTGGCCGGGGGTCTTTCTGCATGGAGTTGGCATGTTCTCCCCGTGCATGCATGGGTTCTCACCGGGAACTGCGGCTTCCTCCCACAATGCCTGTTAGGTTAATTGGTCACTTTAAATTGCCCTTAGGTGTATGAATAAGTGTTGGTTGGTTGTTTGTGTGTTGCCCTGCGATGGACTGGCGACCTGTCCAGGGTGGACCCGCCTCTCGCCCATAGACTGCTGGAGATAGGCACCAGCTTCCCTGTGACCCACTATGGAATAAGAGGTAGAAAATGACTGACTGTATTTTAATTTCAGAAAACTTGGACTTGCACTTTTATTTTCTGGTTAAGATCTCGGCCGATTCAGCCTTTTGCCAGTTTGGACCCCTATTCTTTGAGTTGCCATTTCATACCTTTCTATTTCCATTTCGTAATTAGAAACAAACCATTTGTACCAACAAATACTTAAAACCATTATATATCACTTTATTTTTCTTTGTTAATGAATTATGAAAATAAACAGTAATAAAAGTGCTCCAATCTCACGTATTATTGAATCTAACTGTGTACTGATTTCTGAAAACCTTGCATTACACCCTATTTCCATTTTATGTGATTCAATTTCCCAACTGGGCCGGGTTGTAGATTATAACCCCTGATCAAAGCAAAAGACCAGACCAGAAACCCTCTTCATTTTTTCTTTCCTATTTTAAAAATAAATATCAACATCCTAAACTAAATCAATAATATATTAATAATATTACAACATAACTAGATTCACGCATCTTTAGCCTGATGAAACATCAATGTTAAATGATGTTAAAGTTTAAAATGTGGTGAAATCAGACCATCAACAGTCTGCGTACTGCCAAGGAGGTTCAGCCCACGTATTTTACGGAAACAATGGTTTATAGCAACAAGGAAGGAAAGAGCAAGACACGGTTCAAGCATAGCAGGCTCTTATTGCCCATTCCGACCCACCCGTGGCCCCTTTTTCAGTGCAGTTCACTGTTATTACATAAAGATTTCACTTCTTAACTTCCTAATGTGTCCTCCATGTCTTTCCGCGTTTTTTTACTTTCCGCGGGTTTATGGAGAAGCGATAGGCGCTTTTAGAAGTTAAAAAAGTTTGGCCGCCTTTTTTTAATGCCACGTGTCTGCAGCGGGTTCCTCCAGCTGCCGCCCAGTCCACATCTACGTTTTTTACCATCGGGAAACACATCTACAAAAATACACAAAAAAGAGAAAACATAGGAAAAAAATCGTTACTTACTTCAACTGTGTTGTCTTCTCAGAAAGGAACCCCCCAAAACTTTCCCGGTGGGTGTTTCAAGTTTCATTCAGGGTATCAAAAATACTAATCCAAAAACCTATCTAAATTTCACGGTTACATATGTTAGTCAAATTTAAGATCCTTAACACATGAGTTTTACTTTTTCCCCTTTTTTTTTTTCCTTGTTGAGGGTTAAGTCTCTCTACACCCCAAAAGTCTCTGCCCCTTTCCCGGCTTATGAAAAAAACCCCTGAAACCCCCCTGTTTTTCCCATTTTTAATTCTAATTCCCTCCCTCTACAGTTTTTTCAAACGGGTGAAGAGAAATTTACCACCCCACAGCTTTGTTTCCCAAAACCCCCCCCAGGACAAATGGCCTCTCCCCACCTCCAAAGCTAGGAAACCCAAAGAAGGGTCCACATGGTAAATGTTAGGACACCCAAAAATTATGGACCTTCATAAATTTATTCAAATTTTTTTTTTTTTGCAA